>OY757907.1:134470240-134805028 GCA_963585895.1 Sepioteuthis lessoniana
TAGCGAAGAGCATTTGTTTTCCTCACACACGAAAAGAAATAAAGAAAGACATATGATGTAATCATTTTTTCCATTACCGGTGAATCCCTTGCATCTTCTGACATTTAATTCAGAAAGAAATAATAGGGGGAATTTACTATGATCTAGTCCGAAGCAAACTAAACTTTATAAGGCTAACCTCCTTTTCCACCTTTCATTATATCAGATGATCTTCTGGCCTTCTGAATGTCATCGTCGAGTTCTGGAAAACCAGCAGCCACACATTCACTGATCGCTTTGTCCAAGCTTCGTTTATCTTTCCTCCTAGCGGCATCTTGCAGTTTTTCGCGTAAAACTTCAGGAGACTTAGAGCCTGGTAAATATGTGAAAAACCTATTAAACTCGGTGACAAAGTTCTTGATATATCAAGAACAGAAATAATAAACAAATGGAAGGAAGATCAATTTCAATGCATTTTATAGTCACGATTTCTTCTTTGATGAATAGAAACAGAGTACGTACGGTACTCTTATCCATGCTTCTGTTTTTAAAGTAAGAAACGTGAAATTAACATAAAGTCTCTTCTGATAAGATACATGTGATATCTTAAAATCTAGTCTTAAACAGATGATGCCTTTACCAACCTAACTACGTGGAATTCGTGGTCCGGCAAATCTCTAATCTATTAGGATAGCTTCTGTAATTTTTTCATTTGTCATTTTAATTTCAAGAGTTGCTTGCCATTCTTATTTAATTCTTTTTGTTGCTAGTCACAGGAGGCAAACCCATGGCTATTTTATACATTGAATTGTTAAACGATATAAAGTCATAAAGTGACAAAGTGACAAGAAATGTCTCATACGTGTGAACAGATTTTGAACAGACATGAACACATTCAAATAGATAGATAGATAGATAGATAGATTTGAAATGTCTGAGGTATCTCATAGATAGATAGATAGATAGATAGATATAAAGGGACTTGGATACAAGTAGATATGTACAGATTTAAAGAGCTTGATAAAGAGAGCAAGATACAAACAGAAAGAGACAGAAAGAGAGAAAGAAAAATATAAAAGGGTAGAGAGAAAAAGAGAGAAATACATACGAACAGACAAGAGAGACAAATGCAAATTTTAAAAAAATATCGACAGAGAGATTAACAAACAGAAAAAAGGTGCATATGAACTCATGCAAATAGAGGAATACAAACAGATATATAGATATAGAAACAGACTTAATTATAGATATGAAAAATAGTCAGACAATAAGAAAAAAACTAGTACACACACATACACACACACACACACAAACACACACACACACATACACACACAGGATTTGAAATGGGTTTACAGGAATATGATAATTAAACTTATTTCTTTGTACTGAAGAAATGTTCCTTTACAGATTTGATTCAACCCTTTCTTTGGTAAAATGTCAAAATAGAGTAATAATCAGTGTTTATTCTGACCTCCTCGTCCGCCGCCCAAACTTTCAAGAGATTCTCTGGCTTTGCGAAGATCATATCCAAGTTCTGGATATCCAGCATCCTCAGCTTCATCAATTAGTTTTTCCAGTTCTGCTTTATCGCCTTGTCTGGAAGCTCTTCTCAGTTGATCACGGAGAGTATCGGGAGAAAGTGATTCTGATTAGAACAAAAACAGATTAAAGTTGTCAGAATTTTAAGGAGACTCTAAAAAGACTTGATATATTATCTTTTTGGAGTCATGCGTTGTCATCATATTACTTACAAATAGTTGAATTCGTATTAATAGATGAGATACAAATCACTAACAATATTCTTCAATATCTTGCAGATCAGTGTTTCACTGAGGTCCATATTTACTAAGCTTATCTTCGTTTGGCTCAAGGCCGGATTAAAGTAAAGAAGATGTGCTGTGTCAAACTTCCAAGCTCACTTTGAAATCAGTATTTATAATTTTAGATGAAACCTTCATAATTAGGAAATATGCAGCTTTCCCAAACATGAGGCAAGCTAGAAGATCAATTTTAGTTTAGCTTAGTATGGCTAAAAATCTCAAGTTCGGGTCATTCAGTGAAATTATTCAAGCATAAACAGTTTAAGAGACAGGCTTAATAACCTTTACTCCTCAGAGAAGCACGTTTATTGATATTTACTAAGCAGGGTATGGCACAAAACCACAAGTATAAGGTACGCATTGAAGATAGGAAGTACCTAAAAAATAATGGTCTTTTAGCCTATCTAGATAACCATTTATCATGATAAGGTGTGAGTTTTATTCACAAGGTTAAAGGTGTTCATAATACGTCAATGGGTATCAAATGACATTTAGAGTTATAATTTGCGAGATAATCTTGTAAACTTTTACGAGGCACCAAACTTTTTCGCACTTTTTCCCTTACAATGAAATCTAATATTTCTAGATTGAAAAGGAATAAAATTTCTGTATGAAATCAGAAAAATATTATTATTCTTCCATTAGAGATGTTATATTTGCATATAAATTTCACGCAGTAAATGGGACTAGTACTAACGGAGAGTATGATTTTCTTTTGAATTTTAATGACTTTGAAAAACTGCAGATTATAAGAAAATGATTTTAAAAAACCTGTAGACTAACAGAAAATAATTTTGAAAAACTACAAAATTGCAGCAAACTACTCACTAAAATTGGTTATAATGTGAAAATGTTTTCTTTTATGAAATCCGGGACTAAAAAGCGACTAATCACTACAACGATGTCAAGAATTCGGCTAACCTCTTCTATGTCCATTTTCAGTGGCATCAAGTGATTCCCTGGCTCTTTGAATTTCAATATCCAATTCTGGCATTGCAGCTGCGATACACTCATCGATAACTTTTTCCAAGTCGTCTTTGCTGCCGTCGCGTATCGCTGTTCGTAGTTTTTCACGCAAAACTTCAGGAGTTTTACTTCCTGATAATCCAAACAGAAATCACAATTGAATCACGATGGGTACTTTTTGCTGACGTAAACAGCAACCATTCTCTTCGACATGCAAAGAAGAGCATCAGCTAATATCGTTCCGATAGTTTTCTTTTCTTCTTTCAAGACTTAGGATATTTATTGCAAAATATAGTCATCGGTTATAAAGTTTGTTTGAATATCATCAATAAAGAATTATCTTTATCTGTAATTTCAATCCCGTTTATCTTTGCTCTTAGTTTTGTTGCTTTATATTACAAAACTCATTTCGTTTTATGTCCTTCAACTACTATAAATTAGCGACGAGATTTGAACTCACATCACAAAATCTTTGGAGCCCGTCTGAATAGAACATTGCAGTAATACTTAGGGTATGGAAATCTCTTGGAGTCAAAATGATACATTAAGTGTGTTTAAATTGTGCTCAAGGATACTGATTTATTTCTAATTCTCGCTACTTGTATGATGACTAGATTGTAAAATGATCCAAGCAACAATAATAAGATGGAAGATAAACTGGCGTGAAATTAACTATAGCAATTTAGTACAAAACCAATAGAGTTAGTGATAAATTAAAGTTCTTCTAATCAAAATATCTAATACGGGGGTTACTGTCCATTTTGAAGACCTCTGGATTAGAAGCCAAGAATTATCGTTAGCAGTTATTTTTCACATTGATAATTACTAAGTTTAGTTTAGTATGTAACGGTTAGTGAGCACCAAATACATTTTACTATATTAAAGGCTTGCGGGATTTAATCATTAAACATTTTTCTGAAACCTGGTGTCGTAAATTTTTATTGGCAAAGAGCATGCGTTAAGTCTAGAAAAATGATGAAACTAAAAGGTATGAACATTTTAGTATTTACTGATTTTCCTCCAGCACAACACAAGAACATATGTGTAAAGCACCCAGTGAGAATTGATATCGCTACAGAAGCAAAGGACTGCTAAGCTACATCACTAACCATTCAGACATACTTTGAATCTCTTAAACAAATAGCTTCAGGGACTAAATAACGAACCTCGTCCCTAAAACAAGGACACTATGAAGTTAGAAGCTTGAAAATGATTTAGGATTAAAGTTTTTAAATTCAGAAGCATGCACAATACCCAAAACATTATTATATTACTGAGAATAACGTAACATCAACATGCATGATAGAAAAAAATCAAAACACACACAAAAGATGCGTGCAAAAAGGAAAAGATGTTTTAGAATATTTGTCATGGTGATTATTTGTTCAAACAAATGGCGAACATAAATATATTGTTCCTACTTCAAAAAGTATATGTTAAATAAAATCGCATATTATTAATTAACTATTCTTTCTTTCATTTTACCTTTTGTTGTTTATTGTTGCAGATTTCATATTGTTAGTAAATGAACGTCAATTAAACAGTAATTTTGAATGCATCGTACTTATCTGAAAACAACAATTTGTCTGCACAGGTTTATGTTGAATAATTTCTATGAAAGATTTTTGATGAAAATTCCTCTAAATTATTATATTATTTTTTTTTACATGAAGTATTTTCAGTTGTTAATTTTGACTACTTTTTTCTTTCTTCTAATTTCAGTTATTCCATTGTAACTCTTAAATCGTCATTCTATGATCAGAATAACGCTCCAACAACTGAGAAAATGAGTAAAAAAGTATTAAGGAATGTAAACCGGAACACTGATGAAGGCCAAAAAACATATTGACCGAAATTCAGTAATAAAAACAAGAAAGATACTGACAAATGATTTACAGAATAAACTTTCTACACAAGTCATATTTTCGTTTTTATATTTCTTAATAAGCGATTATCAAATCCCAAAGCTAATAAATGAATATAATACAATGAAGAATTATGTATTAGTTCAATCTATAAATATCCAATACTGTTGAGTTTTACTATTATTAATTGTTGCATCTTTAACTAATTTATGTGAAGGCGGTTTTTTTTTCAAATAGAAATGCATCAGACAAGAGGGGATACAACATTGCATTAGATAACTTCAGTATTAAAACCAGCATCCATCATTCATGCGTAAGAAAATAGACGTTAATGTGTATTAAGTAACATCACAGACAAAGCATGAAAATAAATTTCACAATGGGTCTTCACTTTTTGGAAGCGAAAGCTTTGTATCATTTTGGAAAAAAATAATACCTATCAATAGAAAATACTAAACTGAGATGTAAACATTTTTTATAGTTACTCAACTAGTTCTGCTACACTAACAGGTAAATGAGATATTTGTCTCTATTTACCCAACCCCTCCACCACGGGAAGGATGTGATACAAGGCCATCTCTTAAACGGAATACTGCTAGTTTGAAATCAGAATTTGCCTTCTTCGAGACAGATTGCATTAACAAGGTCCAAAACATTATAGTTGGCCCTTATTTGAATAGAAAACAGATGGATTCATGCCTTTCTCAAGAGCATTAGCGCGAAGTGAAACGCAAACAGCTCCGGCCATGATTTGAACTCATGTCACAGATTCCATTTCCTAGGATGATAACCGTTACGCTTAGGGTAAACGCACTTTCAAATGAGTGTTTTGTATGAATTGTTCAAATACTGAAATTTGTATTCAAAATCGTTGCTCTATAATTTACCACTGCAGATTGTCGGGAACAACTATCTTCGTCTAAGTGCAGGCCCTATGAACATTTGCATGCTTGAGTCAATCTGCCATAAAAGTTAATAGATAGAAAAGAATCTTGTTGAACCAAGGCTCAAAATCGATCGCATCTTTCTTTTATGAATAGAATGAAAATCAATGACATGCGGTTCACTACAACAAGCAGCACACGACAAACATCTAACCTCCACGACCGCCTCCCAGGTTTTCCAGGGTATCCCTGGCTTTTCGGAGCTCAGTAGCCACTTCTGGATATCCGGCTTCCTCTGCGTCAGCAATGGCCTTCTGCAAGGAAGCAATGTCCTTTCTCCTAACGGCTTTTTTCAGTTGGTCAGAGATGGCATCTGGTGATTTGACCTCTGATGATCAAAATAAATTTCATCGTAGTCAACGGAAAAAATAAATATCAAAACAGTAGCTAATTGCTTTCTTATCTAAAATCAATTATTCACATGATTTATTTTACAAAATTCTGATATATTAAAGAAGTTTATTCTATTATTGATAAACATATGTCTGTTTTTATTTGAATTATAAGATATTAACAACATTGCTATATAATAATATTGATTGTATATTTTATTCTATATTGAAAGTGAAAAAGTAAGTTGTAGTTGGCCGACCTTAGTCGAGGGGGAACCGAAGACTTTCTTTTCAATAGCTACTAAACCGAGGTGTAGGGGTGTTACTCCTTTCCCTGGATTGCTCCACTTTACCCTTAATCTATACCTTATAATGTTGAGTGTTAAGCAAGGAGGTATCAAGTACCATTTTTGAGTCTTTGGTATGACTCGACCTGGGATTGTTTTCCCGAGAAAAAGTAGAACTATTTAAATGAGATTAATATTGCAACTTTTTAACAAGAAACTCTGTGAAACAATTTAATAACCATTTATCAAGAATAATTTATTCATATCAAGAAATTATCTTTCGTTGTCTTGACCAAAAGGAATATGTGTCGTCATGCAGAACTTTTGGGAATTGCAGTTTGGGTATACAACCTGGGTATGTCACTTGGGTATATAGCAGAGGAAATTCATTTTTTGAGCAAGTAGTTATTGATAAATAATAATCAAATTTTGTTCGTAAATCATAGTTCGAAAAAGATCTAAAATGTATGTAAAGTATTTGTTTAATGCGTTATGATTGGTATAACAGTTTAAAGAAAAAATATATTTGGTCTTTCCAATTGTGTACATCCCAGCACCCAAAACTTTAATGGTAGAAGGAATATAAACATGAAATATTTATAAAAGTTAACAGAGTCTAACGCAAAGATATAATATGATGCACTTTGTGAGGATCAAATTCACCTCAGTCATAATTGGTTTTGACACAAACATCACTCACTCAGATATAAAGACATAAGTTTTGGACACTCAATGAGGATCAAACTCATAAAAGATGCAATGATCATAAGATAGCTAACAGCTAATCCGAGTTGAGAGTCTCAAAATCTGATTATGTCAAAGTGCATTACCAAATGTTTTCGATTAAAAAACATTTGGATAATCATTATATCCATGAAAGTAAGAAATATCTCTTTCATATGTACGAGAAGGAAAAAGGTGAAGTAGAAGAATCAAAAACGATTTTTTATTTGTGTTTTTTAAAATGTATCTAACGAAGAATAACTATTAAATGCACACACACACACACACACACACACACACATGTTTATAAGCAGAACAAGAAAACTAAGTAAAGTGAGTAGAGATTATTTGGATATGTAAAGAGAGTCCCACAAATCACCTCTAAAATTGAATAACATTTCTATTTGTTAATTATTTACAATTAAATCGCTACAAAAAGAAAATTTGCATAGTTGGGATAAAATTGCTTTAATTATGAAATTATTGCTGTTAAGATTTCCTCTCTTCTGAACTTTGTCGAAATTTACTTTCTAAATTACATGGTAACTTTTGGTTAAACCTCTTTAGTATTTATTCTGCTTTAAGTGTCATATAGATTTACGAGTAGAATTTTCTCCCCAGATCAACAGGAAAAGAAAAATTAATGGGAAAACTCTGTAATGGCTAACCTCCAGTACCGCCACCCAAAATATCCGACGCCCGTCTCGCTTGTTGGACATGGTCACGCAGTTCGGGCATACCCGCTGCGACACATTCCCGGATGACTTTATCCAATTGATCCTTGTCTTTTTGTTTCATTGCATCTTCAAGTTTTTGCCGGAGAATATCTGGAGTTTTACTTCCTGCGACCAAAACAAAGAACTCAATGAATTCTACTAAAAAACCTACATTTAAAAAGTTTTTCATTGATTTACTTCCCATTTCGTTAAAATATTAATTAAATCTGTGAATTAAATTAAAATGTATATTCATTTGGCTCTGACTGTTTGGTTTACTTGGTTAAGCTTAATTTAGATTTGAACATCAGTTAAGCTTGTAATATGGCTCGAGATGATAAAATGTACTTTTGTGCGTAGAAAAAGTTGCTGCTAATGCAACTTGTAGTTTATAAAGCAATATAGTCAAGGGAAGAACTCTGATATGTTCAGTAAATACTGAAACATCTAGTTGTTAATTTTCTGGTATGAATTCCTTTGACATGTATTTTTGACACGTCTTTTATCTTTCTAAGTCTAATAACCAATTTCTAAGAGCCAAGGTTTTTGAAAGACGTATACTTTGAATTCAAATTTAGAAAATAACGACTCTAACCTCCTCGACCACCACCCAGACTTTCCAAAGTATCCCTGGCTTTACTCAGTTCAGTACCAATTTCTGGATAACCAGCTTGTTCAGCTTCGTCGATTAGTTTCTCAAGAGCTGCTTTATCTCTCAATCTGGAAGCACGTCGGAGTTGGTCACGTAGAATGTCAGGAGTCTTTGATTCTGTTAATTGAA
This sequence comes from Sepioteuthis lessoniana, assembly GCA_963585895.1. NCBI lineage: Eukaryota > Metazoa > Mollusca > Cephalopoda > Myopsida > Loliginidae > Sepioteuthis > Sepioteuthis lessoniana. The sequence goes on from OY757907.1 coordinate 134,478,657, forward strand.
TCCCAATGATTGAAAAAAGTCATAAAATAGAAAGGACCAAAATATTAAACAATAACTGAACTTAATGATTTCTAAGTTGGTATTATAAAGTGATGCAAAACTAATATATTTCTAATCTTAGCTCAGTTATTGCTCAAAGATAGCAAATACTGATATCCATACTGGATGCTAAATACCCTAGTTTTGTTTCAAAAATAAAATCCATTATATATACATCTATAAGTATGTATACGTATATACATCTATATTGGTAGGTATAGATATTTACATAAATATATGTGAAAATATATAGGATTATGAATGTGCCGATGTATATATGAATATATGCATGTATATACATCTATGAGCACACATATTTGAGTGACTCCACGGAAGTGACAAAGAACTTATTTTTGTAAAAACGACTTTCGTCTTGAGGTAATAGAACTTGTTTAATTGGAATGATGTCTTTTAGAAAATCATGCGATTGGAATAAAATAAAGAGCTAGAGTAAAAGAAAACAAAAAAAAACAACCATGTTGTGCCTACTGCAACCGGTATAGAAAACTTCTCTATCTGATGTAGATGTCGCAAATCATCAGACGATGGTTTGGCTTGTTTTGTTTTGTTTTTTTTTGTTTTAGGGCAAATCAACTTTGATGGGCAATTTAATGCCAAAGCTATCTTCGTAGAAGAACAATAGTGATACAATTAAATCCCTATCAGGAGAGGCGGGTTGTCCTCGTGGTGTAATGGTTAAAGCGATGGACTGCGGAATCGTAGTAAGCGATTTCGTACTCCAGTCGCGCTATTACGTTCACTTTCCGGTAAATACCTTTGGGAAAGGTATGAACCCCCTTATCCTTCCAGCTATGGGTTAAATAGCACCACTACTATTCTTCTAGGAGAATGGTTTTGGTATTAAATAACCTACAAAGGTTGATATGCCGTTAAACAAAGAAACCAAACCATACCCCCACTCAAAAAAAGGTCATTAAAACCCATTCTAAATCCTCCTAAAATGTCATCTATGGCATTTATACATTATCATGAGTATATGTTTGTGCTTATAGAATAAGGCATATAAAATCATGCATAAATGGATATAAAACCTGTAAGAAAACAAAATAAATAGTCAGACTATTTTTACAAATGATGATTTTTTTCTTCTTTGCTGTCAAGTGTTAAATCAAAAGAAAATCAGTTTTCCTTAAATGATTACAGGAAAATACAAATTCATTTTCTTAAAACGATCAAACCAAAATAGAAATGAAAAAATGATTATATACCAGACATAAATTAGAAAAAGTTTCGGAGGTAATTTAAATTTCATTTCCATCTTTTAAACAGCAAAAGACATTCAATATATTGATTGTCAAATCGGAATACTTAGTAAAATGTACGTATGTTTATGCATGTAGGCGAATAGATAAAGGTATTGCGAGATATGCGAACTATTCTCAAAAAATTAAAGAGAATACGAACAGCACAATTCACAGAATCTTTGATTCTCACATTGTATATATATATATATATATATATATATATATATATATATATATATATATATATATATATATATATATATATGTATATATATATATATATATATATATATATATATATATATATATATATACAAATTTCGTTGTGTGTATAATAGATATTTTCTCTCTACATAGTTTCTTGTTGATCTTTCATATTGCTGTATTGATTTTAAAGTATTCGGCGGGAATTGATTGATATATATAATTGTTTATTTCCCAAGTACTTTCTGCTCGACTTTGGTCTATCATCAGGGGAGGATCTATTACAAAAGTGATGTAACTTTTGTATGTACATTACTACTTTGTAAGAAGAAGAGCATCTGGGCCGTTGCAGTGGGTAGCGTTTACTTTAAAATTGTTCTATAAATAGAGTCTGTAGCTAAAGACATTTAAGTACACGTCAATATATACATATATATATATATATATATATATATATATATATATATATATATATATAATAAAGATGGTCAAAACCCTAAGATATTCAAGTTATAAAATGTTATTATTGTTTTACCCAGTTATGAGTTCAGAAGTTAGGTCATATCTTCGAAGAAAAAAGGTTGATATACCTATCAACAACTTCTAGAATAGCAAATTTATTGTCATTGTGAAAAAATGTATAATCGACAAATTTGAACTTTGTTATCTCTCCTAGAATATAAACATACAGGCATACGTATATTTTCCCTGTCAACGTGCATATACTTCGGCATGCATTAATAAAGATAGGAATAAATTGTTGACCTCGTCTTGAACTACGCCTTGAACCAGTGTCTTGATCGTCCAAAGATTTTCTGGCGCGGTAAATATCTGCATCCAGCTCTGGCATTCCTGCTGCAACGGCTTCGTCCAAAGCTGATTCAAGTTCGTCTTTGTCTCCTTTCCTTATGGCACTTCTCAGTCTTTCCTTCATGACTTCAGGAGTTTTACTTCCTAACAAGCGAAACAAAGCAATATTTTCAAATTAGTGATGATGAAAGGAACAATAAACTTGCAAACAAGTCACAGCATGCAAAATTCCAAACATGCCAAACGTTATATTTTTGTCTGGTATTTCTTTCAATTAATTTTCAATTCTTTCTTTGATTGGTTGTTTTTTTTTTCTTTTTATCAAAATACTCGGATTATCGTTCCACGAATGTTAGAAAATGCCAGTCAAGATTTGTTGCAATAAACAGTAGCCAAAATCATGATGAAATAAATACCAGATATAAATTATATATATCTATAAGCCATTCTCTGTTCCTTTGCAACACACAAAACATGACACACCAGGATTTGTTAATACTATTGAGTGTAGAGAATATACACCTTTCATATTTTGGAAACATAATCCCTATATATGGCCGTATAAATAAGTATCATATCCATGTTACAAATCTCAACTTGGTATAAAAACAGTATTAATTGTAGCAGTGATTTTCTGTCTTGTTTCATTAAATCAAATTGCTTTTATATTTTAATTTTCGTCTTAACTGCAAGAAAATAACATAGAAGGTAGTCGTTAAAAATTAAAAAATACTTTTACTTGATAAAGCAATTTTTAATGTGAACATTTACGCCATGATTGATGCTTGTCGATAAGAAGGTTTTAGATTTTGTAATTAAAAACCTTACCAAAATAACATAGCAATAACAGAAATATGATTTTCGAAAATCATTGGATTTAATGTATATTTAAGTATAGTTTGAACAATATTACCCTTTATAGGGCCAAAATTACCATTTCAAAACGAGTGTCTGTTACATGTCATCTCAGTTTAAAGATCAAGTGGGTATTAAGTCACTTTTCATTGTAGAACGTTGATAAAAACCCACATATATTTATAATTATCTCATGGAAATGTTGAATTATGGATGACAAACAGTGAAAACATTTCCCATAATGAGAAAAGTAGATCCTTAAACATCAAAACACCATCATATGACTGACAAGAATGTAAGCTAATAATAAGATTCAAGATAATATGCAAAATGTTGTTGATTTTTAACAAAGTTTAGCGTAGTCTTATAGCGCGTTGAATGGGAGAGGAAATTTGGTTTCAAGGGAATGATTTCAGGTAGAATGGATATTTTTTTAAATCAGCACTCAAGATTTGGTTTTTTCTTATATTGATCACCAAACACCTACACAAGTGGAAAGTGTATACTACGTCGACTATAACTAACAGAAAATATATCATATACTTAATTGAAGGGGGTGAGAAAATGTGTATTAGGATACTGTGTTTAAAATATTCTACAAATTAGCATTCTTAATGTTCGTAGTTTTTTTGTTTTGTTTTTGTTTTGTTTTTTTTGGGGGGAGGTGGGTAGACTCAAACACCAATAGCTTGCGTAGTTACAAAATATGCGACTATCTTAACTATAAAGGAGCATGTCAAAGGATGATAGATCAAAAATACGATGAAATCATTGATTTTAAAAGATATTTTTTCATTCGTTGTTTTTCTTTGGAGAGAAATATGGGGTGGTTTTATATGAATGATTCCGAAAAAAAAAAGGATTCTGTGTTTTTTCATCGTTGTTATTAATGTAAGAACATAAAAATATTGATACAAAACTCGTGCTCTATGAGTATTTACTATACTCATATTAGTCTGGTAAAAAGCTTCTGTACCGATTCGTAGAACCTCTGTGATAATTTTAGTTGTATTTGAGTAACCAATGTGATAGCTGTTTGTGCTGTTTTTAGTTACGTAACGGAGGATTTCAGTAGTACTAAATCAATACAAAAGATTTTAGTTGAGAATTTGAAACGTTCTATTCAGCATTACACAACATGCATCATATATATATATATATATATATATATATATATATATATATATATATATATATATATATATATATATATATATATATATATATAAAACAACCCACATGTACATATAAACAACCACACATTACATATAAGAGTGTATTTATTAATTTCTGTATTGACATAATGCCAAATATATATATATATATATATATATATATATATATATATATATATATATATATATATATATATATAAGGCTATGAATATTGTATGTGTATTTAAAGATACACACAAAATTACCCAACTCTAGAAAATTTTAAAAAATATCGAATTGAAATAAAAAGATGTTAAATATTGTTTACTAGTTTAACATTTTTTTACTGATATGAAACACTGAAATTAAAACTCTGATATAAAACACCATGCACAAAAATGTTTTAAAAATGAAAAAGCAAGGGAAAACACGAAATAAAGAAAAAACAAAGATAGAACTTGACAAATCATAATTTTACACAGGCATTGTAAGTTTTTCATTTTAAGTAAAACAAATTCTAGTCCAATACAACAGGAACGACTCGAAGATAAACAACACCATGCTTATAACAAAGTCTAACTACTCCACTAATTGCTAACCTCCTCGTCCCCCTCCGAGTATTTCCAAAGCGTCTCTGGCTTTAAGCAAATCGGATCCCAGCTCAGGGTAACCGGCCGCTTCTGCATCCGCGATGGCTCTCTCTAAACTGTCAATATCCTCACATCTTATGGCATCTGCCAATTCATCACGAAGGGTTCCCGCAGATACAATATCTAACAAGGACAACAAAGACATATTAGCAATTATCAATGAAATCAAGTTTAGTCTGGGTTTTCTTTCTGAAAACCTTAAAATAAGCATCTGTAAGCTCTATGCGTTTACGGCATATTAAATGAGGACCCAGGTTTTTTACATTAAAAAAGCATATATGACAAAAAAAAAAAACAGGTTTTCGCACATCGTACTTTAAATAGATAGATAGATAGATAGATAGATAGATTACGAATTGGTCCCTGTTTGACATTACTCTAGTTACAAATATGGCAATGCAACGATTTGCCGCCTTATTCTTTTATAGGGTTTTTGATCATATAAATTCATAACCTCGACATTCAACCATAAAGGTATTTTCAATGGCTTTCAGCTAATTTTGGTATTTTATCAAAAATGAATGATTCTGGCGTTGGATCAGAGAACTCTTTGAATGATATATCAATTTGTTTAAAATTTTGAACAGCTGATAAGACAATAGAGAGTGATATGAAAAGATGTAAGAGGTAGTTTGAAAATAACAAGCGTGAAGAATAAGCTGTATATGAAATAACCTATCTAAGCAGTTATATTTGTTTGTTGTGTCCCATTTGCAACTTGAGAATAGGCATTCACTTTATATCACGCCAAATAAACAAACATTTCTCTCGTAGATTTCATTTAGATCAATAGACTAAATCTTTTCCTATTGTTATCTTCGTTTTGAATTTTAGTATTGAGTTCATTTTTTAACACTACTCACATTTTATTTCACAAACAAAAATAGAAAGACAAATTTGAATGTTTCAATGTTCATAAATGACGCACTACAGTTGACAGACTGCAAAAGCGACTGCGAATTTAATAAACCTAAAAGATACTTCTAAGATTTCTATAACATTATGAAAAGGTGAAACTAGAGTTTTGCAACAAATGAAAATATTGTTACAAATATGACCATCATTAATTATATTGCTAAATTCTATAAGTCCTGTTCAGCGGCATACTGTAAAGGATTTATTAAAGCAACCATATTTTAAGAAAATGTTAAAGAGTTTATCATTCTAATATGTCTGTAATAATGGTAATGCCATAGAGGGACAGAAATAGTTTTCACATTTCCGTTAGATAAAAAGAAGCTAAAAGGTCCACTTTCGAGATGTTTTAACTCATCTTTAAACTTTAATAATAGAAAAGTTTTATTTACTTCATTAAAGTAATTTATCAAAAGTGAAAATCCATTCTTATTTCAAGAATAAATTAATATACTAAAATAATGAGAATCTATTTTCGCTAACCTCCAGTACCGCCTCCTAAAATATCAGAAACTGTTCTGGCTTTTTGAATAGCGTCTTCCAGTCCTGGTAAGCCTGCAGACACACATTCTCTGATTGCTCGATCAAGAGCACGCTTGTCTTTCTTTCTTATGGCATCTTCAAGTTTCTTAATTAAGGCTTCTGGAGACTTAGAACCTGGTAACCAAAGACCACACAACAAGGTTTTAATGAGGTTAAAATCATCATATTTATTCTTTCAAAATACTAATCAAAGGCGAAAGCAAAAGATTTGTATTATAAATAAGTGTAATACTTTTAGATTTTGGGGAATATTTTCATTATAATTGTTTCATTTATCAAATTTTGTGATCATCCGTGAAAATATTCCTGGAAATTATTATCGAGCTAAAGCAAAGTGTTCAAATAAATAATTATAATCTAAACAATTAATGATATTCTAGTTAAGTAAAATACAGAGCATTCCGGTTAATTGGGTCATTGTTTAATTAAAACATTCAATAATTTCCTTTGCCCACTATGAAGAAAAATCTGTTTAATTTGGCCAATTGATTGGCCATTGCTGATCCACTCGCCGCTACGTTATCTTCATTTAGGATGAATTTGCTATGTATCTATTGTGATCAGATTTTAGAGCAATAATTTACTAAGCTTTTTACTTAGATATGGCACAAGGCCGAATAAATGGGGCATCCAATGGTTTTAGAGTAGAGGTATAATTATGTGCGCTATTGGATGCATGCAAAATTTTAAAATTCTAAAAATACTATGCAAAAAAAAAATATGAAGGAATAAGATGTATAAAAAGATAAGATTATTTTATTCCAAATGAGGCAATGAAGACAGTACGTTTTCTTAACTGAATATCTGCATTGATTTTGTCGACTAGGAGTCACTTAGGAGTGAATTGATCTCGTCTACATAGAGTCCCTTAGCCGATTAGTCTCGATAAACTCCTCAAAAGTCGATGAGCATTAAGGATTACAGCAATCCAGTTCCTTATTAATCTATAATATCAAAAGATATTAAATTTGTTTGAAATTGCTAATGTTTATTTTGCTAATTAAACAGGGAAAATTGTTTAGGTTCTTTATTAGATATACATACATTATCACACTGTTTAGATCTTGTTTTTCACAACTGAAGCACCTATCTAATTTGGCCAAATTTTTTAATCCCTATTTTGTCCCAAATAACTGAAATGTTCGGTATTTTTTCTTACGAATCAGCAAAGAAAAAGCAATGAAATTAATTATATTTCAAAAAGCAAAGAAATTAATTATATTTCAATTAAGTCATCTGATTTCTTTGGTAATTTTTTTTTCATTACGATTTTTACAATTTTTCTAAATTCTTGTTGCTTCTCCTTACAACGTTCTAGTTCCTACTGCGGTTAATGCAACCAGCTCGAATAAGAAATTTGAATAAAAGCCATAATGGTATTTGAAACTGCTACCCTATACCCTGAGATCAGAATTACAGCTTGGCCAAACTCAATGTCAAGAGATGTACATACTTTTTTTCATACTGTGTAACAAACTAAAGAGTTTGGATAAAAAGCAACAAGAATACAGAAAAATAATCAACAACTAATAAAGGCATTTCTTTGTTGCGAAAGAAAAGACGAAATATCACATCTAGTCAAACACAAATCGCTAACCTCCTCTTCCTCCACCTAGACTTTCAAGAGATTTTCTGGCTTCTTCAAGGTCTAAAACAATTTCCGGATATCCGGCAGATTCAGCATCGCTAATCAGCCTCTCAAGACCCGCTTTGTCTTTGGTGCGAGAGGCTTTCTTGATATCATCACGGAGTCTTTCTGGAGTCACTGAGCGGGAGCCTGACAGGCGCATGAAAATTCAATATATCAAACAGAGATAAAACATGCAGAAAAATCTGCTCACACAGCAAATTGTAAATTTCTTAATTATTACATCATTTTTACTGAAATTTAATCAATAAAAAAACGCAGATCACCATATGCATGCGTTTCTTTAGTCATTTCCAAGTATCTAACAAGATATCTCCAGAAAAAAATGTTTATTTCTTCTGGATCTCTGATATAGAATTGGTTAATTGTTTAAATAATTTGTTGATATTAATGAAGGCAATGATTATTCAGAAACCTTTGACGAAATAATTAATGAGACATTTTTCGCCCCAAGTCTTCTTACTCTGACAATGAAGATACGGGAAATTTAGTTGATAGTGAATAAGTTTGTGAAATTATTCATTGTCCTGCTGCAGGTGACAAGATATTTTACCGTCATGACATCGCACGAACATATCCCAGGATTAATATCAAGTTATCTGATTTGAAGGAAACATATATCGATTTAACATTAAAAAAAAACGAATTTTAAGATATTAATCATTAGGGAATAATGGTAATCGCATTATGAACCTAAAAGTTAAATATCTTCTATATTATCGACGTCATTAAAGTTTCTGCGTATAATTCAAACTGAAATCATATTTGTTGTTTTTATCATATCGCAGTTATCAATATCTTCCTTGTTGTTCTTTAGCATCCAATTACCATTTGATAATCTTGAAGAAATATTTCATTCAATTTACATTCGAGGAAGGATATACAACGGTAACCCATTCTCCAAAACATGATCAAGAACCAAGAACCTTGTGCAAAGGACTTTATAAATTAATCCACTGCTGCATATAGTGAGTAGGACATGGCTATTGAGAAAAACTAAACAATAACAATAATAATAATGATAATAATAATAATAATAATAATATAGAAAGAAAACAAAATGATGTGAATGATTCCTGACCTCGACGAATACGATCGTCCAGTTCATCCTGATCGTCAAGAGCTTTTCTTGCTCTGTGAATATCGGTGTCTAGCTCTGGCATGCCAGCAGCGATACATTCGTCAAGAACAGTTTCCAGAGCGTCCTTGTCTCCTTTTCTCATCGCTTCCCTCAGTTTGTCCTTCAAGACGTCGGGGGTTTTGCTTCCTGATAACGGAGACAGCATGTTATCACAAATATATTGACTTGTGAATCCGACCAGCGCGCACTGGTAAACGCATGCATACTATATGACTCTACGGCAATTGATTAGTTTACAAGTGATGGCTAAAACGTCATTTACACTACATAGGTTTGGTAATTACGAATTAACTTTGTCAAATTTGAAAAACTACTTTTTAAAGCAATCTTCCTTTTTGAGAAATCATAATATTTATATATAGATATCGAGATGAAGCGAAGGAAAAAAATACAACCGAGAAAATAAATCATTTATGCATAAAAAAGAAAAAACAAAATCATCCAAATGAAGTTAATTTCCAAAATATATTTCTAATCAAGCAAAATCTAATAGTTATTGGGCTTTTAGATTGAATCCGATAATCGATATTTTCAAACATAAAGTTCGATATTGGCAATCTTATTCGATAATAAGACAATAAAAAAGAAATACAATATTTACTGCATAACAATATATAAATATATTGTAGGTTTAATTTAGTCTGGTAAAAGGCCATCATCTTATATAATCAGATTTTATTTACCTAACTGCTGAATTATACGAATACCAGTCAATCTGAGCCAAAGCTTAGTAAAGTATTTACTCCAGTAATTTATAATTGTTTAAATTACAATCTTGAATAAAGGTTCAGAGGGAAAAATAGGCAAAGAGCAATATCTACAAAATATGATCATGAAAATGATCAGAAAAATATGTCTAAGAAAAGAAAATAAATTCTGTATATTGAATTTTAATTTTTTGTACAACTTAGATAGATAGATAGATAGATAGCCAGCAATTCTGTACAATTAAGACAATGTTTTATCCTCAAAAGCAAACATACATCGTCAATATACTACGACTAATTCCATGCATAATATATAATAATAAATGATCTCAATCAGATGCTAACCTCCACGACCCCCTCCAAGTTTTTCCAATGTGTCCCTGGCTTTACGTAATTGTGAACCTAACTCTGGGTAACCAGCTGCTTCAGCGTCTTCAATGGCTTTCTCCAATTGGTCAACGTCTTTAGATCTTATAGCCTCAGCCAATTCATCCCAAATCTTTTCTGGGAAAATGGCATCTGCTTAAAGCAAGAATAATATTACTAATTTCTGTGAGGATGGATTCGTATTCAATCTGTCAGCATAGATAATTTGTAATTTTTTGTTGCAAATATTTAATCCTTGTTTAAATTTATAAACGAAATTTGAGAAGAAAAATTCAGATTTAAGAAATTATAATATGAAATTATTCAAAAATTACATAGTATCATTAAGCACAAAAATTACGGTATTTTTCAGATTCCTTTAAGGTTTTCGTTATTCCTATGAAGTTATCAAAATCAAGCCATTCTTCTAAAGTTTAGAATGAGGTGATATAGAATAATTGTTATTTTAGAAAATCGGAAAACTGAAAATATCTATTTCAAAATATCTGCAAACCTCCTTTGCCTCCTCCCAAAATGTCAGACATTTTCCTGGCCTTTTTTATTGCGCCATCAAGTCCTGGTAAACCTGACGCAACACATTCTCTGATGGCTCTATCCAGAGCGCGTTTGTCTTTTCTTCTGATTGCGTCTTCCAGATTTTTAAGCAAAGCATCGGGAGATTTAGTTCCTAATGGTAATAATAACAATAATAATAATAATGGTTTAAAACCTTGGTGGTATAAAGGTTTATTGGTAAGATCATCACAGTATTCATATATATAGAATGTTTACGCTCGTGTATTGGAAAATATCTTTAATTACATATAAAAACATTAAGAAATTATTTCATTTCAATTTTTAATTTTCATGATGATGAAGCAGTCTAAATTATCTGAAATTAAATTATAAAGTATTCTTACTGCAGTAATTTTATGCTAAATGTATTCCTTGAATGACCGGTGCAAAAACATTTGCAGCACTACCAATAAGCCCTTCAATAGAAGATACCTCAGACATTAGGTATGGTTTCGGGGTCAAAGTATTATTGGCAACAATTCGGGCACTTCAGCAATACCCCACGTTAACACCAAGCGTAAGAGTTTGGGAGCTGAAAGTCAATTCAGAGAAGCCTCTTCGTGGTCCCAGAACTCCTTAATGTATTTACTTTTTACTGTTGAGACAATCAGAGTTAATCCAGATATGCAACTGTTAAGCAGGCAATGAAACTTCAGCTTCATTCTTCTACATTCTCTCATGATTATTCACTTTTTCGGTCAGAACTTATTGACTCCGACAATTTAAGTTTGACTGACATTAGTTTGGAATACTGATTTTACGAAGAAACTTATTCTATGTGGATCCATAAAGTTTATGATCCGTTTTATAAGTGGGTCTTGTTTGATATTTCCTTGCTTAGCCCATGTTTATGCTATCTTACTTTTTGTCTTAAAAAAGATTTTCCATTGAAGACCTATTTCAGATCTTCAAATTATGTGAATGGCATTTGATTTGATTCACAAATGAATCTGTATAGGCATTTTGGTATCTAAATTTAAATTCAATTTATACTTTCAAAGAATGCATAAGCAATCGCATCGGGCTATATAGAGCAAAAATGTCAATGTTGATTGAAGAATGATCTGGATCAATGTAAATACTTCATATTATTAAATGCAGATCAACAGTAACGTAGTTACCAAAAACTATGTGAATAGAAATATTGTTAGGGAGGCTATTAGTTCAATAGAGTAGTCAATAAGACTGTCTGATTATCAGTATCATCAATGAGTGGCATAGTTAACGTATTGGTACAGAATATAAAAAGCTTACGAGGCATAAAATACGAGTGAAAATCTCATCGTGAGTTTTACTATATTATACCTACTCCAAGAAATTTAATTGAAATTTGATTTAACGCATAATCTAGTGAGATTAAAACAAACCGATCTACTAAAGACTACAAAACACCAAAACAACACATCTAGGCATGCAGAAAAATAGCTAACCTCCTCGTCCGCCTCCAAGACTTTCTAAAGATTTTCTTGCTTCGCGAAGATCGGAACCAAGTTCCGGATATCCAGCAGCCTCGGCTTCATCAATTAATTGTTCAAGGCCTGCTTTGTCTTTAGCCTTTGAAGCTCTTCTGATTTTCTCACGTAGAGTGTCCGGAGACAGAGAACGAGATCCTGACCACCGCAAACATAATGGAATTAGTATATCATATCCACCATAACAATCATATATGCCAAATAAAATATTGGTTTCTATTTAGATAAAAAATATAAGAGATTAGATATTATATATCATTTATATATCAGTGTTTTGACATCGAGGATTTTGCTTAAATAAAGAAGGATGTTTTTGCGTTTAGCTTATATTAATAGTGGAAATTGCCAATGGAACGGTGTGTTCGGTGATTATCAAATTTTGTACCGTGCCAAGGGTTGGTGATAAACACTAACTAATCACAACCCAATGGCAATGTACTTCATGAAAACATCGTATTTAACCAAATCTCAAAAATTCTTGAAATAATGCCACTTTAAAACTATTCAGTTTTGAATATAAAATAAAATATTTCTTTTCAAAATATAAGCACATCAAAAATCTTAGCTTGATAATCAATTTTCAAATATTAAATAAAAACTTAAAACCAATCATGTTTTTGCATTACGCAGTAGACTGTGATTTTATGGCTGAATATATTCTTTACAAGTTATTGAAAAGGTGAAATAAGAACCATTATTTTGTTAAAAGAAAAACACACGCAAAAATCAAAATAGATATAAACGCAATGACCAGCTAATTATGTCTAACCTCTGCGTTGGCGTTCGTCAAGATCTTCCTGGTCGTCAAGAGCTTTTCTTGCTCTGTGAATATCTCTATCTAGCTCTGGCATGCCAGCGGCGATACATTCGTCAAGAACAGCTTCCAGAGCGTCCTTGTCTCCTTTTCTCATTGCTTCCTTCAGTTTGTCTTTCAAGACGTCGGGAGTTTTACTTCCTGACAACGGAGACAGGCAAGTGATAATTGACATCGAAGATGATAGTAGTACCATATTATTTTAAACAGCATGCAATTTTGGGAAGGCGTGTGACGCAATTTATTTGATCTTTGGTAAATAAAAAACATAAAAAGATTTCCTCTACTACAGCTTTAGTGAGGATCGATTGAGGGTTGTAAATTATAAATAGTTTGTTTAAAGAAAGACTAGTTTATGTTTAAAATCATATTACCCCGTATGATAAAAATACCAATGATATTAATATTAGTACGACGAAGAATTACAATAATTTGTCAGAAAAGTTTCAAATCACTGAAAAATACACCGCTCAGGTGTTTCGAAGTGTACTAGGATACATACTGAGTCTCAGTTAGATTTGGTTAATGAATATCACATATTAAAGGTGTAGAATAGAGAAAATACAATAGTTAAAAAGACAAACTGGTGACAGTTTAACAATGTGAAAGTGGAATTAAACAGCTACTTTAACTCGATAAAAGCATGCAAAACATCTACTAAAAACTAGCTACATTGAATGCTAACCTCCTCGTCCCCCGCCAAGTTTGTCCAATGTATCTCTGGCTTTACGTAATTGAGAGCCTAATTCTGGATATCCAGCAGCTTCGGCATCCTCAATGGCTTTCTCCAGTTTATCAATATCTTTTGACCGAATGGCGTCTGTCAGCTCATCACGGACTTTGTCAGCAGAAGGAATATCTAAATGAAGATAATTTTTCAGTTCAAATTTTTTTTCAGAAAATCATGTTATTTTGGTTGTTCCCTTCTTCCTTCTCATCACATTTTTACCCCCAAATTTGGCCGTTAAACTCTCTAATCTTATTCGAATTTCAGTTTCATTTAGAAATGTCAAACTTCTCTCTGAAAAGTAAAGCATTTTCTTTCAAATAAACAGCAAATACTACCTATGCTTGTCGTTTTTGTTATGGTTTTTTTACTGATCTACGCGAAACCTTTGTAATCAGCCAGCAAACTGGTGGCTTTTTACACTTGCTTTTTTGCAATGTTTTTGAATTGCTATAATCTATTCTTTATCCTTGTTGGTCAATTGGATCGAAATATCTGACATGTATTAAAGAGAAAAAGGATATTTCTGAGTATAGTTTGACAATCAAAACTACAATAGATACTTGAAAAAGACTGGATAATAAAACGGCCAAAAGGCTAAGCTTGAAAAAGAAAGATGGGGAAATGGAAGATTCTAACAAAAATGCCATAATTGAAATGGTTTCTGCAAACAAAACGAAAGAGCGAAAGAAAGAAATAACAAAATCGGGTTTAAACTTTAATAGTTTTGATATTTCTGATCGAAGAATTTTACTGTGATTTGTTAAAATATATTTACTAATGATTGTTTCATTTATTTTAATTATATTGCCTTAAATGTTTATTAATCATACATTTTCTTCAAAAAAATTACATTAAAGATTTGAAATATTTTTTCTAATAACTTTAAATAATATATGATCTAACCTCCTTTTCCTCCTCCGAGAATATCAGAAAACTTTCTCGCTTTATTTACAGCATCATCTAATTCTGGTAATCCAGAAGCTATACATTCTTTAATTGCTCTGTCTAGAGCACGTTTGTCTTTTCTTCTTATTGCGTCTTCGAGTTTTTTAATCAAGGCATCGGGAGATTTGGTTCCTGATAACCAAAACAGCAAAATAATCATTTAGAAAACAGAAGAATATTGAAAAGACTTTGAATTATTACAAGCCTCTTCAACATAATTTCATAGCAAATATAATTTCATACCACGAGAAATATTTAGGAAATCGAAACAAACCGATCTACTAAAGACTACAAAACACCAAAACAACACATCTAGGCATGCAGAAAAATAGCTAACCTCCTCGTCCGCCTCCAAGACTTTCTAAAGATTTTCTTGCTTCGCGAAGATCGGAACCAAGTTCCGGATATCCAGCAGCCTCGGCTTCATCAATTAATTGTTCAAGGCCTGCTTTGTCTTTAGCCTTTGAAGCTCTTCTGATTTTCTCACGTAGAGTGTCCGGAGACAGAGAACGAGATCCTGACCACCGCAAACATAATGGAATTAGTATATGATATATAATAATAGCAATTATATATGCTAATTAAAGATATTGTTGACTATTTAGATAAGTAATATAAGAAATGAAATTAATATCATTCATATATCAGTTTTTTTTAGTTTAGAATTTTGCTTAAAGAAAAATTCTTTGGCTATTACCATTTATTAGTTGTAGACATTACCAGTTGACTAGCGTATGCAGTTACGAACACACTTGCTAATCAATGGTATTTGTGTTTCATAAAAACATCTCATTTAACCAAAGTCCAAGAAGTTCAGAAATAATGTTACTTTAAAACAATTAAGTTTTAAAAATAAAATAAAGTATTTCTTTTCAAAATGTAAGCATATGAAAATATTAACTTGATAATCCACTCCTTCATTTTTTGCATTACGCAGTAGGCTGTGATTTTACAACTGAATACATTCTTTACAAGTTACAGAAAAGGTGAAATAAGAATAATTATTTTGTTAAGAAAAAACACACGCTAAAATCTCAATCAATATAAACGCAGTGATCGGCTATTTATATCTAACCTCTGCGTTGGCGTTCGTCAAGATCTTCCTGGTCGTCAAGAGCTTTTCTTGCTCTGTGAATATCTCTATCTAGCTCTGGCATGCCAGCGGCGATGCATTCGTCAAGAACAGCTTCCAGAGCGTCCTTGTCTCCTTTTCTCATTGCTTCCCTCAGTTTGTCCTTCAAGACATCGGGAGTTTTACTTCCTGATAACGGAGACAGACAAATAATAACAAATAACAAAGATGATGATGATGGTACCTTTTTCATTTTAAACAGCATGCAACTTTAAACGAGCGAAAGATCCAGCTAGTCAATTCAAGTCAACTGAGGTTGGGTCCACAAATGAAAGTGATTTCATCTCCACTAAAATTTTAATGATGAATAATTGTCATGAGTAAATACCAAAGGATTTTTAAAAGCCTTGATTTATATTCAAAAGCTGATTAAACATATGGGAAAAATACAGAATTAATATTTTGAGGAAAAGTTAAGATAATTTTGTGAGAAACGATTCACCGCTTTACAGAAAAAATTCAAAAATGCATTCATGTATGTAATTTGTAACTAACTATTTAATAAAACAAATATGGACAGGGCAATCGTATTTTCTGGTGGCGACGAATGTTCCAGAATATCTATTCTGTGCCACTTTCTTTTGATTAGCAAATCTAGCGGTCGTAAATAAACACAGAATATTTAGAAGAAAATTGCTAAATGATAAAAAGCAAACAGAATAATAAATTGAAAGTTGAACAAAAAAGCTACTCTGGATCAGAAGAACCATGTAGAACGTTTACTAAAAACCAGCTACACTGAATGCTAACCTCCTCGTCTCCCTCCAAGTTTGTCCAATGTATCTCTGGCTTTACGTAATTGAGAGCCTAATTCTGGATATCCAGCAGCTTCGGCATCCTCAATGGCTTTCTCCAGTTTATCAATATCTTTTGACCGAATGGCGTCTGTCAGCTCATCACGGACTTTGTCAGCAGAAGGAATATCTAAATGAAGATAATTTTTCAGTTCAAATCATTTTTTCAGAAAATCATAATATTTTGGTTGTTCCCTATTTCTCATCTGTTATTTTTGCACCAACTGTGTTGGTCGTTATGAACTCAGACCTTATTCGAGTTTCTGTTTCATTTGAAAGGTCAAACTTTGCTCTGCTAAGTCGTGCGTCTCCTTCAATAAACATAGAAAACTGATGTTTATGCATTACATTTCTGTGATAGATTACTTCTGATCTCCAAAGAAACGATCGAATCTTCCTGTAAACTGGAATATTTTTTAACATTTTCGCGATCATGTTTTTAGAACACCATAATAAATAGTTTATTTGTCTTTTATTAAATTCACGCATAGTAATATCTGACGTGTGTTAAAGTGAAAACACATATCTCTATTCTGAGCATTGTTCGGCTTTCAAAAAGACAGAAAAAAAAAAACGAGGAACACTGGAGGATACAGCGGTCAAAACGTGGTGCTAAAAGCAACAAAGATGAGAAAATTGGAAATATAAAGATTCAAAAAGTTCGTCGAAAATATAAAAAAACGAATGACAATAAAACTAATTACAAATCTGACTTATTAAAACTCATCGATAAAGGGTTAACAATTACATAAATAGTTTTGATATTTGAAATTGTAGAATTTTACTGTGATTTGTTTAAACAATTATAGATACGTTTCGTTTTATTTCTCTGAACATTTCTATGTTTTTCATTATGCATTTTATCACTAAAATAGATATTTAATTACTGATATATCACGTTTATTTTATTTATCTAATTCCTTTAATGAAATATGTGATCTAACCTCCTTTTCCTCCTCCGAGAATATCAGAAAACTTTCTCGCTTTATGTACAGCATCATCTAATTCTGGTAGTCCAGAAGCTATACATTCTTTAATTGCTCTGTCTAGAGCACGTTTGTCTTTTCTTCTTATTGCGTCTTCGAGTTTTTTAATCAAGGCATCGGGAGATTTGGTTCCTGATAACCAAAACAGCAAAATAATCATTTAGAAAACAGAAGAATATTGAAAAGACTTTGAATTATTACAAGCCGCTTCAACATAATTTCATAGCAAATATAATTTCATACCACGAGAAATATTTAGGAAATCGAAACAAACCGATCTACTAAAGACTACAAAACACCAAAACAACACATCTAGGCATGCAGAAAAATAGCTAACCTCCTCGTCCGCCTCCAAGACTTTCTAAAGATTTTCTTGCTTCGCGAAGATCGGAACCAAGTTCCGGATATCCGGCAGCCTCGGCTTCATCAATTAATTGTTCAAGGCCTGCTTTGTCTTTAGCCTTTGAAGCTCTTCTGATTTTCTCACGTAGAGTGTCCGGAGACAGAGAACGAGATCCTGACCACCGCAAACATAATGGAATTAGTATATCAATGTAAATAAGATATATAATAAGAGACACTGAATAAAAATATTAGATATTAGTTATGAATTATTATCTATATTTTAACCCTTTAAATTAGGCATTTTACCAAGGTAAAAAAAAATGAATTTAAGCATTTTCCCATGGTAAAAAAAATTGTGGGATTCACATTATATTACTATGACTGTGTTCAAAATTAGTAAAATACTGAATATGTATTGTATTAATTACAGTTGCAACGATTGGCGAGAAACACATTCTAATGTTTATTCAGTGCCAATGTGTTTCCAAAAGATATCTGATATCCCCTAATTCCCAAAAGTCTAAAAATAATGCCACATTAAAACTATTCAGTTTTTAATATAAAATGAATTGTCTCTTTTTAAAAAATAAACGTATCACAAATATTAACTTGATAATCAATTTTTGTATATGAAGTAGAAAAGCAATGTTTAAATCAAGCAATAGGCTGTAATTTTAAATAAAAGACAATTAAAACGTTACCGCGAAGAAGATACAATGACAATTATTGTGTTAAAAGAAAATTAAACGCTAAAATCTTAATCAATATAAACGCAGTGATCGGCTATTTAAATCTAACCTCTGCGTTGGCGTTCGTCTAGTTCTTCCTGGTCGTCTAGAGCTTTTCTTGCTCTGTGAATATCTCTATCTAGCTCTGGCATGCCAGCGGCGATACATTCGTCAAGAACAGCTTCCAGAGCGTCCTTGTCTCCTTTTCTCATTGCTTCCCTCAGTTTGTCTTTCAAGACGTCGGGGGTTTTACTTCCTGACAACGGAGACAGACAAATAATAACAGACATAAAAAATGATGATTTTACCGTTTTCATTTCAAACAGCATGCAACTTTATACAGGCAGGTGATTAAGTCAAATGAACTTTCTAAATGTTCAAATTATAAAAAGATTCTATCTATACCACAATTTTTCTCATGAAGGATTATTATTCGTAAATAACAAATGGCTGGAAAAAAACGTGCATTTTGAATAGAAAAAGCGGTTTACAACATTTGATAGATATACCAATGACTGTTTCAAAAATAGGATGATAAGAAGCAGAAAAATCTTTTTAAAAGACTTAAATTTTGCAAGAAATATCATTAACGATTTCTTCTGTGAAATTAATTAATAGTTAACCATTTAGAATGAGGAATTCTTGACAAGGCAATCATCTGTATAAGTTAGGAATTAACAAGAAAATATACCTCATCATATCATTCAATCGGTAATTAATAACGCCTGATAAAGACGTTGAATAGAGAGAATGAAATTCATAAATAAATTCTTAATTGTTTTAAAAATGCGAAAGTTGTTCTATAAGGCTACTGTAAGTCAATAAAACCATGCAGGTTTTCTTTGCGAAAACTAGCTGCATTGAATGCTAACCTCCTCGTCCCCCGCCAAGTTTGTCCAATGTATCTCTGGCTTTACGTAATTGAGAGCCTAATTCTGGATATCCAGCAGCTTCGGCATCCTCAATGGCTTTCTCCAGTTTATCAATATCTTTTGACCGAATGGCGTCTGTCAGCTCATCACGGACTTTGTCAGCAGAAGGAATATCTAAATGAAGATAATTTTTCAGTTCAAATCTTTTTCCTTAAAATCATAATATTTTGCTTGTTCCCTATTTCTCATCTGTTATTTTTTCACCAACTGTTTTGGTCGTTATGAACTCTGATCTTACTCGAGTTTCTGTTTCATTTGAAAGGTCAAACTTAGCTCTGTAAAGTAATGTGTCTTCTTTCAAATACAAACAAATCTAATGAGTTGTAATCTATTTAACGATGGATTTTCGCTTCTCTCCAAAGAAGCGTATGATCTTTCAAAAAACCGGCGGCTGTTCACACATTTTCACAACCATATATTCGGAAAATCATAATAAATATTTTATTTGTAATTATGTATATCATCAGACGTGTTTTAAAGCGAAAACACATATCTCTATTCAGAGCATTGTTTGGCTTTCAAAAAGACAAAAAAAAAACCTGTGGAACACTGGAGGATACGGCGATCAAAACGTGATACTAAAAGCAACAAAGATGAGAAAATTGGAAATATTAACGAAAATAAAAGGATTCAAATAGTTCGTCGAACATTTAATAAAAAATGAACATAAAACTAATTACAAATGTGTCTTCATCATAACTCATCGATAAAGGGTTAACAATTACATAAATAGTTTTGATATTTGAAATTGTAGAATTTTACTGTGATTTGTTTAAACAATTATAAATATGTTTCGTTTTATTTCTCTGAACATTCCTATGTTTTTCATTATGCATTTTATCACTAAAATAGATATTTAATTACTGATATGTCACGTTTATTTTATTTATCTAATTCCTTTAATGAAATATGTGATCTAACCTCCTTTTCCTCCTCCAAGAATATCAGAAAACTTTCTCGCTTTATGTACAGCGTCATCTAATTCTGGTAATCCAGAAGCTATACATTCTTTAATTGCTCTGTCTAGAGCACGTTTGTCTTTTCTTCTTATAGCGTCTTCGAGTTTTTTAATCAAGGCATCGGGAGATTTGGTTCCTGATAACCAAAACAGCAAAATAATCATTTAGAAAACAGAAGAATATTGAAAAGACTTTGAATTATTACAAGCCGCTTCAACATAATTTCATAGCAAATATAATTTCATACCACGAGAAATATTTAGGAAATCGAAACAAACCGATCTACTAAAGACTACAAAACACCAAAACAACACATCTAGGCATGCAGAAAAATAGCTAACCTCCTCGTCCGCCTCCAAGACTTTCTAAAGATTTTCTTGCTTCGCGAAGATCGGAACCAAGTTCCGGATATCCGGCAGCCTCGGCTTCATCAATTAATTGTTCAAGGCCTGCTTTGTCTTTAGCCTTTGAAGCTCTTCTGATTTTCTCACGTAGAGTGTCCGGAGACAGAGAACGAGATCCTGACCACCGCAAACATAATGGAATTAGTATATGATATATAATAATAGCAATTATATATAGTAAACAAAGATATTGGTTACTATCTAGATAATCTATATATGAAGTTTGGTAAGACGTATTTTTTATATTTCAATTTCAGTAAGTCACGGTTTTTTCTCAAATAAAATTGAAGATTGGACTTTTAACTAACATTATTAGCCTTATTGTGAGTCAGATGAATAGTCCATTGACTGAATTTTGAACTCTCTACTTATGAAATGGTCAGCTAGAAACGCTTGCTAATCATTAATTCATAGTAAATTGTTTACAAAGATATCTAATTTAACCAAATTCCAATACGTCAAGAAATAATGCCACTTTAAAACTATTCGGCTTTGAATATAAAATGAAGTATTTCTTCTCAAAGAATAAAGGTATCACAAACATTAACTTGATAATCAGTTTTTAAAGATTAGATAGGGAAGTAGTCCATGTTTTAGACCATCATGTTTCCTGTCAATGAGCTGCAACTTTACAAATGAATATTTTTCAAGTTACGGAAAAGGTGAAATAAGAATTATTTCGTTATAAAAATCAAGAAAATCTATATCTGTGTAAACGTAGTGATCGGATAATTTAATCTAACCTCTGCGTTGGCGTTCGTCTAGTTCTTCCTGGTCGTCAAGAGCTTTTCTTGCTCTGTGAATATCTCTGTCTAGCTCTGGCATGCCAGCGGCGATACATTCGTCAAGAACAGCTTCCAGAGCGTCCTTGTCTCCTTTTCTCATCGCTTCCCTCAGTTTATCCTTCAAGACATCGGGAGTTTTACTTCCTGATAACGGAGACAGACAAACAATAAATGACATCGAAGATGATGATGGTATCTTTTCATTTTAAACAGACTGCAACTTTGGATGGGTAGTTGACCTGCTTGTTCAATTCAGATCAAATGAGATTTGGTCAAAGGATTAAAGGATTTTCCTCTAAAGTACAAGTTTACTGATGAACGATTGCTATTAGCAAGTAAGAAATTGCTAAAAATATGAATTTTGTATTGAATAATCGGATTACCACGTTTGATAAAAATGCCGATGACAGAATAATTCGACGAAGAGTTACAATATTTGAAACTGAAAACACTTAAGTGTATGCAAAAAATATTACTGGAGAATGCATATAAGAAAGCAATTTATAATTGGCGACCATTTTCATAAAAGATAAGGACATAGTTATATGTTACTGATATTTTGGCGTTTACAAGATAATATATCATGTCGGGAAGTTCATCAGTTCATAAATAATGCCTAATAAAGGCGAGGAATACAGAGAATACAGTTCTTAAAAAGCTGAGTGAAATCTGCTTAACAATGTGAAAGTGAAAAAAAACGCCTACTTTGAGTTAATAAAAGCATGCAAAACATCTACTAAAAACTAGCTACATTGAATGCTAACCTCCTCGTCCCCCTCCAAGTTTGTCCAATGTATCTCTGGCTTTACGTAATTGAGAGCCTAATTCTGGATATCCAGCAGCTTCGGCATCCTCAATGGCTTTCTCCAGTTTATCAATATCTTTTGACCGAATGGCGTCTGTCAGCTCATCACGGACTTTGTCAGCAGAAGGAATATCTAAATGAAGATAATTTTTCAGTTCAAATCTTTTTCCTTAAAATCATAATATTTTGGTTGTTCCCTATTTCTCATCTGTTATTTTTACACCGACTGTTTGGGCCGTAATGAACTCTGACCTTACTCGAGTTTCTGTTTCCTTTAAAAATGTTAGATTGCTCAGCGAAATCATGCGTCCTCTTTCAAATATTCTTCAAACCTAAAACCAGGCGATGGCTTTCCGCCACTCTCTGTGGAAACCCCTCGATCGTCCACTAAACCGACTGCTATTCACACATTTTGCGGACCTTGTTTTTGGAACCCCATAATCTATAATTTATTTGTTATTCATTCATAGCTCGCAGAGTAATATCTTGTTACTATTGAAAGAGAAAGCAGATTTCTCTACACAGAGCATCATTTGATATTTGAAAATACATTAGAAATGCGTGAATGACTAAAATAAATAACGGCCAAAGGATAGAGCTAAAGGCAACAGAGATGAAGAAATAGGAAATCAGAACCAAAATGCAAAAATTAAAACAGTTTGTCGAAAATATTTATAAAATTTCGTCAATAAGACGAATCGCAAATTTTATTTCATGAATTTAATCGATAAAACGTTAATAATCACATAAATAGTTTTGATATTTATAATTGTATGTATGTAATTGTTGAACTTATCTGTGATATGTTTAAACAATTATAATTGTTTATTTTTATATCACTGAACATTCATATGTTTTTAATTACACATTTTGTCACTAGAAAAGGGATTAAATTGGTGAAATATAAATAGTTTTCATATTTCAAAGTGTAGAATTTTACTGTGATTTGTTTAAACAATTATGAATATGTTTCATTTTATTTCACTGGACATTTCTATGTTTTTCATTATGCATTTTATCAATAAAATAGATATTTAATTACTGATATATCACGTTTATTTTATTTATCTAATTCCTTTAATGAAATATATGATCTAACCTCCTTTTCCTCCTCCGAGAATATCAGAAAACTTTCTCGCTTTATGTACAGCGTCATCTAATTCTGGTAGTCCAGAAGCTATACATTCTTTAATTGCTCTGTCTAGAGCACGTTTGTCTTTTCTTCTTATTGCGTCTTCGAGTTTTTTAATCAAGGCATCGGGAGATTTGGTTCCTGATAACCAAAACAGCAAAATAATCATTTAGAAAACAGAAGAATATTGAAAAGACTTTGAATTATTACAAGCCGCTTCAACATAATTTCATAGCAAATATAATTTCATACCACGAGAAATATTTAGGAAATCGAAACAAACCGATCTACTAAAGACTACAAAACAACACATCTAGGCATGCAGAAAAATAGCTAACCTCCTCGTCCGCCTCCAAGACTTTCTAAAGATTTTCTTGCTTCGCGAAGATCGGAACCAAGTTCCGGATATCCGGCAGCCTCGGCTTCATCAATTAATTGTTCAAGGCCTGCTTTGTCTTTAGCCTTTGAAGCTCTTCTTATTCGGTCACGTAGTGTATCAGGGGATACTGAGCGAGATCCTACCCATCATAATAGATAGATAGATAGATAGATAGATAGTAATTGAGAGTGCAATAATTTACAAAAGAAATCAGTTAATACTTAATAAAAGAATTTCCTCCTATAAAAGGAAGAAAGATATTTCTAAACATTATATACGAACATGCATATATGTCTCACTTCAAAATAATTAACGTGAATGACCATAGGTTGAAATGAACATTGTGGATTTTTTCTTAAATTGCATGAAATTAACAATAGGAGAACCCATTATTTTTAACATTTTAAAGGAATTTTTATGTTTAAAGTGACAAAACAGAATGACAACATACGTCTACGTAGGTGTTCATCCAGTTCTTCCTGGTCGTCAAGAGCTTTTCTTGCTCTGTGAATATCTCTGTCTAGTTCTGGCATGCCAGCGGCGATACATTCGTCAAGAACAGCTTCCAGAGCGTCCTTGTCTCCTTTTCTCATTGCTTCCCTCAGTTTGTCCTTCAAGACATCGGGAGTTTTACTTCCTGATAACGGAATATATCAGCAATGACAAATAGTGTTTATCTTTTGAGTTAGAACTACATGCAGCTCCAGCACAAGCGTATCTCGTAATGAGTAAAAAGGGTTAGTATTTAGGGGTTGCATTAACCCTTTTACAAGGTGAATACACTGTCATGGAAATGACTAAATACAATCTTCCTACTAACTGTACAGTTTGATTTTCCGGTATGAAGTGGTATGCGTTGAATATATTGTATAAGTATTTGTAACTTTATAGAATCGTTAATTTTGGTCGTTATATTAGTACTTTATAATTATTGATGTGGCTTTTTAAAATACTTTCGAAAGTTTTAAAACAAGTCAGGGAAAAACCAATGCGTGTTCTCTAAAATTAGAAATATTCATGTTTATTCCTTTCTGGGCAGCCCCATCGCCAAAGAAAAAAGTTTGAGTTTCTTTCTTGCATCAATTCTATCGTATTTTACCAAATACGAAAAGAACAGACCTTATTGTTCCATAAATAAGGTCGAAAGAGCAAAGATGAAAAGGATCGTGTGGTCATCTAAAGAATCAAGCACTATGGCAGAACAGCCGGACTTACAAAACCATATGATACAATATAATGACCATATCATATTAACAAATCATGAATCGCCGTCAATCGTAAACGTTGAGTTACGATCAAATACAAATTTAAAAAGAAAGGATGACAACATATGAATATCAAATCCTGAATTTTTTTCCATTTTTCCCTTCATGGGATACAAGCTAATATATGTGTACATGAATGTTTGCATATGCATGTATGTTAAGTATGTGGATGTGTGTTGTGTTAGTGCGTACGTGTGTATATAAGTCTCTGTGACCATCAGGTGAAAATCAAAAAATTAAATAAAAGCAAAAAGAAATAAATGCAAGCACTACATGTAATGATTGCAATCAATTTTAAAGTATCTCCTAAACTTTTGGGATTCTATTCCAAATAAGCGGCAACTTCTAGTGGGTTTGGGGGAATTATTGAAGCTCTTTGTAAATCTAAAACAAAAATAGAATTATGTTTTAAGGTATAAACCGGAAATTGAACAAAAAGTCTCTTTAAAAAAATGCTGACACAAATTCTGATTTTCACAGGGTGTGAATTAAGAAATTTTAGAAGTTCAATAACATGAAATTGAATCTTTATTGAGAGAAAACAATGCTATAAAGCACTACGAGGAGACTAAGAACACCATGCAAAATGGTAGACGAAATATCTTTGTCAAAATTCTAACCTCCACGTCCCCCTCCAAGTTTTTCCAATGTGTCCCTGGCTTTACGTAATTCAGATCCCAGCTCTGGGTAGCCAGCTGCTTCAGCGTCTTCAATAGCTTTCTCCAAACTATCAATGTCTTTCGATCTAATGGCATCAACCAATTCATCTCGGAGTGTGTCGGCTGATACAATATCTAATGAGATATAAATCGACTCGTCAATAATCTATACTTCGCATTTAGTCTTATTTTGAGGAATTATGCCATTGGATGCTGTGTTGATATATTTGATAAAGAATGAATTAATGGGCTTTATGGAAATATGTATTTCAGTTCAAACAATAGTATATTAAAAGCTAATAACAAAGTATTATATCTTTTTCAAATAAATTAATCCAAATTTATATTGTTAAAATCAGATTATTGAAGGGTCTATCTGATTGAAGGGCTAGTGATATGCCTTCATATCTTTTATCTCAATTTTGATATTTACCTTTGCGGTTTAAGACAGGCTTTAAATACCGTTAGTTCACAGGATTTTTTAAAATTTCAATCTAAAAGCAATTGTTCTAACCTCCAGTTCCACCTCCGAGTATATCTGAAATCTGTCTGGCTTTTTGGATGGCATCATCAAGTTCTGGTAAACCAGTGGCTACACATTCTTTGATTGCTTTGTCCAAAGCGCGTTTGTCTTTTCTCCTGATAGCGTCTTCGAGTTTTTTAATTAAAGAGTCCGGGGATTTAATTCCTAATTAACAAATTAAACATTTATTCAGTAAAAACAAATCCCTTAAAGCTTCAGTGTTATTACAAAAGAAAAATATCTCATGAAAATGTATTTATATTATGAATATTTGCTAATATGATATCCAGCAGAAGGTTACATGCACAAAGGTTGGGAAATTTTCCAATCAAGATTTCTGCCTGCTTAACTGCCTTCAATATAAGTATTCCAAAACTGGTTTCGTGCGTCGACGAGACTGTATGACGGGAAATATACAGCTACATCACGTAAACAAGTCCGATTTATTTTCCGATTATGATAATAACGGAATTATTTATCAAGTTGTTCAAAGTTAGTCGGAGCAAGAAGACTGTTTAGCCAGCTCCGAACTTGAAAATTATCATTTAATATCCTAGAGTTTACATAAACTAGATGACCACCAAGTGACATTGGTGGTATTAAGCCACTACCTCAGACATTCAACAGGCTAGATCAGTCATATAATAATGAGGATAAAAGGCTCTATGTAGTAAATGACTGCATCAAGCTGATTTTAAAGTAATTTAAAATAAATATGACAAGGTAGGGGCGGTCGTATTTTTAAAACAGTGGAAATAAAATATCGGCACAAAGCAGGAGATATAGTTAAAGACAAATAGAATAAAATCTTTTGGGGCTTTCGGATCGACTCAACATCACATTCAGAAGAAATGAGAACTCTCCAGATCTGATATATATGTGTGCCAGTTGACCGCATGATAAAGAATTAAGAATGCAACATATTCATTTTTTTAATCCGACATCTTCTTGAGAAATAATAAAACATTAAAACACAAAATGTAGGAAAGTACTCATACTATTTGGCATATTTGGAATTGTCCAAAAAATATTTCAACTGAGATTCGATGAGTAAGAAATTTGAAGAAAAACATAACGCTCCAAGTCTGCGATGATACCGAAAAAGGTACTAGAAGTTTGCTGTAGCCCTCTGCCAGTAAAATAAACCATTACTCATAAGAATTGAATATAGGAACTCCTTAACAATCTCAACTACAACGATGATGTAAGTTATGGAACTGAATATGTTTTTATTTCAATTTTAGAAATCCTAAATGTTCATTCAGTTTTCTCTTTCGGATTTCTTCGCTTGATTTAACGAAAGCCAAAAGAGTAAATTATATCCAAGAAGAGAAATTCTATTGAAAAACCATTTAATATATCATAGACTTTAGGAACATTTGAAAATTCTACGTGTAAATCAAAACTCCAAATTTTAGAATATAAGTCAATATAATTTATGGAATGAAAGGTTATAGTTCTGAATTTACAATTTGTTATCTAAAATGTAGATACTACACATCTAGACATGCAGAAAATATCTAACCTCCGCGTCCACCTCCAAGACTCTCTAAAGATTTTCTGGCTTCACGAAGATCGGAACCAAGTTCCGGATATCCGGCAGCCTCAGCTTCGTCGATTAATTGTTCAAGACCTTCCCTGTCTTTAGCCCTTGAAGCTCTTCTCATTTGGTCACGAAGTGTATCAGGAGAGCGAGATCCTAATCATCAGAGTAAAAGTCAATTATTTATTCAATGAAATAAACATTTCGAAGATACAGGCTCTCAAAACATAAATACCTAGAATAACCAAATATGTAAAGACACAAATAAGAAAGAAAAATAGTGGCTTATTTATCACGTAAAATTCTATTGAATATTTTATATAGAATTTGTAAAAACAAATTTGATAAGATCTTTACATTGTTCTAAATTTTTATCATAATACTGTTTCATCAAATTTAAAAACTTATATCTTTAGGAAAAGCCATTATCATTGTGAGAATTGATGGGACTATGAAACTCATTATTTTAGCTATTTTTGTTGTTAACACATTTTGTACAGTTTATTCTACAATCGACCTACAAACTGTACAGAAATAAAGGTAATGGACAAAAAAGAAACTTTCGATAATATGCTGGTGAGCTTGATTTATGTTTCACAATAAATCAAACTCTTATGGATCATGTTCAAATAATAAATCGAGAACATTGTCGTTTAACTAACAGCTAACAATGTCGTTTTATTTACTCACCAGCAAAGGAATTAAAGAACAAATCAATATATATATGGAATATGAGACGAACTGCCAAAAATAGTGTCATTTCATTGACTCACGTTACAAGGAATGGAGAGAGAATGAATTTCATAGTCCAAAGATTCTTTCAGACAATATTCTTCAGCCTTCTCAAGTGTATTTTGTAATGAGTTGTATTAAAAATGTTGATTCGTCTCAAGTCTTTCTATTTTCATTCATGTTTATTTACTCAAGTGTATCACTATCACACTCTAACAAAATCACTCAACTAAGAGTCTTGTGTTTTAACAACAGAACAAGTAGGATTGACTTTCACTTTCACTTTCACTAAAGCCTTATTGGACGTCTTCTCACAGATAACGTCAGACATTAACCCTGTGACTTCATTAGACAGCATTGAACAATCGAAGAAAAAATATAATATACACCTGATGAAGGCCAAGGAACACAAGAACAGACATATTTTTCTGTACGGAAAAGATAATTAAAAATTGTGCAAAGCTTTACAGTACAATGAAAATAAATTATAAATCCAAAATAAAATTTAAAAAATGAAAAGTAATAAAATTAAAAAGAAGACTCCTAAGAGTATTTCGATTTTTAAAAAGTTATAATTATCATCAAATAAGATTGACAAAAATAATTTTCAAAATGTCAGACTAGAAGTCTAACCTCTACGTCGGTGTTCGTCTAGTTCTTCCTGTTCATCAAGAGCTTTTCTTGCTCTGCGAATATCGGTGTCTAGTTCTGGCATGCCAGCAGCAATACATTCGTCAAGAACAGCTTCCAGAGCGTCCTTGTCTCCTTTTCTCATTGCTTCCCTCAATTTGTCCTTCAAGACGTCGGGAGTTTTACTTCCTAACAATGGAGATATCACATCGTCAGTGATTTATAGGTTTTTTTCGTTGAGGTAGAGCACCATGCAGTTCGAGCACATGCGTAAAATATTGTTTATGAGGCGATTTAGTCGAAACAATTTAGATCTAAATTCATCTACACCAAAGGAATTGAAAAAGAGTGTCTATTTTCAAATCATTAGTAAATGTTATGGGAAAAGGATTAAAACCAAATTATTTTACCGGGTCGGAATAAAAAAGAGATAAAAAAAAGAGATAAAAAGCTATTACTATGATCTTTTCGTGCCATATTATTTTCCTTAGTTTGTCACAATACTTCGGTTGAAGTAGTTTTTGGTCTTCTTTAAGTATCTTTCACTTTGTAATCTTTCCGAAATATCGATCTGGATAACATACATGAGTCACCAAAGTTACAAAAATGGACCAACAAGTTTGTAGGTTTATACGGACTTATTACCTGGATTTTGAGCTGCGATTTTCATTGAAAAATGTTCAATATAATGATTAACATCCAGTACTAAATTAATTTCATTGAAAAGGCAAAATAATAAAGAAAATAAATATTTGCAAGCTAAAATGTTCATATTTTCCGTCATTCATGATACGTCAAGTCTGTGCCCCTTCTAGGAAATTTCAATGTTGTAATTGTCATTTTAGTCTTATGATCTCGATCTGTGGATCGACGAGACAATATATTTCTACCCTACTCGACATAGGCATTAAATACTCGACATTTACTGAACGAAAAGATTTTATCAGCGATTTTATCTTTACCACTTGATCATGTAACGAGACTATTTGAGTGACATCTAAAGTTATAATTTAAGACATGAGTTATGGGATTCACTAGAAATGATATCAGTAAACGAATAAAATAAATAATTATAAATAAATTGTTCCGTTTGCTATTCTTTGAAGATTATTGAATAAGCATTCACTTGAAGATGACCAGGAGATAAATAGAAGAATATATTATGATAAAACCAACAGGTTCAAAAATAATATCTTTAAAAGAAACTCTAAAGTGTTTCGTCAGTGATTGGAATTGGTGTAACTTTCAGTTAACAAAACAATAATTTGGTTGTGACCAGATAAGTAAGAACATAAGTAAGTAAATATAAAAAAAAACATCAATACAAAGTTAATCACGCACCGAAATAATTACTTGATAATAAAATTTTAATTTTCTTTGAGTATTTTGGAGTAGAATTTGTAATGTTCTTGCCTTTGTGAAAAACAAAGCATAAAGTAAATGCAGCTGAAATTTGTCCCTGGATATTTCTTATCCAGTGCAATGCCCCTCTCCTTAAAGGAAAAGAACAGCCTGAATCAACAGAACAAGTAAATGGAGATTTTCACTTCTACCTATACGTATGAGTGTCAAGCCCCATATTAAAATGCACTATGCATATTTGCCCACAGGTTTAGATAGGTAAACAGCAGTTAACCTTTGCAAATTACAGGTGTCTACGCACATTTTTCACAAGATTTTAGACTTCATTTTAAATGCGATTTAAGATCCATATATGGCCCTCAAACGTATCCCAGGAGACACTGACAGCCACCACTGGCTCTCAAACAAAGCAAAGGTTTCGAATGTTAAAATCTAACTATCCATATTTACCAACCCCTCTGCTCGGGCAGGATAAGACACAAGGTCAATTTTTAAGCGGAGTTTAACAGGTTTGAATTCAGAGTTTTCCTTCTCCTAGACAAGTTGCCTCACCAAAGCTGAAGAATCAGTCTGTCCTACTATTTATCCATAGCTGGAGGGAGGATGATTGGATTCATACCTTTCCCAATGGTATTAGGGCTATGTGAAATGCTATCAGTCTCGTCCAGTATTTGAACTCGTGTCGCTGTGTCCATTTCCAGCGACGATAACCATTACACCACAGGCACCTCAAAATTTAACTATCGGCTTTGAAAAACAACAGTAACACGTTCTAATCTAATTTTCATGCCACACTGTCTTTAAATATACCAAAGATGGTTTTGGAAACCAAAAATTTACATTAAATTTTTATTCATTTAACCAACAAAATGTAGACAATTCATGCAGAATACTAAAACTTCATCACATAGAATTAAAAGCTTTTAACTGACAAGGCGCTGTAAATGGGTTCTAGAAGGCTTCAGCCTCACACTTTTTTCCCGGAACGGAGAACGAAAGGGAAGTAAGATCATATTGTTTGATTTTCCGTTCCAGCAAAAAGGGAAGAGTTGAAACCCTTCCAGGCCCTTATAGTGGTGTGCTTGATTCGTCTGCTTCCAAGCGAAGAATAATTCATATGGCATTACCGGAAGTACACCAATTATGTATAATAAGTGAATTAAATCAATGATTATCCCAAAACTACCAGGAGATTAACATGCAGGATCTAAAGAGAATGGTCTAAATTGAATTCTAACCTCCACGACCCCCTCCGAGTTTTTCCAAGGTGTCCCTGGCTTTACGTAATTCAGATCCCAGCTCTGGGTAGCCAGCTGCTTCAGCGTCTTCAATAGCTTTCTCCAAACTGTCAATGTCTTTCGATCTAATAGCATCAGCCAATTCATCTCGAAGTGTACCAGCTGATACAATATCTAACAAGATGAAGAATCATCACGTTAGTCAATCTTAACAATTTATTTCATAAACTAAAGTTTTGTTTTCCTTTGTTAAAGATGTTTTTTCGTCCCTTAATTGGAAATATTTTTCTTGTTTATTAAAGCATTATTTTTTTAAATCATATGAATAAATGTCATTGCCGATTAAATATTTCAACACTTCATGAATATGTCACATTAATTTTTGACAAAGTTATTAATATTTCATATTTTTGCTGCTTTTATCACAACACTTTGATAGTTTTTACATTTTAAGACCATCAAGAGGAAATAAACTATTTGTCTCGGAGGATCCCAGATATTTGGGATTATCTGACATGAAAAAACTTAACGATTAATCTATTGAAGCCACTCAGCAGACATTATACTTTTCTTCTGATACATGCTGATTTTTCAAGATATGAACTTTGTGATAAAAAGCAAAAATCAAGAAAACAAAAGAGGAAAAAACTAATTAAAAATTTCTAATGACAATAACTAATCAAAAAAATTTGAAAATTAAACATGTTCAAAATCAGAGGTGATTACTGTATGATATGAATTTTCCAAGTGAAATATTACATGTCAATGAACTTTTTTATCGAAGACGTTTTCATAGATGAATATGAGGTGGTATTTGTGAATATTTTAATACAAATAAACCAACACTGCTAACCTCCAGTACCGCCTCCGAAAATATCAGAAATCTTTCTAGCTTTCTGAATAGCATCGTCGAGTTCTGGTAGTCCTGCAGCTACACATTCTTTAATGGCCCTGTCCAGTGCGCGTTTGTCTTTCCGTTTAATTGCGTCTTGGAGTTTTTTAATCAAGACATCGGGAGACTTAGTACCTAATAACCAAATATTAGACGTTCAAAATCAAAAATATACTGATAAGATAAAATGCTTATATTTATTTAAGTGATTTTCATTTAATCTGTGATACCACTGATAGGATTTTAAAACAAATGCGTCAAAACTTTCATATTTTGGGGGGGGGGGTATTTCTGCCAACTGACCTTAACCCCAATCTACCACTTTGGATTAATCATCTTCCACTCAAGCAAAATTTTATTGGCAGTGGGGAAATAAATAGATGGTCAAGCAAAATGTGTTTAGTAAGTTTCTGGGTCAGCCTTTAAGCTGATAATCAAGCAGAAAGGCACTGTGAAGTCAGGAAAACATTGCAATATTATAATATGTATATGTATAATGTAAATAGTTTATAATTATCTGATAATAGAAATGCATTTTAAATGATTTTACGATAGAAGGAAGAAAGGGATTGTCAATGGTCATCAAGCGTTATTGACAAAATAAGGATATTATATGTACAATTATCAATTCAATAAATATAATTTACCGATCATTACGACCATTCTCAAATACACTTTTTATAATAGATATCGTTATCATTTACGCTTTTCTTGGAAAAACATAAAAACATCAAATTCTACTCTACTAAAAGCAATACGTCTAAGCTATGAGAACTTTCTAACCTCCTCTTCCACCTCCAAGTCGTTCCAAAGATTCTCTTGCGGCACGAAGGTCAGAATCCAATTCCGGGTATTCTGCAGCCTCGGCCTCATCTATCAATATTCGAAGACCTTCTTTATCCTTGGCTTTGGATGCGCGTCTTATTTGATCACGAAGCGATTCCGAAGACGCAGAACGAGATCCTGATTGATACAACGAACGAAAGTAAGGGAAACATGTGTCAAGAAACAGAATTATGTAAAATCGACCCTAAAAAGAATGTTTGAATTCCATGCAAAATTCTTAATGCAAAAATAAATTCAACTCGATGAGAATTTTTCTGTCGTTCTTCTAGTTTTTTATGGCAAATATCAAGTACTTTTTACATTCAATCTTCAATCATCAAGTAAGCAACATGGATAAGACTAGAATAAGCTTGCGTCGATATTTTGTTTACGGATTAAGCTTTTGAAAACTACATAATACAATGATTTTACAGTAAGGCAGACTCATGAAATTAAAAGATGCAAGTTCAAATCTCACAAGAAGTCCATTCTTTATTTCTAATTTACGTTAACTACTAGATGGTTGTAGAATAAATATAAAACAGACATGAACGTTACATCAAACGTAAAAAAAAAATAAGAAGATAAAATGAATAGTCAGTACTTAATATTTATGATGCTTCATTTAAGAAATTCAGGTTTATTCCATATACGAATAAAATTGCATGATAAAAGACTTTGTTATAACGTTAAATTTCGCCGGTGCTTTGCTGGTAGCCATGTGGTTAGATTTCACGGTATGATCAGGTTACTTCCAAAGATAAGATTTACTCGTTCAAATCTCACGAGAGGTTTATTATTGTACTTCCGATTATCACTGCTTACATAACGTTTGTAGAAAAAAGTAAAACAGCCTAAGAATTTGGATGAAAATCAACAGGGTAATTTCAAACAAATACTCGCCAAAAGCAGCTCCATCTAAAATGAAGTTAGTACGATTTTAACACATGTACACCACCGATTTCCCTGCATCTAAATGCTCAGTGATTCGTAATATACGAACAAAAACAATTCATATTTAACATTTGATTGAATAAACATGCCAAGGTAACAAATAGAAGATAAAATTAGGGAGGAGCTAGTATTTGAATTGCTGTTGCAAATATTGTATTGACTATTAATTCTTAATTTTTTATGAAAGATTACTAAATAGATACCCGAATTCTCATAAAAAAAACGTTATGGAGTTATTACTGATTTGAATGGCAGAGATTTTGGCGAAACAAAAAATAATTAACAAAGATATATTAAGCCAACATTCTCTCTGACCTCTGCGTTGACGTTCGTCCAGTTCTTCCTGCTCATCCAGAGCTCTTCTTGCTCTGTGAATATCGGCGTCTAGTTCTGGCATACCAGCAGCGATGCATTCGTCAAGCACATCTTCCAGGGCGTCTCTGTCTCCTTTTCTCATTGCTTCCCTCAATTTGTCCTTCAAGACGTCGGGAGTTTTACTTCCTGATAACGGAGACAGCATACAAGATAAACGATTGAAGATATTCACTCTTTAGTTTCTAGCGACATGCAAATCTGATGCACGACTATAATACAGGGATGCAAATTTGATTCGTCCAAAGGACTCCGTCGAAAAGCGTTCTAGGCTACAGGTGTCAGTGAAGGGGAATCATATTTTAACTTTATTTAACAAGCAAAAACGTTTGCAGGGGCTACATCTACTCTATATATCTATAAGATGGTAATATACTAATATAAAATTTACTAAGAGTAAGCATTATCTTGTCGAAAAGACAGATTATATTCTAAAAATATTTCGATTTTTCATGCAAGAATTATGAACTAGGGTTTGGAGTTGTCCAACTGAATATTCGTGAAATTTATAAAAATTATGTTTCCCTTTCAGCCTTGATATGCATTTAAAAAGGGATTAGATAGATAGATAGATAGATAGATAGATAGATAGATAGATAGATAGATAGATAGATAGGAATGAACTGAAACAGATGAGAATGGATGGATACATTGAGGGAGAGCGAGAGAGAGAGAGAGAGTGAGTAACAAAATTAGATATATAAACAGACACACGCACACAATATATATACACACACACATATATATATATATATATATATAGAGAGAGAGAGAGAGGGGTGGGGGAGAGAAAGATTTAGAGGACAGGGAGAGAGAAAATGATATGAACGGAAATATACATATTAAACTGATACAGATGAATGCAGAAAGCGATGGACAGATATATATATATATATATATATATATATATATATATATATATATATATATATATAGTGTGTGTGTGTGTGTGTGTGTGTGTGTGTGTGTGTGTGTGTGTGTGTGTGTGTGTGTGTGTGTGTGTGTTGATACAAATAGAGAGGGATTCAAAGAGAAAAAATTACAGAAAGAGCGATATAAACAGATACAAAAAGATAGAGAGTGAGAGAGAGATAGAGAAATAAATAGTAGATATATAAACAGATACCGATAGAGAAAGAAAATATACGATGAACAAGCATAGATAGATAGATAGATAGATAGATAGATAGATAGATAGGCGGGCTGGAAGTCATGAAAGCATTTAGGCGGTTAAGTAGTCAAGTGATATCCATAAAGATACAAAAATATGGCCTTTATATTTTTTCCATTTCAGACGACCGTTCCAACCCTAAATCATTACTTATTATTCGATATCAAAAATAAAATCACACCGACAAAACTACTGTAAAAAAAACTTCTAATTGCATGCAGAATACAAAAAGAAACTGTCTACATTGAATGCTAACCTCCACGTCCCCCTCCAAGTGTGTCCAATGTGTCCCTGGCTTTACGTAATTCAGAACCTAACTCTGGGTAACCGGCCGCTTCAGCGTCCTCAATGGCTTTCTCCAATTGGTCAATGTCCTTTGATCTAATAGCATCTGCTAATTCATCTCGGAGTGTGTCAGAAGTTGGAATATCTGATGACATTAAAATAATTCTGTAAGTCAACTTAACTTTTCGGTTTTCTTTCAATGTATATCTTCATATTTGATGGGTCTAAGTTTTTCTTTTTGATAATTGATATTTTTAGTTTGTATTATGTTTCACAGGACAAATAAATGTAATTAAAAGTGTTATTCATGACGGAATTATAATTGGTTGCATGCTTATATTTTCATAAATTTATATATCCTGATCAGTTTGATATTTACCTTATATACCCATGTATAAGTCGATATTTCAGTACTTAATATAGAGACAAGAAATCATTAATAATTACAATTTTGTTACTCGTTTATTCTATCTTCATATTTTGATGCATTTGTCACTTTTTCCGTGAAGTCAGTTTTGTTGTTTTTCTTGATACAATAATTGAGAAAATTATTTCTTTAAAAAGCAATGATATTCTGATGAAATAAACTCGTAATAAACGAGTAATAATGTAAATGCTGCAATTAAGTTTTTAGCAATAAGCTTCAATAAAACTAGTCGAAAATAACAAGAGTAAAAGTAAAGTTATCTCCCTTTAGTCGAAGGTGAACCGAAGGCTCCCTTTTCGATAGCTACTACACCAAGGTGTAGGAGAGGGCACTACTCCTTTCACCGGATTGCTCCACTTCACTCTTGATCCTTACCTTATAATGCTGAGTGTTAAGCAAGGTAGCATCAAGTACCATTTTTTTGAGTCTTTGGTATGACTCGATCTGTGATTGAACGCGAACACTCTAACCATTATGCCAATATCCGGTTTTTAAAGAGTACTTTTAAGAGTAAAAGTAATTCATCAAATAATCAAAAATAATAGAATTTAAAACTAGTAATAAAATAATATAAGTAAAAATGCTTCATCTTAAACAATAAAAATTCAATTCATTCAATGTAATGATTACACGTCGATCCTTATTTCTCATTAGAATCACCTAAAATTAGACAAAAAAAGCACCATTTGATATGATTAATAAATTACAATTCAATACCTAACAAGAATCATTTTCTATTCCATAAAATTAAGGTCACTTAGCGAGAAGGCCAGTTGAAATATTTACCACTCATTTTCTGCTATAATTTACATTAAACTGTGACAAGTTACAGCCAAAATATTTTATATTTCCATTTCTTCTTTTACGAGAGAATATTATAGTAACAGAAGCATTTTTTTATTATTAGGGAAAATTCTTCTTTGTTCATGGATATGAATCCTATGAAGCTATTAATCAATTGTATCTTTAATTTTAATCATTAAGTTCTCGACTTATACACAAGTGAATAGGTGACTAAAAAATTTAATAAGAAATATTCAATTTCGTTTTAGAAATATAACATGATTGCTTTTTTTTGTGAAATTTATGATCCTGAATTTGAAAATGAGGAAACCAAAGAGAGAAAAATAAATTCTGTTAACCTCCAGAACCGCCTCCCAGAATATCAGAAATCTTTCTAGCTTTGTGGATAGCATCGTCAAGTTCTGGTAAGCCTGAAGCTAAGCATTCTTTGATGGCTCTGTCCAGAGCGCGTTTGTCTTTCCTTTTGATCGCGTCTTCGAGTTTTTTAATCAAGGCATCGGGAGATTTAGTTCCTAGTAACCAAAAATAAGTGTTTAATAATGACCACAGAGACAAGCAAAATTATTTAGGTATTTCCGCGGACATTTTACAGAGCAAAATTGCAGTTTAAGATTACGTTTCCAATCGCGTATTACTGCTGATTAATTTATTTAAACTTGCAAGGAAATTTCATCAATAAAACAAATAGTTTCTTAAAAGATAAAACATTTTCAAATGTAACGTATTCTCTGCATATGCTAAATTAACACATTCTCATGAACAAAAAATATATTAACGTTACCACCGGTAATAGTTATCACAATCATTAACTATTAAAAAATCTCATACATTTAAATAGAGTACACATACACACACACACGCGTATATATATATATATATATATATATATATATATATATATATATATATATATATATATATATATTGTCTAAAATACAATTTTTTGTGAGACTATTTTTTCTATTCAGCAGTGTAATAAGGAATTATTTTTAATCAAAACTCCACGATCTAGATTTCGTAGAATACGTTGCATTAAGATTATATACGGGCTTTTAACGATTTTTCGATAAATAAAATTCAATCTGTGATATGATAAATACAAATATGTACTGAATAAATTTCACTTCCTGAATATTTTTAAAATGCATACCTAACGTTTCA
The DNA here is from genome assembly GCA_963585895.1 of Sepioteuthis lessoniana. Taxonomy (NCBI): domain Eukaryota; kingdom Metazoa; phylum Mollusca; class Cephalopoda; order Myopsida; family Loliginidae; genus Sepioteuthis; species Sepioteuthis lessoniana. The sequence continues at coordinate 134,517,716 of OY757907.1, forward strand.
TTTTTGTTTCTATTAAACATTTTAAAAACTATGAGATATGTTTGCCACCACAAATATTTACACTTTTGTATATTTAACGAAAATAATTTCATATACATTTAAAATTGCTAATCAATATAGTGACATAAACTATATACAAAGTCGTTTTATTTTTCATCTACAATTTTTGAGGATATTTTTCATGGGTGTCTGTCCCGTAAAAGTTCGTTAAAATACATTTATCGTTTTCAGGATTATTAGCAAGCCAAAAGAACAGTGTATCGTTTTGTTTTTTTTTCAAAAATAAAAAATTAATTTCCGAGTTATTCAATAAAAAGCAGCAAAATCTAAACTATAAAAAGCAGAAACAAAATCACACTTCTAAGAAACAATAAGTTGCTAACCTCCTCGTCCGCCTCCAAGGCTTTCTAAAGATTTTCTTGCTTTTCGAAGATCGGAGCCAAGTTCCGGATAGCCGGCAGCTTCGGCTTCGTCTATTAATCTCTCAAGACCTTCTTTGTCTTTGAGTTTTGAAGCTCTTCTTATTTGGTCACGAAGTGTATCGGGTGAGAGAGATTGGGATGAACCTGACCACCACAACAAAAAGTGCGCATGATCAACCAAAAGACAATTAAGGGACCAAAACAAAAACAGACACATTACAAATAAAAAATATAATTCTCATATCTGCTAATGTTTAATTCAAACAATTTAACTCGTTGAAAGTGAAAATGCGACGTGAAACCATCGTGAAAATTAAAAGAAAAACGAAAGAAAATTTTGAATTTACAACAATATGTACTTAAAAATTAATTTTCGTTACTAGGAAAATATATTACACTGTTTTACTCTCTCTCTCTCTCTCTCTCTCTCTCTCTCTCTCTCTCTCTCTCTCTCAATATATATATATATATATATATATATATATATATATATATTTATGTATATAAATTAATTCTATAAATAGACTTAAAAGGAACATCCATATATATATATATATATATATATATATATAAGAAAATATGGGTAAATTATTATATAAACTTGATTATTGGATATTATTTTATCTTTAAACATATATATATATATATATATATATATATATATATATATACACACACATGCATGCAATACATAACTATATTTATATGTTTATTTTTATATCACTTTTACATGTAAAGTCATGAATATATGTGTGTATGTCTTTGTTATATTTATTACTCGATAAGAATGTCACCACTTTCATCCATGTCTCAAGGAGCGAGATAAGTGGCAGTATATCTGACCTCTTCGTCGGTGTTCGTCCAGTTCTTCCTGCTCATCAAGAGCTTTTCTTGCTCTGCGAATATCGCTGTCTAGTTCTGGCATGCCAGCGGCGATACATTCATCAAGAACTTCTTCCAGAGCGTCCTTGTCTCCTTTTCTCAATGCTTCCCTCAGTTTGTCTTTCAAGACGTCGGGAGTTTTACTTCCTAACAACGGAGACAGCATATATCGTTAAATTTTATCTATTGAGCTTGAGCAACATGCAGCTCTGGCGCATGCGTAATGCACTGTATATGAACATTGGATTACTCATTATATTAAAACGATGAAGTGGAAGGTTACTATCTCTTTTTCACACGTTGATTGATATTACGGGAAATTCGAGAGAATAAAAATACCTTTTAATAAGACAAATTATCATACAGAAGTGATAATTAGTTCTAAAATTCTCAACGATATTCACATGATATGAGTAGCAGGGAATAAGAAAGTCATACTCCAGTAAATAAAAAATGCAATCGAATGCGATAAACACCTGAATAAGCTGAATAGTAAACTTGTCAAAATGATTCAAAGAAAACAAAAATCATGTCTAACTGACTTAAACAAAGCTATTTTAGAGCCAGAATATTTTTAGTATATAAGTCAATTTTAATCTAAAACAAAATTTGGACTGTAATTCTTTAATAACAAATCGAAATTGTTTAACAATGAAACCTCATCTAAATATCCAATTTGGTGTAATACATAGATATATGCCAATTTGGTATAATACAAAGATTATAACAATTTGGTATAATACACAGCAAACAAATAAGAAAACAAAAGTGAAGCAGACTAACATGCCGGAATTAATAAGAATTGTCTATATTGAATTCTAACCTCCACGTCCCCCTCCAAGTTTGTTCAATGTGTCCCTGGCTTTACGTAATTCTGATCCCAGCTCTGGGTAGCCAGCCGCTTCAGCGTCTGCGATGGCTTTCTCCAAACTGTCAATATCCTTCAAGCTAATGGCGTCAGCCAATTCATCCCGAAGTGTGTCGGCTGATATAATATCTAACAAGAGGAAGAGTCATTGTTTTATTTTGGAGGATGGAAAAGTTTTAGCTATTTTTACTAAACAGTTTGTTTTTTTTTTTCAATTTTAATGTATGTTATCTATATTTACTCGGATTATTCATTTAGAAAGTTGATCTCAGTCAGGCAAAGGCGAAAAGAATAAGTCATTGAATGAAAATCAGATTTACTTCAGTGCTGAATCAGTTGTACGGGATTCTGAGCACAATTAATGTTCTAATCAAGAAAAATTTACATGATTTGTTTGTTATTTAAAATGATTTTAATTAAATCTATTTTAATTCTAAAGTACCTATATTATATTAATTTTGTAATAATAACATGATGATTGAATATGAAATATTTAAATAATTTCCATAATTTACAAACGTTAAAAGATAGTATCAACTAATAAATTTTACAAATTCAGTTCATACTGAACAAAAATTAAGCAGAAACATTCGCTAACCTCCTGAACCACCTCCAAGAATATCAGATATCTTTCTAGCTTTCTGAATGGCATCGTCAAGTCCTGGTAATCCTGCTGCTACACATTCTTTGATAGCTCTATCAAGAGCGCGTTTGTCTTTTCGCCTGATTGCGTCTTGTAGCTTTTTAATCAAGGCATCGGGAGACTTAGTTCCTGATATGCCAATATGAAAATGCAATTCAGAATGGTAGCGAAATCAATAAAAAATTCTTATGAAATCGAAACAAACCAATCTACTAAAGACTAAAAAAACTCAAAAACATCACATCTAGGCATGCAGAAAATAGCTAACCTCCTCGGCCACCTCCAAGACTCTCTAAAGACTTTCTTGCTTCGCGAAGATCAGAACCAAGTTCTGGATATCCGGCAGCTTCCGCTTCGTCAATTAATCGTTCAAGACCTGCTTTGTCTTTAGCCCTAGAAGCTTTTCTTATTTGGTCACGAAGTGTATCAGGGGATACTGAACGAGATCCTAACCATCAAAATAAACAAGTATTAACACAAAAACCAAATATAGCCAGTAAAAATTAAACGGGAAATATTTTGTAAAATTAAGAAAATATTTAAAGCTCGTATATTCATATTTATAAGATACTAATTACCAAATAAGGTTTAAACGTTACGTAATTAATTTTTACTGTTATGTTTGGTAATAGAGCAGAGAAGTGTTTTATAATGCCTGAGGAAATGAGGAAAGTATTGGAGAAAAATTTTTTTCTCGGATTATCCATATATTCTTTTCCCCAACAACCATCAAAGGATAGTTGTGATAAAATATACTGAGAAAGAATCTCGTGCTGGTATATAGCGTATGAATAACTGGATCTATATTTTCTCGAAAGGCTATATTTGAAAATGATTTAAAAGAATTAGATCAGGAAAATAATATTATTATTATCATCAAATGTCAACGAAATTTCTTTGAATTTACGAAAAAAAAAAGTTTAAATGAAATTAACAATACTATCACCGAACATTCTGAAAGAAATAATCTTTAATACATTCAAATAATTCTGTATTATTTTTTTAATAATAAAGCAACATAACAAACGCCTAACCTCTGCGTTGGCGTTCGTCTAGGTCCTCCTGATCGTCAAGAGCTTTTCTTGCTCTGTGAATATCGGCGTCTAGTTCTGGCATGCCAGCGGCGATACACTCGTCGAGAACATCTTCCAGAGCATCTTTGTCTCCTTTTCTCATTGCTTCCCTCAATTTGTCCTTCAAGACATCGGGAGTTTTACTGCCTGATAACGGAGATATCATATATGATCAGATATTGATAAACATTCCACTCTTTGGCATGCAACTCTGGCACATGCGCCTCACTACAGGAACAGGGAGTCAATCCAAACAGTTCGACAAGTCTATGTTGTAGGAACTCTACATAGAAGCATATTTCGTTACATGACTAATATATTCCAGTTATTTTGTTTATTTTTATAAGGAATGAAACAAAAGCGAACCAAGTGAGCGGGAAATAAAAAGCAGGATAAAAAATGAATGCATATTTAGAGTAAATGCGTTTTTGAAATACAAACAGAATTTAATTACTTCAACGAGATTAAAACTGGAAAAGAAACAAGAATGAAATCAAACCAACAAGGAAAAAAAATCATTTTTTACAATATTTCTAAGACTCTACGTAGGAACATACTTCGCAAAACAACAAATATTTTCCAGTTTTCTTATTTTAACAAGGGATAAGATAAAGACAAGCTAGGTGGGTTGGAAATAAAAGCAGTATAACAAATTAATGCATATCCAAAGCAAAAACGTTTTTCAAACAATTATAGGATTTAATAACAACAACAAAAGCAGAAGCGAGAAACTAATCAAAACAACAACAAAGCCAAAAACAGAAAAAACAGTTTGTTATTTTTTTTACAATATTACCAAGAAAATGCTTTAACTACGCCTAATATCATCGGGAATTGTCATGAACTAAGATAATAAAAAGATATATTCTGATATTAATTTCTTTAAAAACTTCCAGTTTATTATCTGTATTCGTTTGTTAAATGGCTGGATTTTTTCGGGCCGTGAATTAACACATTTAGTATTTTCTAATTGAGTGCATTTGTAATATGAAAGACGATTACAATTTCAACGTATTTTTAAAAATAAATCCCATACGTTTTACCATTGGTTGTTTATTAAAGTATAATCAACTTCAGCAATAAAACGTAAACTATAGAAATGCAGAATGTCATGCATTCTATGAAACATGAAATTGTTCATGATTAAATCTAACCGTCGTGTCACAACTAAAGTGTGTCAAATTTTCTTCAAACTTTACATTAATCAGGTACAAGTTCACGGAAACAGAAAACTTTAGTCTTCGCAGTTTGTCAATATCTTTCGATATAATATCATCAGTCAATGCATCCGAAAGTGTGTTGACGAACGCTAGGTTTAATAAAATATAAATCGTTTTGTTAACAAAATCTCCTTTGAATTTACGAGTTATGTTGGCCTATTTAGTACAATTATCTTGTGAGCCAATTTTTAAAAAAATATTTTCGAAAGTTAACCAATAGAATATACGGTAGAATAATGCATAAATCAGAGAAAAAAACTACTAAAGGACGGATATAACATGAAGGACCTAAGATACAAAACTATCTACATTAGATGCCAACCTCCACGTCCCCCTCCAAGTTTGTTCAATGTGTCCCTGGCTTTACGTAATTCTGATCCCAATTCTGGGTAGCCAGCCGCTTCAGCGTCTGTGATGGCTTTCTCCAAACTGTCAATGTCCTTTGAGCTAATGGCGTCAGCCAATTCATCCCGAAGTGTGTCGGCTGATACAATATCTAACAAGATGAAGAGACGAGTACCATTTTAAAATTGTAAAGCTTTTTTGTACTTTAAAATAAATCATTCTTTTCAGTTATCACACTTTTATATGTAATGTCGGTCAGTAAAAGACAATTGCTTTTATTCTAAAAATAGGCATTTATCTTTTTTTCAATGAAATATACAAACAATAGTTAGAACACTTGCAAAGTTAAAAGCAACTTACGAAAAGTTACGTTTCAATAATCCACAGTCCAAATAATGGACTCTGTTGTTTACTTAAAATTTCCAAATTGTTTAGGTATCCTTTATGCTATATCATCCTAACAGTTGAAGAGTCTCAACTTAAAATCCAGTTGCGAGGATGAAAATATCAAGTTGTTCCAACAGCATCACATCAGCTAAAATGATGGAAAAGATTGTCCGTTTGTCTTTATATCAGTTATATGATGTCATATAGTCATGTGACTTTTTGGCCTACGCATGCGTCGCAGATTTGCGATGCATATGACTGAACATGTGATACAAACATTTTGTTTTCCATTCTGGGTAATAGGCGTTCATCCAAGCTTCAATTGATATAATGTTGAATACCAAAAATATATGAGCGTTTTAGAAATTCCAATTATTTATACTTATTGTTGATCTAAAAATATATTTTAAAGGATAAAAAATTAAACTTAGAATATAAATCATTGTGCAAAAGTAAAAAAAAAAATAAAAATATAGCCCATTTTACAAATGATTTACAAAATATGTTTTCATTTTAACAATTATAAAAAGAATGAACTAAATATCAGCCTGCTAACCTCCAGTGCCACCTCCCAGTATATCAGAAAATTGTCTGGCTTTATGGATTGCATCGTCTAATTCTGGTAAGCCAGCAGCGAGACATTCTTTGATGGCTCTATCAAGAGCCCGTTTGTCTTTGCGTCGTATGGCATCTTCGAGTTTATTAATCAAGGTATCGGAAGATTTAGTTCCTGAGAAATGAAAAGCACAAAAATCGAATCCAAAGGACTGTTTTCATTGTAATAGGTGTTTCATATAAAGTAAAATGACACCAATTTATTTACTTATAAAGTAAGTATAAATTAAAAAACAAGACAAATTTACCAACACATCTGGAAGATACGTTTAAAGAAAAAAATGAAATATTTTATCGATTTCAATGAATAAAATTGATTCCAAATCAAGACGAATGGATGCACTTCTAAGCAAACAGAAAATAGCTAACCTCCTCGACCACCTCCAAGACTTTCTAAAGATTTTCTGGCTTCTCGAAGATCGGTGGCAAGTTCTGGATATCTGACAGCCTCGACCTCGTCTATAAGTCTCTCAAGTTCTTCTTTGTCTTTATCTTTAGAGGCTCGTCTTATTTGGTCACGTAATACATCTGGGGTTACTGAGCGAGATCCTGGTCACCGCGATGAAATATATAATTAAACAACCAGTTAGCAAAATCGACAAATACAAAACAGACATAGAGAACCTGGGGACATTTTATGGTGTATGCCTTCATACATTTTTTCCATTGTCAACAACGGTAATGCAATGGCTAACGTGCTGGACTGCGACATTGTAGTCAGTGCGTTCGAATTGCAGTTGCACTATTATGTCCACTTTGGGAAAGCTATCCCCCAGCTATAGGCTAAATAGTAACACGACTTGATATTCTATTAAACAATGAAACAAAACCGTTATCAGCCCGGATTTGATATTTCTACACTTTATTTTGGTCGTATTCTTCTGCGGTAATCGTTCTAGAAGAGGGAAGAGATATTATTGCTGTTTTTAATTCTTCAGTTACTTTTGGACACAGCTGTAAAACATCCTATTTGAATAGACACCGGAGCAAATTATCCCAATTTGTGTCTGGATTTCGAGGTGAGAGTGCCAGATTTGACTCACGTCCCAGTTTATCACAGAAGTTATTTTAACTGGAAAGTAAAATGTGTCAAGGTTCATAACTAGTGAAAGATGTGAGAAGATTTTAAGCCATCATGAAGTAAGCATCATTACGATAACTCAAGCTAAAATAAATTTAAAAAATAGATCATTTGGATTTTTTAAACTAGAAATGATCTAAAGAAAAATATACAATTGTGCCCTGGAAGTAAATCAACAAAAATATGTGTGTCAGGATTCTTCTTCCATTCTATAAAAGCTCAGCAAAACAAATATATAATTTTGAATTTATTTTTAAAAAGACTAATCAAAACATGAAAAAAGCTGACAAGGACTTTATTGAAGTTGGAATGATTTGATATACCAACTCATTTTTTCTCTGGACTGTGCAGATGACACACACACGCATGTAAGCTTATACACACTCAGATGCAATGTGCAAAAGAATTAAACATAAAAATGTACAAAATAAACTTTATCGAACAAAAAGAACTAAATTTATTTAAAAAGATAAAACAAGAAGTAACATGATTTTTTTTAAAGTCCGGGGGTATCATCGTAGGTAAAAGTGAAATATAATCTCACTTCATTCTGAATTAAATATTCTAAAAAATAATAATCTATAAATGTCTAACCTCGATGAAGATGTTCGTCCAGTTCTTCCTGCTCATCAAGAGCTTTTCTTGCTCTGCGAATATCGGTGTCTAGTTCTGGCATGCCAGCGGCAATACATTCATCAAGGACAGCTTCCAGAGCGTCCTTGTCTCCTTTTCTCATTGCTTCCCTCAATTTGTCCTTCAAGACGTCAGGAGTTTTACTTCCTAACAACGGAGACAGAATGTCATCAGAAAATGTTGACTCGTGAATCCAACTAGCGTGCACTGGCAAACGCATGCGTAACACACGGCGCTACGGCTATTGATTAGTTTAAAAGTGATGGCTAAAAAGCCATTCACACAATAGTGGTTTAGTAGAGGGAAATAAGTTTGTCAAAAGTTATAAACTACTTTTTAAAGCAATATTTCTTTTTGAGGAACCATAATATCTATACGTGGGTGTTGGGATGAAATGTTGATAACAAAAAAGAACTAAGCAGGAAAATAAGATATTTACGTATAAATGTGAAAAGCAAAAATATCCGAGAAAAGATCATTTCAAAAATATTTCAAGATCATGCAAATGATATTAATTGTGGTTTTAAAACTAAATTTGATTTTCGATATTTTCCAATATTAAAGTCAATATTTTCAATCTGCCAATCGGATAAAACAGTAGTCAGTTTTAAACAATTTTTATTATCTCAATAAGATATAAGTAGTTAGTAAGCTTAAAAATATATTTTAAATATTTAAGACTGGTGAATCGAATTCACAGTCGCAGTCAACCTGTCAATGAGACGAGCCTGCAAATAATTGCATCTCAACATGTACTAAAATAGCATAGATAGATAGATAGATAGATAGATAGATAGGTACTGGTTATGTGTCTGTAAATTATTTTGAATTAGGCTGTAAAAATATATTAAATAAAATAAGAGACTATATCGGTTCAATTTATTAAGCGAAATTGATACCAGTTTGTAAATATTGGCAAAGAGAATTGTATCCGAGAAAGATGGTGAAATGAGGCAAAGTGTGTTCTCTTAAATTTCAAAGGAGAAGGTATTCTTTTAAAAATGACATTCAAAATATTGGTTTTGATCTTGTTTCTAATACAGACAACACGTGTCGATGAAAATAAAGTTGTTTTTTCAGACTATTTGAAAATGTTCCTCTGAAGCATTTCTCAAACCAAAATTTCGGAAAGGAAACAAAACGTCGTCTCTCGTCTCTACCAGAAAATGGATAAACTGTGGCTACGCCTAAAATTGCTGTCAGTCAAGAGATTTATTCATCCAACCAAATCTAAAGAATTAGCATCAGAATATTAAAAAAAAATAACTACAAAGCACTACAAAAAGACTAAGAACACCATGCGAAATTGAAGGCAAAATATCTTTGTCAAATTCTAACCTCCACGTCCCCCTCCAAGCTTGTCCAATGTGTCCCTGGCTTTACGTAATTCTGATCCCAGCTCTGGGTAGCCAGCCGCTTCAGCGTCTGCGATGGCTTTCTCCAAACTGTCAATGTCCTTCGATCTAATGGCGTCAGCCAATTCATCTCGAAGAGTGTCGGCTGATACAATATCTAATAATATCAAAAATCGATAATTGAAAACTATGAACTTTTAATCTTATTTTTATTTTATTAGTTTTGTTATTTTTTTGGTCTTTTTTTTTACAAAGTACTTCTAAATCTTTTTTATACAGATTTTATTCGAATTGATTAAGCTTATTCAATTACAAAAAAACTAGTTTAGTCGAGCACAAGGTCGCAAATATAGAGCATCCAGTGTTGAGTGTAGTTTTAATATCTTAATTGTTTAGCTTGCTAATAACTACTCCATGACAAAGTGCCCAGATTATCAATCAGCTAAGTTTAATAAAAGACCAACAAGTGCGAGTCATAACCAATCATTAAACCCACCCCAGTAACAATGGTCGAATAAATGAAATTGTTCACTTCTAACCGATTGTGAGAGTCAAAATATTTTATTTGCAAATATCAGTATAGTCTGACAAAAGGTTAACAGCTTTGGTCACTGATTTTATATTGAACTCATTGTATTAGGGAAACAGTCAACGAGACGAGCTTGTTAACCAAAGCTCTTGTCTATGCACTCCATCAATGGGTATTCTGATATGATAACAAGATATCAACTTCCTTATTTTTTCTTCTCATTATTCGTAAAGAAATAGTATTCTATAAATCTATTTTATTTGTTGAAAATCAGGATATTTCAAGATAGATACTACTCATTATTTCATTTCTATAAGTATATCTCGATATCAAAGTGAAAAGGGGATTTTATTAGAATTTGGACAATTTTGTGTTTGATTTAAATAATGGTTGTATGTAGGTGTCTTCCGATAAATGTTCTATGCTCTTTCTGAACTGATTGATCAGTGAGAAAAAAAGAGACGCTAACCTCCTGAACCGCCTCCCAGAATATCAGAAATCTTTCTGGCTTTCTGAATGGCATCGTCTAGTCCTGGTAATCCTGCAGCTACGCATTCTCTGATGGCTCTGTCCAGAGCACGTTTGTCTTTGCGTCGGATTGCATCTTCGAGTTTTTTAATCAAGGCATCGGGAGACTTAGTTCCTGATAAGCAAACATCAGCAAAATTTCAATGAATCAAACCAATGCAAAAACTGTCTTGATATAAAACAGTAAATTTTATATATATATATATATATATATATATATATATATATATATATATATATATATATATATATATAAACGTTTACTGTTTTATCTCGAGATATTTTTGTCTTGCGATAAAATAGTAAATGTTTATATATATTAATGCAGATGAAGCTGTCCACCGTCAACACTGACAAAGGCTGTAACAGCTTATTATAATTGATGTTGCCCGAATATTTGTAGAGGGTGGATTTGCCGAAATGCCAAAACACCCTCTATCTTATCGCTTAACTTTTGTAATATGCCTGAGATTAGACATTTTTATGAAGACATTTTAGTTTCAAGAATCGTAGGTTCATGTTTGCCCAAACCTCTTTGTGACATAAGAAGCCTACGCCAAATTTTCAATTTGGTTTACGGTGACCTTTTCGGTGCTGATAACTTTTAGGCTAAATCACATCTCTCTCTCTCTCTCTCTCTCTCTCTCTCTCTCTCTCTCTCTCTCTCTCTGAGCGTATATACATTTTCTGATAATGCAAGATACAAACTTGCAATATCAGAAATATTAATATACATAAATTCGAGTTTATAACCAACAGACTTAATGTCAAATCATCAGTGGTTATCAAAAAAGAAATTCTGATGAGTTGGTTTTTAACAATTAGATAAAAATTGCTTTAGATACTGGATTAAGTTAGTAGAATTGTTGATCTTTGTGGAATAAGTTAAAGCCCAAATTCAACTACGGAAAGCAAATGTCTAGACTATGAATAATTAAAACGAACACGTCTAATCGAAGAAAACTGGCTAACCTCCTCGACCACCTCCAAGACTGTCAAGAGATTTTCTGGCTTCGCGAAGATCGGTAGCAAGTTCCGGATATCCGGCAGCCTCAGCTTCGTCTATAAGTCTTTCAAGTTCTTCTTTATCTTTGGCTTTAGAGGCTCGTCTTATTTGCTCACGTAGCACATCTGGTGTCACTGAACGAGATCCTGATCACCATAACAAAGTTTACTCAATGAATATACCAGAGATAAAAAAAAAACAAGGATAAAATGTTTATATAAATAGAAGTGAATTGACATTTGAGCATTTAAATGTTTGAAGACCTATTCTTGCCATTTTGGTAGATGTAAATTTGCCGATCATAGTCGAGGGCACCAGAAGGCTCCCTCTTCAAATGCTAGGTGTAGGAGAGGGCGCTACTCCTTTCCCTGGGTTGCTCCATTTTACCCTTGATACGTACCTTATATTGCTGAGTGTTAAGCAAGGAGGTATCAAGTACCATTTTTAAAGTCTTTGGTATGACGTAATGTGGGATTGAACCCAGGTCTCCCGGACCATTGGCGAACACTCTACCTGCTAGGCCAATGAGACTCTCAAGATATGTAAAACAATAAAGGTTTCTTCCGTATGTTTATCTATTCGAGAAGGAATCATAATTAAACCATGCAAATTATATCTGTAAATGCATGAAATCTTCAGATTATCTATTAAATTATAAAGTCAAAATCTTCACAAATCTCTTACACAAATAAATTTTCCTTTATTTGATAGCAGACATTACAGCAACGAATAAACGAAATAAGAATGTATGGTGATTCTATAAGTCAACACCAAAAAGTATTGCTTTACAGTCACCCATGAGTAGGGTATTAAAATGATAGATCTCACTGGAATTTCTTCTGAATAAGAAAAATGTAGTGAATCAAAGAAGAGACTCTAATGCTTCCAGATATCGGTTTGGGAGTTTTCATGGCAAGATGGCTAAAATGCTGGATTGCGGCTTTGAAGTAAGCGACTTCAAACTTCAGTCGTGTTATTTTCACTTTCGGATTTATACACTTCGTAAAAGTATGAATCCTCCTTATCTTCCTTGCTATGGGTTTTATATAAACACTGGTATTCCTCTGCAAAGATGGTTTTGGCATAAATTAATCCTCGAAGAGTGATATTAAATAAAGAAATGAAACCAAACAAGATATCTGATGAGATAGGGATTGATTCAATGCACTTTTCAGTGTATATCTCTTGCTAGAAGGTTATATATGAAGGAAGTTTTAGAATTGTTAAGTAACATTTAGTATATTTAAGCGAGTATTTTCTGAATTTTTAAATGAAATATTGTAGTGTTCTCTTAGTTACCTTGGACTGGTACTGTCATGTTATAGCCCTAAGAATTTATTTATTGTAATAATTTTAAGACGTTCAATTTTCTTAGATGAAGCATTATACTTACGATTAGATTTTAGTAGTCTTCTATTAATCTTATTTTTTCTTTCTTTTTCAAAACACAGATAATTTTACATTTATTCTACGATCATTAAGTTAGTGGTATCAAAAATTCATTTTAATAAAACTCTAACAAAATGAATAACCCTCAACCTTTCACCATTCGAAGCGTTATGTCAAATATAAAAACAATTAGAAAACTAGTTTGTTGATTCATGGGGTAGCTGGTTTATAAACGTGTTCAAGAAATAATCAAAATATCAACCCGAATCGCGATTGAAGGAATTGCAAAAACAAGAATATCTGACCTCTGTGGAAACGATCGTCAAGTTCTTCCTGCTCACCCAGAGCTCTTCTTGCTCTGTGAATATCGGCGTCTAGTTCTGGCATGCCAGCGGCGATACATTCGTCAAGAACAGTTTCCAGAGCGTCTCTGTCTCCTTTTCTCATTGCTTCCCTCAGTTTGTCCTTCAAGACATCGGGAGTTTTACTTCCTGATAACGGAGACAGCATATGTGATCAGAAAAATCCAACCAGCGTGCATTGGTGAACACATGCGTTCCACATAAGTCTACGACTACAGGTAGATTTTGTCCAGCCATTCGCGGTAAATTTAGTAAAATATGTGTACGGTTAGAAAATGATAGGATTGAAACTTTAATTTGGAATGGGAAATATAACCACACCAAGGAGTATAAGAAATGGTTAATGGGTGTGAATAGATGAACAAAAAAACAACTATGATGGAGATACTCGAAATAAATAAAAAAGCGGCTAAAATAGCGGCTAAACTCAGATTTGGAATTTCAAACACCAAGGCTGAGTTTAGTATTTACAAGTGAACGTCAAGAACTTTTTTCTATGCGAACAACAGAGACAGCAGATATAAATAATAGCCTCACAAGTATTTTGAAACATGCAACCTAAGTTAAAATATCAAAACTAAAGGAGACAAATAAAATAGGCTTAAGTCTAACAAGTTTTACTAAAAACAAAGAGGACAATGTTATCATCAAAATTGATAATAGGGGAAAATTGATATCAAATTTGGGTAAGCAATAAATTCTCAGCAAAGCGAAAATTTAATCTTAGATTGAAAAAATAACAACACCATGCAAATTAGGGTTCATTTTACAAAACTCGAAAAAAAAGCCCAATTGAACTAAGTAAAAATCAGACAACCATGTTATTCCGATTTCTTTAGCATGCAAAGACTACCTGAATCATCGTTAGAAAAGCTTGGCTCAATGTCTGACTTCTGGCTCTGGTGGGAATTGCACAACTGCTTTGACTATAAACAAATTTATAGCATTGATATTTGCTACGCATAGCTCAGTTTATCACACAGCCTCAACTTTAGGGCGCCCAACATTTAAGGTCACATATAAGAAGACATCAGAAATGATCTTAAGCGTTATAGCAATAAAGTAAAGTAAATAAAGAGGGTGACCAGAAGGCTCCTTTTTCAATAACTACTACACCAAGGTGTTGGGGAGGACGCTACTCCTTCCCTGAATTGCTCCACTTTACCCTTGATCCTCACCTTATAATGCTGAGTGTTAGGCAAGGCGGCATCAAGTACCATTTTTAAAGTCTTTGGTATTACTCGATCTATAATTGAACTCCAGTCTCACGAATGACAGGTAAAGTAGACTTGTTAGCCATTGCATCAAGATGATAATGGTTCACAAAATTTTAAGTTTGGTTTAGCCTGTCACATAGACACTTGAATGGTATACTCTATGAGAATTATACAACACTTATGAAATAGCCCATCAAACGAGTTTACAAATCATCGCGCTACAGTAGCAACATTTTCTTTATTTAAGTTTATTTTTGATTAAATCAACTTAAATCAAAGTAGTTTGTGAGGATAGACCTTAAAATACAAGCAAACGGGTCAAAAAAAAAAGAAGCTTCTTAAACGGGAAGGAAACTTCTGAACATACAAAACACTGAGCCTAAATTGTAAATATTTTGGTGATTTAAAAATGATTAGATAAAAAAAAATCATAAAAAATGTATGAAAAATTCTGCTATATACATTAGCAAAAGTCTGCGTACTATTCAAAATAAAAACACAACTGAAGCAAAAATCAGAAAAACAACCAAGGAAATAAGATAACATGCTGGAGCTAAGAAAGAAAACTATCTACACTGAATTCTAACCTCCACGTCCCCCTCCAAGTTTGTCCAATGTGTCTCTGGCTTTACGTAATTCTGATCCCAGCTCTGGGTAGCCAGCCGCTTCAGCGTCTGCGATGGCTTTCTCCAAACTGTCAATATCCTTCGATCTAATGGCGTCAGCCAATTCATCTCGAAGAGTGTCGGCTGATACAATATCTAATAATATCAAAGCATAAGTAAATTGGGTAATACATGTAGATCAAATTCTTAATTTTATTTTTGCATCATTTCTACAATAATGCATTAGCCTAATTCCAAAACTATTATCTGAAATTCTAAGACAAATTATTATTATTATTATTATTATTATTATTATTATTATTATTATTATTATTATTATTATTATTATTATTCCATGACAAAATCAAACAAGTATTCTCATTATTGTTGGTTTTATCAATAAGTTTCAGTCGAATTATTTTTCAGTCTTCTTGAAATCTCTGATCCATCCATGAAAAATGGGTTGCAACAAAGAATCGTTAGAGATCAGATAATGTTAGAGTAACGTTATTGTTCGAAAATTTATTTAAGGAAACATGTAACAAGAATATCGAATTATTTATTGTACAAAGTCTCTCCAACCAAATGTGCTATACATCAAAGAAACCTGGAGAAATTTCGGTTGAAAAGTGTCAATAAAATCAATAATGAGAATTAATCGTCAAATGATTTCATTTGATTTTCAAGTCATAAAATTTCTTTATATTCATCTAATTTAAAATTATATTTTAGAATATAAGCTCTTAAAATATAATTTCCATTATTCGGATATATGTAAAAAAATATTGCCTCTGATGTTCTATGAGGAGATATTTTTATTATTCATTATTATTCCAACAGGTATCATCATTTTTGTTGTTTTAACACCATATTTTGAGTGATAGAGTATTTGAAAAACTCCAGGTGGATTCTAAGGTATCCAGTACCTTTATTCTTTAGAAATCGCTCAGTACTTATTGGAGGGAATTAAAAAATTACAAAATTATATATATCTAGATATAACCAGGCATAAATCTGCCCGAAGAAAGTTGAAGAGCAAATCCGTTAAAACTCTGTTGTAAAAACAACAAAAATGAAGATACTAGTAAGATTGTTTGTGGAAAAATGTTGATACGTATTATTTTTTGTATTTTTACGTATGATATGTGCTTATTATCGAGAAAACTAATACAGTTAACAGCTAATTTAAGATTTTTTCGTAAATCATTACTGAAAACTATTTTTTTAAATAAACAATATCTAACCTCCAGTGCCTCCTCCAAGTATATCGGATATGACTCTGGCTTTGCGAATGGCGTCGTCAAGTCCTGGTAATCCTGACGCTACACATTCTCTGATGGCTCTGTCAAGAGCACGTTTGTCTTTTCTTCTGATTGCGTCTTCGAGTTTTTTAAGCAAGGCATCGGGAGACTTAGTTCCTGATAAGCAACGTATTTTAAAAACGTTAACAAAATAATTTGAACAACATGATACAAATAAACTCAGGAAGATTATAAGGAATATAGATAATACCCAGTTGATTAATAGAAGCAATTTATATTTGATTATATATAGATAGTGATAGATATCAAAAAAACTTTAAAAGTGGTAATTATTTTATGGCATATAGGACATTTGTTCAAGAAAATAATAAATGAACCACATATTGCGGGATAAGTCTCTTCCCTAAGGCAATATTTAGTCTTTACTTCCATAGATGACTAGGATTGTCTTAATATTCCCGAATGAAATGAGACAACTTTTGTCCAAATGTCTTATATAGCATGAATTATTGTTTTTCAAATGTTAAAGATAAGAAATCTGATTTTCAATTCGTTCAGAATTGCTCATTTAATTTTTCGCTTTCCTCGAGGGAAATTTAAAATTGATGAGGATGAAATATTCGATCAATGCGAAAAACTTGAATTCACAAAATGAGAAAATCTATCTAAAAAAGAAGTTTAAATTGTAAATTTAATTACCGTATGTACTAGTATATAAGCCATTCTGGTGTATTGGCCAGTCTTAGCTCTTGGCTTTCAAGTGGGTGTTTCGTTTATTAGTCTGTCAAGTTAAGATACCAAACATTTGCTTATCTTAGGTTAAAGTTTAAGAACTCACCCGGCACAAGAAGAGAATAAGAGTAGTGAACAATAAAAGTATGGCCGAGATAATTACAACCTTTTAAATAAATCAGATCATGATAATTGTTTATTGACGTAGAAAAATAACATATGTTTGGGTAAAAGTATAGAAACGATTTTAATTGTTCCCTCATTTCTATCCTTTTTGTTATATAAACTATAAATGAACATATGCTAATAACTTCAACATAGAATACAATAGAAATATTAGTATATTTAAGCTGATGAGCTTCACCTCCTAAAATACACTGCACTATTATTCATTATTAATTGTGATATATCTTATGTCTATTTTTATGAGTACCGAATGGTAAAAGTGTTGTTTCTACGTGAAAACTAGTTGTTGTCCACCTACTAAAACTCTCACTAAAACCATTATCCTTCTGCTTGTCTCTAATATTGTTCATAGTATGATCAAATTGCATTGGCATTGCAATTCGAAATTACAGTAAAAACATTTTTCAAATTTTGTTCCTGATTTTCTCACAGAGCACAGATTCCATTCTAATGAAACAACAACTTATCCATCAGTTTTAGGATTAAAATTTTGCTCCACAAATAGACTTATACAGAAGTAAATACGGTAATAATGACTCCGTTAAAATATAGAATAGATTTTAATTAACGTCTTCAGAAGAGATTTTAATTAACATCTATAGAATAGACTTTAGTTAACATCTAAAACACTTTTAGGTAAACCGAAACACCTAACCTCCTGGTTTGCCTCCCAGACTCTCCAGATACTGCCTTGCTTCACGAAGATCGGCACCAAGTTCCGGATATCCGGCAATTTCGGCATCGTCTATAAGTCTTTCTAGGGCGTCTTTATCTTTACTTTTGGACGCTTCTCTAATTTGGTTACGCAATGTGTCTGGAGACACGGAGCGAGAACCTAACCATCAAGAAGGTAAAAGGAAAGTTAACAAGGATAAACAACAAAAGGTGAAAACGAAAATTGAAAAAGTGTCAATAAAATTTACCTCTTTAAAATAATTGATGTAGTCCAACGTTGAAGATGAGATAAGTTAATTTTGGAAAAAAATGTCAATGCAATATTTCATTTTTTTACATGTAAAGAACAATTAATATTCGAAAGCCTGATAGATAGATAGATAGATAGATAGATAGATAGATGTAAAATCATAATTTATGTATAAAATATCAATGTTTATTTTGCTTTCATTGATTAATTAGTTAATTAATTTTTCTACTCTAACCTCTATGAAGATGCTCATCAAGTTCTTCAATTTCATCCAGAGTCCTTCTACCCCATCGTATGTCAATTTCCAGTTCAGGCATGCCAGCGGCTACACATTGATCAAGGACGTCTTCAATGGCTTCTCTGTTTCCGGTTTTCAGGGCTGCTTTAAGTTTTTCACGCAGGCCTTCCGGTGTTTTGCTCCCTAATAACGCAAAACATACAAAATGGCTTCATCTTGAGGTTGCCAGCCACTCAAAGTGACTTGCATGCCTTTCTGCGTGCATCTTCAACTGGTTAGATTTTTACCAATCAAAATAACTACGGGCGTTATTCGTCAGTTTAATTGATCAGGTGTTCTAGATTAGTATCATTACACAATATTAGTATTGTCAATGGAAATTGCAATAACAGTCAAACCTGTAAGAAACAGTAGTCATTTTGTGGCCAATTGAAAAAACTGTGGCCGATATTCTTAAAGTGTACATTAATACATGTGTGGGTTAGTCACACAAATTTCAATCAAAACTCAATATACTTTACACAGGGTTAAATAAAGAAAGGAAATATTTTTTGTTGCAAAAAGTCTCCGAGTCGGAAAGACTTGTATGCCCAGAAAATCAGTATTCTAAATTTTTTTACTTTTTTTTTTTTTTTTTTTACTTAGATATATACGCTAAAATCAGAAGTGAATGGAAAATGTAATATTTAAACTAATAAAGTTTTTGCAAGAAAGAAGAAGATTATGTTAAATTAAACTTCCAATCAGAAAATTTCTTCCTACCTAGAATACAACCATTTAAGAATCGTAAAAGAATGCAAACATAGCAATGTCTAACACTCTTTTAATCTGAATTACATTGAAATAAAATATTCTATAGGCATTTACTTTTTTCTATAAATCCATGGAACATTAAAGAAAACATGATAGAAATAGAATAATCAGGTCAGAAACTCCGTTATCACTTTGTAATCATACCAAGGGACCACGAAATTCGATATTCCGACCAAATAGTTGACCCTATCTCACACTGAAACCGCAAAGGTCAGACTCTACAATTTGGAACTCTAAAATAATTATGTAATGTTTAGTCCTGTAAAAGACCAAATATTGAATGGAAAGGTGTTCGTTAATTTTCAAAACAGAAGGAAAACTGCCTGTAAGCCATGAAAATGAGCCTTCAAAATCTGACGTTCATTTGAATTCAACATCAGGCAAAGGCAGCATGGAAAATGAATAATTGTATCAGCTACCAAACCTCTCTCTCTCTCTCTCTCTCTCTCTCTCTGTGTCTCTAAGCACACACACATTGGTTATATATATATATATATTCCCAGTATGCTAAATATAGAATTACAATATAAAAGGACTGTAAAAGAATTATACAATAAAAACTCCCATAACACAAAATCATTAAATGAAAGTCAGAATCATGCAAAATATTTGTCTCGAGTTTTCTAAATTATATAAGTTTAGATTTGTCAGACAAACTACGATTAAAAATAACATGCTTTTAACTATCTAATTCAGTGATTACCAATCCGATAAACAAAACAATAAAAAATATGTTTATATATATATATATATATATATATGTGTGTGTGTGTGTGTGTGTGTGTGTGTGTGTGTGTGTGATTTCTACTAGCTCTCTGCTTTTTAATCGATTTTACCTGATGTCAAAAAATATACAAGTTCGAAAAAAGAGTGGTAATCACTGATCTATAAAAAAGTATACCATTTCAAAAAACAATACTAGTTCTAAAAGGAAGATTAAGAATCACTGTTCTATGAAATTTTCTAACCTCCGCGACCCCCTCCATTGATTTCCAAGGTATCCCTGGCCTTCAGTAAATCAGAAGCTAATTCGGGGTATGCTGCTGCTTCAGCATCAGCAATTGCTTTTTCCAAACTGTCAATATCTTCAGAATTGATGGCTTCTCTTAGTTGGGAACGTAACATGTCTGCGGTCATGATATCTGACATCAAAATAAAAGCCAGGCCAATTAAAAACAATATATTTTCTCGTCGATAATTGTTTATGTATATCCAATAAACAGATTTTTATTTTTAAATCTTCCAAGGAAGATTTTAGAATATTATTTTAATTTTGTTTATTAGACATCTAAGTTTAATCTTGGGCGAAACACCACTACCCGTTATTCATAATATTCCGATATAAAATACAATTTTTATTATGAGTTTTATAAACTTATATAGGATTTATTAGTACGAAAATACTGCAATCATATTAGATTTGTTAATTATACTATATATTTGACTTTATATCGGTAACATATGTAGGTAAATCATTAAATCCACGGCGTTATAACAAAAAACATTTTCAACGACAGAATATTTATTTTTGAACATAATTTATTACCTCGTTAATGTACTTATTTCAGTGTTTAATATCAATAAATATTATACGAGGAACTTATATAAGAATTCTAAGAATTTGTGTGGCTCCGAATTTATTGATCCATTCCTTTTTAAAAAATATAGACCTCTGCTAAATTTTCTTCACATTTTCAAAGTTTGAATATGATTTTGAATTTTTTATTTATTGACAGAAATCCGGAAACCGCTGTCTTCGATATCATCCTCTCTCATTATTCATTTCACTACTGGATACAAACACTGAATAAGAGTATCTGCTTATATTTTGTATTGATTCTTATGAAAATTAATATATAAGTTTCTGATTTTCATTAAAAAAGCATTTCTTTAATAAAATTAATATATAAACTTCTGGCTTTTCTATAATAAAGCATCCTTGAAAACTTGGGAATAAATATAAAAATATGTTATATTTCATTAAGAATAATCTAGGGAAAACTCGTCGATTTTGATTTAATTTTACAATAATTTTCATTCTTTCTATAAAAGTAGTCGTCCCGAATGAGCAAATTTCAAAAATGATTCCTCTAACCTCCTGTTCCACCTCCAAGAATGTCAGAAATTGTTCTTGCTTTATGAATGGCGTCATCTAATTCAGGCAATCCTGCAGCTACACATTCTTTAATTGCTTTGTCCAAAGCGCGTTTGTCTTTTCTCCTGATAGCATCTTCAAGTTTTCTAATCAATGCTTCGGGAGATTTGGTTCCTGATAATGTAGATGAATTTTATGACTTCAAGAGACACTTCAGAGCAACAAAAAAGATCTAAGTATTCGCGGAAAAATAAAAGGAATGATTCGTTTTTTAAAAAAATCCAGAAACAAAATGTCAGACCGATAATGTTTCCCAAACAATTAAATAGTCTTTTAAAAATGAAATTAAGATTATTTTTGAACTAGGAAAATTTTCAACAAGTGACATGCAAATAATAACGGCAAAATGATAATAACAACAGAAATGTTATTAGCTGACAGAGTAAAAGGGTTAGTCACGTGACACATCTACGGAAACTGTAAAAGCTAACCTCCGCGTCCGACTCCTAAACATTCTAAAGTTTCTCTGGCTTTACGAAGATCGCTGCCAAGTTCCGGAAATTCTGCTTCTTCTGCTAAATCAATGAGTCTTTCCAATTCGGCCTTGTCTCTTGATTCCATAGCTTTGTACATTTGGTCGCGCAAGAAACGCGGCGAAAAAGAGCGAAATTCTGACGAGCAAAAACACCGACATTATAAAAATGAAAGAAGATGAAGCGATGGCATTTTGGCGGGAAAAGAAAAAGAATGAAAATAAAATCAAAAAATTAAAAACAGAAAGCAGTCAATAATGCAGCGTTTGGGGAAAACTTTCAAACTAGAATTACATCCAAATCTAAAAAACTGATCCAATAAAAAGCATACAGAAATGGTTTTTACGAATTAAATGTTTTTTGAAAAGACCAAATTAACATTGATATAGAAAGGCTAAAGCATCAGACATTAAAACGACAGGCTATTTGACTATTTCCTTCAAACAAAAAGAGAATTCTCTCAAGATATCAAATTTAAAAAAAATTAAAACGGAAAGGATTTTACAAGAAAATATATTTTAACAAGAACACAAAAAACGATAATTCATTATTAATTTTTTCACTAGTTTTCTTTCTTTTTCAGCTGCTTTTAATCACAAAGTTTTCGGCCAACTCACTTTTCGACTTTTAAATCAATAAGATATCATCTTCTAAAGACCCTCCAACTTGTATTATAGGTCCTGGGTTATTGATTTAAGTGAACAACGCCTTAACAACTTTGGTTTAATGATTAAACAGATCAATTAAAAATAATTCTGATACTTTATTTTTTTAATTTTGATACCCCATATTGTGGTTTGCTATCTAGTTGAAGTAATAGTAGTTTTTGTTGCTATTGTTGTAGTAGTTTTGAATAATTGAATTTTATAACTTTCATTAGAACTGCCTAAGATCCAGAGCCAACTAGTATCATTGACTTCGTTGGGTTTCTTTATCCCATGGTTTCGACTTGTGTGTTTTTTAGCCTTCAAGGTTTACTTTGCGTAATGTATCGCTAAACCCGCTTTTTTAAATGAAAATCTTGCCACTTGTATAATTCACGTCTTCAGCCTGCTAAAAGGTTTTGAAGCTAGGGTTTTCTAATTTTACCAGCCAATTTACCAAAGTTTATGAAAAAGAAACAAAATCAATATCTATAAATGTTTACTACAAGTAATATATATATATGAGGAATACCGAAGAACACGACATCTGAAAAGGATATAAAAACAAAAACAATAATGATACAAGTCTGAATATTTCATGAAACCATTGCAACTAAATGGATACATGAAGTTACCACAGGTCTTGATTTGCCCAGTCGGCTGGACCAGTTGAATACACCGACAGCACCTCTACCAAGTGGTAAGACCCTACCAAACGAGTGTCCGGGATATGACACTAAGCAATCTGATGGAGAGGTTCCAGCAATTCTGGAACTTTGGAGAATGCAGAACACCTCTTCATTGCCATAGTTCCCAGGTCCGCTCTGGCTCGGAGAGGAAGTGCCTGACAGGGTCTGATCTATGGGTCAAATAGAACTAAACTGCATACTTAATATGAAACTAAATTGTTTGAAGTGGAACTGTTTTTGACATTGAAATTGTACTTAAGCTAAACTAAATTGTTTGAAGTGGAACGGTTTTGATATTTAACTGTGTGTAAACAAAATTTATACTCATACTAAACTGAATTGGTTGAATTAGAACTGTTTAACTAAACTGAATAACTTGAAATAGAAACGTTTTGACAAACTGTGTACTAATACTAAACAGAATTGTTTAAAATAGAACCGATTATTCGTATAAAAATGGAATTGGCATTAAACAACCTACAAAGGTCGATATGCCATAAAACCCAAACAACCAACCAACAGGGCTTGTTGGCTACAATTTAACATTTTATGTCTGGTTTTCTTTATCCTTGTTGTTTGTATCTTCTTACTCTTTCCCTTAACCGTTTGAAGCCCATTTATCAGTTTATCTAAATTTTACGCATAGATTAGTTTCATATAAGAGAAAGTTGTTCACAACTATTGTCTACAGCATCCTCTTTTTTCTTTATTTGCATAATGTCTCAAAGAATTTTAATGTATTTGTCTTTTCATCCCTAAATGCTTCATAGTATTTCTATTTTTTGTACACACACATATTTGTTTTTACTTTCACCAAGTTTTCGTTTAGTATTTCTCTTGTCTTCTTCTGTCTGACCTTTCCAACTTCCCACTCTTATTTTCTTTCCAAAACCTTTCATAACCACTTCCAATTTAATATAGGTTTCTGGGTCAGAAAATGTATGTGATTCTACAATAAAATGGCCGGATATCGGTCACTATGAGTCAAAATAGAAGAATATAACGGTAGAACATAGAAACGAAAAGAATAACTCTATGGATTCTCGGTCAGAAAGCGTCACTGATACCACACAAAAATGATTGAGAACTGGGCATATACTACACTTTGATACTTGATAAAAAAGCATTACAATCGTATGCAGAGTCCGAAAGTTTGTGATCAAAAGTAAGAAAAAGATGCTAGTTTGAATTACAAATGGAATATGATAGATAAGTTTTTAAAATATCAAATTAGAAGAAAACATTTTAAAGAAGTGATGAAAACGAAAAGAAATGGTTCATAAATTCTAAATTCAATTTTGAATAATTGGGGAGGGTTGAAATATTCTTCAGCAAAAGCTTTGAATTTCTGACCTTTTGGGGGCCGTTCATCTAAGTCCTGGATACTGTCCAGCGCCCCGCGTGCGTGTCTGATGTCCGAATCAAGTTCTGGCATTCCAGAAGCTATGCATTCTTCAAGAATATTTTCCAAAGCAACTTTGTCCTTTTTGTCGATGGCATCCCGAAGCTTTTCTCGCAAGCTCTCCGCCGTTTTGCTTCCTGATAAGCAAAATATACGACACCCCAAATGAGTCCCGTGACTCTAGAAAAAAGATATTTCACTAACCACATGCACTACGACAAAGTCTACACGACTTCAATATGATTTAGACGGTTTGTCAAGGCAGTGAATCTGTATATCGTATCAGTTTGGATACTGAAGAAATTGATAAAACCATGCTGTCGTTAGATTTGGGAGATTTGAAGACTTATGAGCGAAAGAAAAACCGGGATGTAAAAAAATAGAAACGGTAATCAGAAAATGTTGTTAATAAAAACATGGACAAGAAATTAGGACTACAGATTATCCAAGAATGAACACAGGGATTGTTTAGGAACAGGGGGAGTTATGGGTTTTGTGTATAGAGATAAAATGATAAAAACAAAAGTGAGGGTTGAAAATGCGAAGCGAAAACGAAATTGTAATATTATCTTGAATGTTATTATAACTAAAGTCTTGTCAACCATTATCTGACGAGTATTTTCCATCCTAATCTTAGTTGCTTTTTATCTTAGATCGTCATTCTACGTCCGTTAGTAAACTCCACTGATTGGAAATCCTCTCAATCCAATCTGTCACCTAAAAGCTCTAGAAAGTCTGTTGAAGCTGAGAAGCAACTAAAATTAAGATGAAAAAAGTTCAATCCCAAAATTGATAACAGGTGAATGATGATGTCACTGGAAGACGCGAAAAAACACTGCCTGAAACAGGAAATTTTGCACAACAAAAAAAAAACAGCAAATCCGTGCTCAGTGCTCTCATGAGAGATGCTGTAGGTGACATGCAGTATATCTCTTTCTTTTTTTTTTTCTTTTTTCCGGTCAAAGACATTTTTAATTTTGGTTGTATTACCAATTCTTTTTCTTTTCTCTCTCTCTCTCTCTCTCTCTCTCTCTCTCTCTCTCTCTCTCTCTCTCTCTCTCTCTCTCTCCATGCACTGATTGGATTTAATCTACAGGTCTGACACAGAATCGTTGAAAATAAGGAATTTTTAGATGCATGTATATTTTCTTTCCCCAAGTAACCCTCTCGTGTTGCTTCAAGAGATGCAAAGGCATCATAATGACTTGATAAATTATGGGATTCATCTACTTTCATATTGTCTTCAGTTCTCAGTATAAACTTTCCATGCTCTTTGGGGCATCATCATTCAAGCTAGTGATTCTCATTTGAAGAAAGTCAGTTTCAGTTCCTCAACGGTTCTGAAACAAAACTCTTAAAATGATTGATCACAAGTCATCAAGTTTATATTCAGTGAGCAAAACGTGCTTCCTAGAGCATTACTGACATGTCAAACTTTACTCTCTGCAGGTGCGGTCCGAAGTATTCCTTATAAGGATTTGCTAAGTTTAACTGAGTCGGGAAATGGGTCAAAAGAGCAAGATAATTCGAGAGATCTGAACACATCACACTAGCAAATAATGTAAAAAACACTAGTTTAAGTATCATCACCCTCGAACAGGCGCTTTCACGTTATATCAAGTATCGTGACTGAATTATTCTTGAAGCAATTTCAAGTAAGCATCACTCAGAGTTAATAAAGAAAACCGTGAGATTATAAAAGGAAAGCATTACCCACATGAGCATAAAGAAAATATACAATATTTCTCAGAGATTTTGTTAACAGCCTGTAGATCACTTCTTTTCTCAGAGTAAGTATCTTCTCTACAGAGAAAACCTTACTGCAGCTAAAGAATAACTGTAAAAAGGAATCCATGCAAAAGGGAAGACAAAAATGCATAACCGAAGATAAATCTAACCTCCACGGCCACCACCGAGGGCCTCAAGAGTATCTCTAGCTTTTCGAAGTTGTGCTCCAAGTTCTGGATATCCAGCATCTTCGGCCTCCTGAATAGCTTTTTGAAGTTTGTTTATGTCCTTCGAGTTAATGGCATCTGCGAGATGTTTTCTTAGCGTTTCTGAAGATTTGATATCTATCAAGAATCAAAACACAGTGTCAGCAAGAAGAGAAATATATACATGAAAAAACCATGCACTGTTTTTATAAATAAAAGAGTGTGTAAATCAAAAAAGAAGAACTCAAAGAGATAGTGGCCTTGTATGTTTATACTTGTTATTAAAGAAAACAAACCCAGAAAATCTTTCTTCAGGATTAGATATTTCATAGTTTAGTAAATTAGATAAAGAATACAATCATGCAAGACAATAGTTTAACTTCCGGTGTATGGTCCCCAGAATGAAAAGAATAAAAAAAGATTTTCTATAAATACTCGGAAAAAGGACGTGTCATTTTCAGACGTTGAAGGCTTTACGTATTTGTTTTACATAAACCACACTTAAACAATTTTCCCCACATCTAAATAATACAGAGTTCATTGGCCGGTTAATGACTAACGAAAATCGCTTTCATATTTTCTTCATAAATTTAATTGGGAAACTACGATTTATAGTTTGGTTAAAGTAAGCAGCAAAAACTGACTACTTAAAATCTTTTATATAGAGAGAATTTTTAATTGCTTGCATAAATTTGGAGGGAGAAATTAAAATGAAATACCATTGATGACTATATTTTTATAGCTCTGAAAATCAATCTCGGTGAGTCTTATCTTCAATTCAATCTCAATATATGAGTAAGAATAAATTATACTTTACAATTATAGAATTTTCAGAGGGTCTACAAACCCCTCTTCAATATAGAACTTAGTCTACCAAAAAGCTGCATTTTTATAAAGGTTTCCTGAGTAGGCAAATGAAAATACAAAGCCCATGTATGTACTAAGTTTAGCTTAGGTCAACAAAAGGCACAAATATGCATTAAGTTCAACTGTGTAATAAACAAAACCGAAATACTTACGAAGCTCCAGGATGTACTATATAATATTTACATCTACACTAAGCTTCGCTAAGTATTATAGAGTATACTTATATAGATTATCTTTGGATAATATAGGACTTCAACATTGACAAATCTTTATATAGATTTGCACTGAAGTGAGGTACTTAGGTTTCAACTTACTTTACAGTCGAATATTCCATGAAATTAGCTGCTTATATAACAAGTGCTCTGATATCATTGTTTTTATTGTGAGAAAAAATTAATTTCAAAAACGTTTACATAATCTCAGTAAAAGAATCATGCATTGTTTAAAATTGATTAGAAAAATGATTAGTATGAATATATTTTCAAAGTTTAAAGTAAAACAAAATCAGATTCCGTTTTACTTATAAAAAAGTTAACGAAAGATATTCTTTTAGTATTGCTAGTTTTTGGCATGCCATGCATTTATCAAACAAGTGTTCTAACCTCCGGCACCGCCTCCCAAGATGTCCGAAACAGTTCTAGCCTTTTGGATTGCGTCATCCAAACTGGGCATACCAGCGGCAACACATTCTCTAATTGCTTTGTCCAAGGCACGTTTATCTTTTCTTCTCATGGCATCCTCAAGTTTTTTGCGAAGTACATCGGGAGACTTTGTTCCTGGCGGGCAAAAAAGATTAAAGATATTGAAATAATCAAGAACAGTTTTTTTTTCTATTTGCTTAACTATAAATGGTTTTATGACGGTGTTGAATATCTGGACGAATGACTGTTGAGGAAAAGTCATAGATAAAAGAAAAACAACGCGCATAAAAGCAAAGAAACAAGACAAAAAGAATAAAATAAAATAATGAATTAATAAAAAATCAGTATGACATGTGAAAACTTTATCCACACCAAAACTACAATATACAAAATATTGTTTATATATATGTATATATATATGTGTGTGTGTGTGTGTGTGTGTGTGTGTGTGTGTGTGTGTGTGTGTGTGAAATTGGCGAATTAATATAGTCACGTGCCTTATATATACATATGCTTA
Organism: Sepioteuthis lessoniana; assembly: GCA_963585895.1. Lineage (NCBI taxonomy): Eukaryota > Metazoa > Mollusca > Cephalopoda > Myopsida > Loliginidae > Sepioteuthis > Sepioteuthis lessoniana. The sequence goes on from OY757907.1 coordinate 134,546,354, forward strand.
TTTATATGATCTTATATATTTTTATTTTTCACACATTCATCCAACTTCTTCCTTGTTTTCTTAAAGAACCCAGTCGTAAAGTAATTACACTCTACTTTCCATTGCTAATGTTTTTTTCAATGCACACCACTGAAGTTGATATTTTATCTTTTTGTTCTCACATAACATAGATAAGTATTTTTGAATTATTATTGTTATTATTTGCTGAGTCAATATAAATCCAAAATTTTCAGATATATTAGTTTCTAATATTTTACCGATGTTATATAATCAGCAAATATCACTTAGAAACAAAAATAAAGTATTATAAGTAGCAATAAAGTCAAGATATTTATCTTTTTTTATTTATTAATTCAATAATCTTTGAAATACATTGATATTTAGTGTCATTTACTTCTCAGAAATTCTTTTTTGTTCATGTAGCGATTAGAGTGATTAAATTTTTAGACATATTTGTTTCTAATATCTTCCCTATGTTACGTAATCAACAAATATGATTTAGAAACGAAAATTAAATATCATAATAGGCTGTAGAGAAAAGATATTTATCTCTTTTTATGTATAATTTATTATTCTTGTACCCATATTAAACTTACTATAGCAATTGTTTCATCTATTTACTATTTATAATTCTAAAATACCAAGATATACGTGATTATCAATATGAATGAATGTTTTGATGTATTTGTTTAATGATATCTATGTATATATAAACAACTAATAAAATAAGAAATAATTGGTGAAAACCATTGAATCAATTATACAACGCTAACCTCCTGTTCCTCCTCCTAAGTTTTCCAGGGTATCTCTAGCTTCACGGAGCTCAGAACCCAGTTCGGGATACCCGGCTCTTTCAGCTTCGTCTATCAATTCTTCCAGTGCATTTCGGTCTTTAGTTTTGATTGCTTGTTGTAGTTGATCTCTGAGGGAATCCGGTGATACGGAACGTAAACCTACACAGTGTAAGGAAGTAAAGCTTGCTATTAACCATGACAGACTCAATCCCAACATTCTCAGGAAGACGCTCAATAATAAATTTAAAAAAAAAAGGGAAAAAAATAGTGGCATCACTGTACAGAAATACAAGACACTGTATAAGTCGTTAATCCTCATAAAAAATTGTAAATCTTTATTTATATATTTTGGAAGTTCCTCTAAGAATTTTTCGACAAAGTTTCAAAATCAGAGTAAATAATCATGTATTAAAAAAACTCGACAAAATTAGAAAAATAAATTTTTTAAACTGTTTTTTTTCTATAATCATTTATTTGCACACAGTTATATGATATCAAGTATTCCTATCTAATACAAATAATTTGAACAGTTATATGATTTCAAGTATTCCTATCTAATACAAATAATTTGCACACTGTTATATGATTTCAAGTATTCTTATCTAATACAAATAATTTGCACACAGTCATATGATTTCAAGTATTCCTATCTAATACAAATAATTTGCACACAGTTCTATGATATCAAGTATTCCTATCTAATACAAATAATTTGTATGATTTTTATAATAAATAAGTGGTATGATTTCAAGTATTACTATTAAATACTTATAAGTTATTCACGATTAAATGTTTTAAAATTAGTATTCTTATTTATATAGTCATTTGTTTGTAAAAAATTATATGGTTTAAAGTAACAAATTATAATAATGATTAGTAAGCCGGATTTCACGTGGAGTAATGGCTTATGTACCGGACAGCGGCTTTGAAGTGAGTTCGAACTCCAGTCATGTTATAACGTTCACTTTTGAACTAAGAAAGGTATGAACCCGAGTGTTCCCCAAAGCAATGGGTTAAATAGTATTACTGCTGTTCTTCAATAAAAATTCGTCATTAAATAACCAACAAAGGTTTATATGCCATTAAAAAAAAGAAAAGTAAACCATATAATGTTCCAGTAATTTAATACAAATAATTTGCATACAGTTGTATTGTTCCAACTATTCCTGTCAAATACGAAAAATGTTCAAGCAGATCTATTTTATTCATAGATGGGACTTTTAATAGGTACTGACACTCTTGATCAGACTGGACCTGGGAATAATGGCAGTGAATAGGTACACCAGACTCCCTAATCTCTCAAACTAAAGCCTTGCCACTGGATGCAGTTTAGAGTCATATCCGGGAGATCTCTTTTTTGGGTGTGGGTCTCACCCATCAGCAGATGATCCAATGTACGAATTCTAAATTCTGCTGACAAGAATTAAAGAAGTACATCATTTCTTTGGATAAGTTCTTTTCATCATTCCTTCACATAAGTTCTATATACGTCTTTATAATTCTGAAGAATATGTTGCTATTATTGTGAAATGTTTAAATGAGAATTAACGCAAACTATTTGAACCACAACATGTTTTGTTGAAACTTATCGATATACCTACGCACATTATTCCATGTTTTAAATATTGATGCAAACTCCTGTTAAGGTTCGATAGAGGATCTTAAATAATTCTCTCTTTATTATCTACTTTAATCTTTTGTTAAATGCGGCTGAATATTTACACAAGGAAAACTAAATTACAACTGGCAACAGAGAAATGTTTAATGTTAATTTTTAACAAGAATCTTTTAAGGAAAAATTTGATTATATAAGTTTTCCGAAAAGAAAGTGCAAAGTTTAAACGCTAACCTCTTGATTGGTAATTATCGAAGTCATCCAAAAGATTTCTGGCTTGATGTATAGCACTATCAAGCTCAGGCATTCCGGCTGCTACACATTCACTGATAATACTTTCCAAATCATCTTTGGTACCGTCTCGCATGGCTGCTCGCAATCTGTCACGCAACACATCCGGACTTTTACTTCCTAATACAAGAAAGAATACAACAGTTGATAAATACTTTCCATGTGACTTCATGCTGGTACAACTTTATCCAGAGCATTCCGTTTTTGTTTTCTTGTAAAATTTAATTTGACTAGATAAATATTGTCTAAAATTCTGTGCTGAAGCGGTTTTCATTTACCGGCGAAATATTCGGATTAGAACCCTCATCAATGTTGATTTTTTTCAGTATTCCCTAAATTTCATACAGGTTGACACAAAGCCATGAGTTTAGAACATTCAGTAATGTTCAAAATCACTTCAGTAATAACGATCTGCGAGGCAAGCTTGTCAATCATCACTTCATTGACTACTTTTGCTTAAAGAAAACCATTTAGGTTGATCTTCAACCATTTGTCGTGGTCTTTCATATAACAACCACGGGAATTTTCATACATAAGATCGATATTTTTACTGATAAAACTTTTCTTTGTTTTTCACAAGACAAAATATGTGTCCGTTAATATTAAAGTCCTGCCTGAAAATCTTTCGCATGTGTAAGATTTCAATAATCGAATAAAAACAGCTACGACTGAGGAATGAAAATAAAAGTACTGAATGGCTCTAGAACGAAGACTGAAACCAGCCGAAGCAATATGATAGAAGTAGCAAAGATGAGAGATCTCCTCCAAATATTTCGAACTGAACTGTATTTTCTCGTCTTCAGCAACAAAAATTATAAACCAGAAATATATATTTAAAAGCCATGCTTTTTTTTTTTATCTTAATAGGAACTATTTTTCTTGGATCATCCACATGCGACTTTATAGCTAAAATGGTTTACGGTTGGATTATTCTACATCAGGTTTAAACTAAAGCAAATATTCGAATCCTCATTCCAATATGCACGTGCTTGATTTAAATTACCCTCCAACTGATAAGAATATTTCATGCTTTGCATTTGAGATTGAAAAAAAAAACAACCCTTACTTAACTACTGACTGACACTGTGAGATATATCTACAAGATTCTCGATATGGATGTCGTTTATTGCATGCAGCATAAAAAAAAGAACAAGCAAAATTCTATACCTAATCTGTAATTGTACATTCAATATAGAACTAATGCGGACTATTCTATAAGTATAAAGTTTCTTTAAATCTTCCTGTCAGCTAAGATGACAAAGGCAAGTTGAATGTGGACCCCATACACGTGTGCAGGTAGAATAAAAGACGATACAGTTCCATTGAATGTTGCTGCTCCTTTTAGTGCAAAGGAGAGGTGCAGCCTGCTAGTAGTATTCATCAGTTTGGTACTGAATATATATATATATATATATATATATATATATATATATATATGAGAAAGAGAGAGAGAGAAAGAAAGAGAGGGAAGATTTTGCTCTCTAACGTTGGTAGATCCACCAATTTAAAAGGATGACTTTGAATTTAAACCCATAGCCAACGTAATGATCTAATATCACTGAACGTGTATTACAGGTTTCACAGACTTTAGGGAATGCCCGAGTTATGAAATGGATTGTGAAAGAGGCAGAATGAGTGTGTGGTGTGTGTGTGTGTGTGTGTGAGACTGGGTGAGAAGCTAGTAACCAGACAAGCATTTAAAATTTTCTTTGAAGCAATACAAGATGAACAATAATTATTCTTTCAATCATGCCGCTTGGGGTTTTTTTTGGGGGGGAGAGGGCGGAGGAGGTCTTCAGCTAAGAGAAAACTAAACTAAACAGACATTTCAGAATAAGATAAACAAAATCAATCAGTCCTAACCTCCACGGCCACCGCCAAGGGCTTCTAGGCTATCTCTGGCTTTACGTAACTCGGTACCTAATTCAGGGTATCCAGCTTCTTCAGCTTCTTGGATTGCCTTTGATAAGGCATCAACATCTTTCGATTTGATTGCAATAGACAATTGGTCGTGAATGTCGTCGGCATTTTTAATATCTGACAGAGGAAACAAATAAAGGTTAAACAATGCTAAGAACGATTGAAAACTGAATCAAAATTGATTTGAATACATGCACAGAGTTTTTAAAATACCAATTTCACTACTGCTGATTTAGGCTAGATTGAATTGCTTGAGTTAAACTTTAAAACAAGCCCCTCGCATCCACATTTTTAAACTTTAGAACAAGCCCCTTACATTAACATTTTTGAACTTTCAAACAAGCTCCTTGCATTAATATTTTTTACTTTAAAACAAGCGCCTAGCATTAACATTTTTTAACTTTAAAACAAGCCCCTTGCATTAACACTTTTGACCTTTTTTAAGAAATTATGTTTATTCGTGCAAGAATAACTCATTTCTAAACATAGGGATGCATGAATAATCGACCGAATATTTGAGTGAAATTTGTATTTTGTTTGAAGGGCTTTAAGTTCTTTCTGATATACGTTTTTAACATTTTTACGTACACATCTTGCAAAACTATCTTCATCTGGCATTTAGACACAATAATGTATCCCTATTAGGATCAACAGCAAAGTTAATCTATTAGAGCGGATATTCTGGCTATTGCAAGCTTCCTCACATGTATACTCACAATAAATGTCTATATATTAAATAATCTAAAAAACAAAACTATCAGACTAAGTATACATTTTAAAAACAAATCATCAAAGCTAACCTCCAGTTCCCCCTCCAAGTATATTGGAAAGCCTCCTGGCTTGTTGAATGTCAGCGTCCAGTTCCGGAAAACCGGCAGCAACGCACTCGCGAAGAGCTCTATCCAAGCTTTCTTTGTCTTGGCGCCTTGAGGCGTCTTGAAGTTTTTCTCGTAACATCTCAGGAGTCTTTGATCCTGGCATTTGAAAACAGAACAGGTATCCTACATTATGAACCGGTTCGAAAATTTAAATGATATGTTTGGAAAAAGTTTATAAAAACTGGTCCAAACAAAAGCAAATTAAATTTATCAATCAAGAATATCATAAGTATTGTTCACAATGAAAATAGAAGTAGTATTATGGAAGTAGTTATTATAAATACAAATGAGAAATGAAAAAATCCCAAGAAGAAAATATTATTCTCTAAATTCTTGCTGAAAAAATGCGTGATACTTTTCTTTGATTTGAATTCGTTTTTTTATTTTCTGTCTCTAAAACTGCCACTTTGCAATTTCGTATCCGTTATTAATGTATACTGCCACACAGACATAGATAGATAGATAGATAGATAGATAGATAGATAGATAGATATCACAAATAAAATAGTATTACTTTGAAAATTATTTCTTATAAGAGAATTCTCGTTTAGTTCAAAGAACGCTACATCTTAAAATACTAATCATTTATAATTTTCAAAAAAGCTACAAAATACAATTTGATGGCTCTAACCTCCACGTCCTCCTCCAAGACTTTCTAATGTACTTCTAGCTGCACGTAGGTCCGTGCCAAGTTCTGGATATCCAGCATTCTCAGCCTCATCTATGATTCTAGCCAATGCATCAGTGTCTTTGGTTCGTATAGCTTCTTGTAGTTGATCACGCAGGGTGTCAGGGGAAGCGAATCGAAAATCTGTTAATTTGAAAAACTGATTATAACAAGCGCTTCAAAAATCCGTTTTTGGTATCATTAATTCATAAATCTTATCTTTTGATCAGTAAATGTAAAATGCGAGATTATGGATCTATATGTTGCCAAGTATGCATAGAAGGGTATGTAGATATTTTAATCCGGATTTTGAGAGCTATCACCCCAAATATAAAAAGATGAGAGGAAGATTATGTTGCACCAATCTTGTAATTGAGAAATCACTATTGCGAGTAATTATATTGTCTGCTTAATTTAATTAACACCATATTAAGTCATTGATTCATTTTCAAATATTTGATTACAATGATATATGCACATATATATATATTTATATAAACACATATATATATATATATATATATATATATATATATATATATATATATATATATATATATATATATATATGTATGTATGTATGTATGTATGTATGTATGTATACATATCTATACATATGTATATATTTAACATCACTAATATCATCTCTCAGAGTCCTGATGATGGTTCCTTTGAACCGAAACACTATAGTGTTCTATAGTGTTGACTTTGCTTCTCAATAAACTTCTCCTTCTGTTTGGATTGCCTTGTTATCAATTTTTCTTTATATATTGTCGGAATACACAGCATTATTTACTCCCATATATATATATATATATATATATATATATATATATATATATATATATATATATATATATATATATATATAAGTTGTAAGAATATTTGTTACTGAAAACACAGTTACTGCGATAATCTCCCAAAGTAAATATATATATATATATATATATATATATATATATATATATATATATATAAATGCACAAGTAATTACTGTAATTTTTTCTTTAAGACTTTTTTAACATTCTTTAGAAGAAACGTTCAGTTCCTTCGATATAGTTTCTCTTCAAAATACATAATACTAAGAGCAAGTAGATACAAATATTCAAAAGAAATATGAATAATACATTTCTATTTTTAGTGACACCGAATATTTTTAGACTCGTATATCAAAGGGTATCATTTAAATCAAGGCCGCATGTAACCGCATCCAAATTAATGCTATATCTGCATGACAAAGAGTGAATTCCAAAGCTGACCTCTTCTACGCTGACCCACGAAATCGTCCATATCTTCCAAGGCATCTCTGGCACGGTCAATTTCCGTGTCCAGCTCCGGCATACCGGCCGCTACACACTCATCAATCACTCTTTCCAGTGTATCTTTGTCACCGCTCTTCAGTGCCCTGGTCAGCTTTTCGCGTAAATTCTCGGCTGTCTTCGTTCCTGATGAGTAAAGAGAAACGAATAAAATCTTAGAAAAGAATTCCGAGCGTCTTTTTTTATTTCACCATGCTGTATCCTTGACATGCGTATATGATATTTTAATGCATTCGGCGAGATGCGTGTTAGATATCAAGCAATATTCAATCAATAACCCCACCTGAGTTTTTTTTTCTTCAAAATTGAGCTGCATCAATGAGCATGCGCAGAGAGTGTAAAGGATTCCTGTTAATTCTTGGCTTGAAGTGGTTCACCCGATCGACATTCCCCATTCTGGAGCCGATTAAAATACAAAAGATATTTATACGCAGCGGCCCTGGTCACTTTTTTTTTTCCGGATTAGTACGATTACGATTATTATTTTTTTGGTATTTATATCATCCTATTTCTGTAGCTGTTTTATCGAAAATCCCAGATCGTTACTCTTCGATCTTTTCCTTATTTCGAACCCACATGAAGAGAAACATCATGATGAAAAAAGGCAAAAAATATGAATCTAAAATATTACAAGCGACTCAGATAACTTCTAGGTTATCAATAATATTTCGTCGATCAATGAAAAGTAAATATTTAGGGACAAGTTTTTTGATAACTGACCTCCTCGTCCACCTCCTAGATTTTCCAGGGTGTCCCTTGCTTTTCGTAGCACGGAACTCAATTCTGGATATTCAGCAACTTCGGCGAGGTTTATAGCTTTTTCTAAAGCTTGAATATTCTTAGCTTTGATGGCTGTCATTAGTTGATCATGTAGAGTCTGGCTGGCTATGACATCTGACAGACAAAAAGTTTTACCAGTATATCATCACAGTGAAAAGAGGAAAAAGTCACACTTACTATTACTTTTTTTTTTAAAATAATTTTAAAGTTTTCCGTAATTATCTTCAAATTGTCAAAACTTTTTCTACTCTATGTTAAAATTACTTTTCTGCCAAGTTTTTGTAACCTGCTTGAATATGACTTTGATTTTCATTGCCTGTAAAACTAATACACTTCATAGAGATGTACTGAGAGGAAGTGTATCAATTATATCTTAAAAATGATACAATCTTTTATTTAAAAAAAAACGTATCAATAACTGTAAATGAAATACACTCATTACTGTTTTTTGTTTGTTTGTTTGTTTGTTTGTTTTTTTGAGAGGGGTATAAATTTTTATAGGATTGAATTATATTTTTACATCATTGTATATTAAAGAGTGACAAAACGAAAATCTACAAAAAAAATTATTATCTAAGTCTATTAATCTCTTTCTTATATAAATATATATATATATATATATATATATATATATATATATATATATATATATATATATATATATATATATATATAATTCTGTTGATACTAATCTTGTATAATGTTAGAATTTACATCTTGAAATGTTTACAGTTTAAAAAACACAAGTAGAAAACATAATTAGTACAACCATTTCAAGGACCTTTGTCTAATATTCTATAAACATTTTAAGTAAAAAGTGTTAATTATTATTAGATGTACATAAACTTTACAATTTTTCTTTTATTTTTCTGCATTTTCTCCTGTTCAATATTAATATTCATATTAAACATGCACTCTTATTTCTTAACAATGTGGAAATTTATTCATCTCACTGACTTTAATATAAGTACTGATCTAATATTCTATATAAGACTTTTAAGGAAAATAAATTATCTAAAACATGGAAGAATAAAAAGCATTTTTGCGGTCAAAGATATTTTCCTCCAAAATCATGAAATTGTCATAGTACGTCTGCTCGAAAATTCAGATTAATTACAGAAGTTTCTTTTTATCTAAAAGCGCCAGCGTCCAACCAGTTATATCGCTTTGAATCGGAATTTTAATCGAAACTCTTAACGTTACAAATCATTCCTTGTTATAAAATAAATTTAAAAGAATTTTTCCAATAGGAGTTATCTCCCATGAACCATTCAATTTTGTTACGCTTTCGCACGCCATTATTTACAGTTAAAATGATAAATAATTAAAAATTAAATAAAACTTTATCTCTACACTCACCATAATTGATCGAAAGAAATATTTTAAAGCTCACAGCTTTATGTCAAGAGTATTAGCCCATCGAGATTATTTTTACAAAATAAAAAAAGGTAGGTTAATATCTGTGAAACAAAGTCTCAAAATTTACTGCTTTAAGATAATTTTCGGCTTTGAAACCTTTGTAGTAAAGAAAGATTACTATGACCAAAAGACTAAGAACTCTGACTATACAGACTTTACTTGTCCTCTATACCTTTTAGAAGTACAGCTTAATGTCTGCGGTTAGAAAAATAATACCCATTTATAGATTGCTATTAACATTTATCTAGAATAAGAAATTTAAAGCAGTACATTTATCATTGGTTAAGTGGTGTCATAACAGTTTATATATATATATATATATATATATATATATATATATATATATATATATATATATATATATATATATATATATATATATATGTACAGGATATTAATGCTCCGAAATAACACCGAGGGTAACTGAGGTTGCATCTCAAAAGTATGGATCTCGAAGAAATACTAACCTCCGGTGCCACCACGAAGAATATCTGCTACACTTCTAGCCTTATGAATATCATCGGTCAGTTCTGGCATTCCTGCTGACACACATTCACTGATTACTTTGTCGAGATTGTCTTTGTCTTTCTTTTTCATTGTTTCTTTGAGTTTCGCTCGTAGACCTTCCACAGTTTTGATTCCTGACAATTAAGAAAGATCACCTCAGTTTTATAGGATTAAATTAACTGGGTGACATCAAGGAAAAAGAACAAAGCACGAGTAAAACCTGAATGCAACAGCTTCTTCCTATTTGAACGGTTCGCGATTTTCGTGAGGATCGTTAAATCGTGACTAAGTCTTTCATCCAAGAGTCTTGTTCTTACTCTAATTATTCATAAATAATTTTGCCATATATATATATTTCGATACTTATAGGCCCTTAAAAAGAAGTGTCTAAAAGCAAACAGGGGAAAAATAGTTCCTAAAATAAAGGTTAATAAATTTTGCATAAATGTCGAGAGAGGATTCTTGTGTAGAAATATGAATTTCATATTTAAAGAATTGTTTTTACCCGAAAATGTCGACAAGAAAATAAGTAAAATACTATATATATCACCCTAATCTAACTCGACAGCTTGTATTAATTACTGACGTTTTTTCTTTCTTCGCTATGCATGATTACTGTAAAATAATTGGCCAGTGTTTCAGTAGTAATTTTTCAAATACATTTATCTAGTTAAACATTTGCAGCGTATTTATATGCTACATACGAAAGCCATCATTACATATTGCATTAATTCCGCACCAAAAACCTTAACCTTCATTTTCATTCACTGGAATGCATCTGAATAGTAAAACAGTAATAATAAATAAGAATGCTTTTCTATATTTAAAAAAAAACTGTAAGGTATACATATACATAACAGACTTGTTCTAAAATATAATTCCGATCTACGTAGCCTCTCCTAAATTTACAAACTATTTATATAGCGAAAACAGAAGAATACTGTGTTACATACTTTGGTGCAAGCATTAAATAAAAAGTAATAATCTAAACCTGTTAAATAATTAAATTTTTCTGTTAACTGTCATGGTTTCCTGAGAATTTATGAATATACGAACAAAATATGAGGCCTGGTGGCTGAGTTTAGAAAATGCTTCTATATCGAGAGGAATTATCAATTTGAAAACCCGTAAATACGGAGGCCCGACTGTAAATGAATTTGAATTTCAAATCTAACCTCCACGACCGCCTCCTAGACTTTCTAGGGTGTCTCTGGCTCTTCGGAGATCCGAGCTGAGTTCTGGGAATCTGGCCATCTCCAGTTCTGCGATGAGCTGAGCCAGTGCTTCTCTGTCTCTCTCTCTCGCAGCTTTTCGCAGTTTCGCGCGCAAAGCGTCTGGTCTGCGAACTTTCACATCCCCAGAAGAGCTGGCTTCAAGAAGATTTAGAATATCTCTGGCCCGCTGAATGGTAGAGTCGAGCTCTGGTATTGCAGCGGCTACACTTTCGTGAATAGCTTTTCTCAAAATGTCCTTGTCTCCTTTTCTGATAGCGTCTCGAAGTTTCTTTAGTAATTCAGTAGAAGTCACAGTTCCTAACAAATAGGATGTACACCAAAAGAGAAAAGTTACATATGCAACGAGCAAAGCTCATTTACAATTCATGTCTGTAATAAAATAGTTAGCAATGCATTTGCACACACACACACGCACGCGCAAACATAATTCAATTAATCAAACTTGCATTAATGCCTAACCACTGACAGTCCCTTTCTTTCTTTCTTTCTTATCTTCAATCCATTTCTAATTTAAAACCATCATTGATATATATATATATATATATATATATATATATATATATATATATATATATATATATATATATACATTAAAATAGGTAGGTCAACGAAGAGATTTGCATTTATTTATTTATTTATTTATTTGTTTTGTTCTTACATACGTGTATGTTTCTAGCTTGTTGCTTTCGTCAGAGAACATATATGACACAATAATTTTCAGTTGGTTATGAAAGCCATAACCAATTGAAAATCATTCAAACTGCAAGCACGAATGAGTTCAAGTCTCACTGAGTACCCCATTAACAAGGCTTTGTGCCATATATGTTCTCTGACGAAAGCAACAAGCTGGAAACATACATGGAAATATAAGAATAAAATAAATAAATAGATAAATTCAAAAAATACAAATCTCTTCGTTATATAATGACCATTTTTGATCAGTAATACTTTCATTAATGCCTGACCATTGACAATGTTTTTCTTCCTCATCTTAAATGCATTTTTACGGTAAAAATCATAAGTATTGCATAAACATAATAGATATAATACCCCTATTCTATTAGTAACATGATTATCACATACTACAGATAATTCTTTTATTTCTATTTTCAATCTATTTCAACCGTAATTTTTTACTATGAGTTGCTCATAATTTCACATACACAAATGTATATTTACTAATTTACTATCATATAAGGCCACTATAACGAAGTACTTGGTGGCAATCGAATTTATTACACTAACAATTTTGTCCACCAGAAGAATTTGCTATGCTTTATCGAAAAAGCCAAAAAATTAATCTTTTGTTTACTTTTATGAAATAAATAATGAAATAAATATTAAGAAATAAATGCAGATAACAAAAGATGACACACGCCTGAAGCAAAAAATAAATAAAAGAAAGACGAACCTCCAAGTTTGCCACCCTGACTTTTAAATAAATCCTTGGCTTTTCGAAGCTCAGCACTCAACTCTGGATATGCAGCGGCTTCGCATTCCCCAATAACATTTTCCAATTCCTTCATATCTTTGCTTCTAACAGCTTTAGCAAGTTTTTCACGGAGAGTGACTGCAGATTTGATGTCTACCAACCAAAACAAACCAAGTGTGAAAACAATTAGCTCCTAAGGCTGAGATAAGAAAACCATTTTTCTCGCAAAAACATACACATTTTTTAAATAATACGATAATCTTTGGAATAGAACTAGGCTACATTTAGTAAGACAGAAAATTCTAGAGTGCAGCTTCATGATATTTTGATTATACTAAACATTATATTAAAAATACAAACACAATTTCTATTTAACTCCGAAATAGATTTCTTGCAAATAATGTAAATAATTCTTTAACCCCCGTTTTCAAATCCTAAGCAGAATTTCTTATTCTTTAATTTGCAAATGGATATTTTTTCTTGTTGCTTTATTTTGTTTTGTTTTGGTTTATTAGTATTTTTGTTTTTTACTTTGGTTTTTCAATATTATATTTCTTTTTCTTTTCTTCTTTTTTGTTTGTTTGGGTTTTTTTTTATGAGGACATCTTGAACTTTAGAGCAGGAACGTTCTATACTGAGCTTCTAATGCCTGGTAACGCCAACGTTACCAGCAACTTTACAAAGTTCTTCTCTGTCTAGCAAGGTTTTTAGCAATAGATATATGTATAAATATAGATATAAGTTTTAATAGAGTCGACACAGAGTCAACAGCACTTGGTAAGGGTTACTTTTTCGCCTATGCAATCATCAGATGAAGCCTATGTCTACACTTTAAAAACATAAGCATATACTCAATCACCGATATTGAGCCATCTTACTTTAGAATATAGGAAAACACATAACTATATTATTAATATATATATATATATATGTGTGTGTGTGTGTGTGTGTGTGTGTGTGTGTGTGTGTGTGTGTGTGTGTGTGTGTGTGTGTGTGTGTGAAAGATATATATATAGGGAAAGAAAATGTGTGTGTATAAGTGTGTTTATGTAACAGCATTCGTGCATTATAGGTGAAATCTGGTAAACTATGAATGATTTTTATGTGAATATAAAGATTTTTCTACACATTGTACAGAAATGAATTTGGTTGGGTATGTTTTTAGAGTAAAAAATAACAACTAAAAGACACAAAAACTATTTTCCTAATTCCAATAAAATATGGATTGGCAACTACTGTTAAGTCTCAAACGCACCTCCACTACCGCCGCGGATAATGTCTGCCACTCTTCTGGCTTCGTGAATGTCGGCATCCAGTTCTGACATTCCAACGGACACGCACTCATAGATTAAATCATCCAACATTGTTCTATCTTTTGCTTCCATTGCCTCGTAGAGCTGAGCACGAAGACTTTCGACGGACTTGACACCTTTTTGATTAAATAAGGAATACATAGAAAAAAATATTCATAAAAATACATAAAAATAAATATGATGCAAATACTAATTCGATTTCTTTCTAGGGCTGGAGCAGGTAAATCCGTTATAAGAGAGATTTTCCCCAAGTTAAGATCTCTCTCTCTCTCTCTCTCTTTCTCTCTCTCTCTCTCTTTCTCTCTCTCTCTCTCTTCCTCTCTCTCTCTCTCTCTCTCTCTCTCTCAAAGTGTGCTAGTATAAGATGTCCCAAACGGTATTCGAAACCGTTCTATCGGTTCGGATTTTAGAACCCTTACACCTCTAACTATAATGCCAAAATTTAAATAGGTAGATTACAAGCTTCTTTGGTTAGGAAAGTTTATTTTAATTTGACGTCATAAAAAATGTTGAGATTTCATAAAAATAAGTTGTTATTTTTGTTGATTATCTAGACACAAAGCAGGATGGTAACATTTAAAGTAAATAATTGGATGATTATATGGTCAGTGAGAAAAGCACTATTACTTTAACCACGAAGTATGCTATCTTTGCTTAACAAAACTAAAAACCAAATTTTAAAACGATCATCTGTCATCGACCCTCCATCAGCTTTGACAATCAGCATTTGAAATATAATATTTTACCTGGATTTGAAAGTCAATCACTAACACTGATAGGATGTACACATTCTATCTAGCCACGAAATAATTGTTTGGTTTGGTTTGGTTTCTTTGTTTAATGGTATATCAACTCTTTTTAGGTTATTTAATGCCAAAGCCATTCTCCTAGAACAGTAGTGGTACTATTTAACCCATAGCTGGGAGGATAAGGGGGTTCATACCTTTCCCAAGGGTATTTGCCCGAAAGTGAACGTAATAGCGCGACTGGAGTACGAACTCGCGAACTACGATTCCGCAGTCGATCGCTTTAACCATTACACCACGAGGACACCCACCCCCCAAATAATTGTTTATTAAGCTTTGCAGAGACATAAGACCACAAGGGTGTCTTGTATTGTGTCAATTTTCTAAAATAGAAAAGGCTTCCTTGCCTTGAAAATTAGCATTCACATTTTTGTTTATTTGGGTTTTTACTCCATAAACTCCAACATTGATCCTTGGTACCGATGGAAAATACGTAACTATTTCAGCTAAGATGTAGACATTTATATTTGTTAAACTTTGCAGTTTAAGTAATTATCTTGGTATTTCCAATAGATGAATCAATTTCAAAGTAGTCGCTTTATTTGTAATTACAAAACTTTTGGTATTATTGATTTAATCCCAATAAAGGATTACCGATCAGCATGGAAAATAAAAGGGATGTTTTTAAAATGAAATATTAAAGAAAACGCTGTTTTCTAACCTCCACGACCACCTCCAAGACTTTCTAGCGTATCTCTGGCTTTACGGAGAAGTGGATCAAGTTCTGGAAACCTAGCACGCTCAGCGCCTTCAATAATTCTTTCCAGAGATGCCTTGTCTTTTTCTCTAGTAGCTCTTTCGAGTTCCTCACGTAAAGCTGACACTGACGTAGGTGTTTCTAATAAACACAAAAGAAATCAATGCACATAAAAGGATTGAAATGATGTTTGGTCAAAAGTCAAGTCAAGGAAATAAAGAATTACAAAATATATTCGCTATTCAATATGCATTATATAAATATTCGGACTTTGATGGGACATTCTTGTGACCACGAGCGTATAGTTGTCTTGTACACAAATCTATATTATGAGGTTCGTTGAATTATGAATAGTTTACAGAAAAGTTTAAGGAAATAAGCACTTTACATGGCGAGGAATGTGAAATTATTTAATCCAATAAAAGTCTAAAACCAGCAAATAAATCTAATAGCTATATGTTTAAACATCATTTAAAATAGCCAGTATTTAGGATCCACTATTTATGTTACTTTCAAGTAACATTTTCCTGGCAGTTTTTATATCAGAAATCATGATGACAAACCGACGTAGTTTCTGATTTTCTGTCAGTTAAAAGAATTAAAATCTTTTTAACCATCCCTATCATTGCAAAATGAGGGTGAAATTATCTAGGGCGACTACTCCACACAATTAAAAATAACTCGTCAATGATGACGTTCGTGGATGATAATTGGGATTTCTTTCTCCAAATTCCAAACTGATTTTTCTCTCAGATTCAACTGAACTATGTCTGAAAACATTATATTAAAAAGCACTTTAATATACTTTGAACAAGAAATAAATCTAAGTGTGCGAAAAAAATCAAAACTTTGAATATATCAACCACGGCAAAAGTGTGTTATATCAGCAAATTACTCAGTCGCATATAAAAAACAGATTTAGATTTTGATAACACATCCGAGTCCACATGAAAAAACTAGTACAACAAATATGTTAACAAATGCAAATAAGTCAAAGAAATGACATAGCCCGAATAACATGAGGAAGAGAACAAAAAGTGAATTTTCATGAATTAATAAATTTACTTAGTACAATGAAATTATAAAAGTATTCATGAAAAAAGTTAACATTAGCCAAGTAAATGAAAACATTGACGATAAATAATTGAGAATTCTGCGATACTGAGATATTCCCTTTCTAAAATGTCTGTACATTGTGAACAGAATATTTGACAAAGCGATAATAACACACCTCCTAACGGAGCATATTCCATGCCCATGAGTGCACCTCTGGCACGTTTTATGTCTGGATCAAGTTCTGGATAACCGGAAGCTATGCATTCTTTTATAACCTTATCCAGATTATGCCTGTCATCTTTTTTCATTGCTGATAATAGTTTATACCGTAGGATCGCCTCAGACGGTTTACCTAATATAAAAAAAACGTACACAACGATTACCGAAAACATAATGATACAAAAAGACATGAGAAAAAAATTAATATAAAAATAAACAAATGAATACTCAAGAATAAAAAGCAGGAAGAAAAAAGCAACATTAACATAAAAAAAAGATGAAAGAAAAAAATGGAGAGAAAATGAACTAAACATCAATAAAAACTATGAAACATACGAATAAATTTAGGAAAATAGATGGAAAACACACCTTATCTACACTGGCAACCATTACACACGTTTACATCCTACAAACAAGCATCCATCAATCGAGTGTCTCTTTCACATCATTGACAATAAATAAGGCTTATAAATAATTTCCACAACTCTACAATGCCCACCTAGTTTCGGAGCGTCTTCCATGTCTTGTAGTTTACTTCTGGCACGCTGTATGGCAGAGTCGAGTTCTGGCATACCAGCAGACACACATTCAGCCAAGACAGCCTCCAGAGTGTCTCTGTCTCCTTCTCTAACTGCTGTCCTCAACTGATCGCGCAATGTCTCAGCCGATAATTTACCTAATGTAGTAGAAAAGCGAACGCTCATCAGAAATAATGATCTAGGAAAACAACACATCAAGCGTGCGTCAGTGCGTGTGTCAATAGGAATAAAGTGCATCAAATTCCAGCCAATCTATACCAACTAACCTCCACGACCACCTCCCAAATTTTCCAGAACGTCTCTGGCTTTACGAAGTTCAGCCGATAATTCTGGATATCTGGCAGCCTCTGCTTCTGCAATGGCTTTCTCCAGAGACTTAATGTCCTTTTGTCTGATAGCCAATGTCAATTGATCACGAAGCGTGTCTGGTGATTTCACATCTGCACAGTAAACAATAAGCTATATATAGAAGGCAATCGGCAATTACAAATCACACAAAAATCGCAACCACATTGACAAAGCATTGAAAATCGACCAGTACATTTACTATATTCGAATATAGACAATCTAACCTCCAGTGCCACCACGAAGAATGTCTGCTACACTTCTGGCTTTCTGGATATCAGCCGCCAGTTCTGGCATTCCGGCTGACACACATTCGCTGATCACTTTGTCCAACAGTGTTTTCTCTTTCGATTTCATCGCTTCGTCCAATTTAGCACGCAGACTCTCAGCACTCTTAGTTCCTAACAAGTGAAACAAACAAACAAACAAACTCACTCTATGCCAACAATTGCCATTGGATTGTTTGAAAAATCAAAGAAATACTCTCCGCTTTATTTCATCACAGAAAAGCCAACAAATCATCAAACAACTATCTGAAATCTAACCTCCGCGTCCGCCTCCAAGACTTTCCAGAGTGTCTCTCGCTTTACGTAGATCCGAGCCGACTTCTGGAAGGGCTGCTTTTTCAGCCTCTTCTATCACACTTTGCAGGGCGCTTACGTCTTTCGAGGCGATAGCTTTCTTCAGTTTCTCGCGTAGGTTATCAGGACTCACGAATACGGTTTCTGGCAAAACGATTCATACACTTAGTGATTGATAGCTAAAAAGCATGTGCAAATCTAGGCCAAAACTCAAAGACAATACGGAAATATTGAGAAAAATACATCGTCAAAAACAACTTATCTACACTGGCAACCATTACACACTTTTACATCCTACAAACAAGCATCCATCAATCGAGTGTCTCTTTCACATCATTGACAATAAATAAGGCTTATAAATAATTTCCACAACTCTACAATGCCCACCTAGTTTCGGAGCGTCTTCCATGTCTTGTAGTTTACTTCTGGCACGCTGTATGGCAGAGTCGAGTTCTGGCATACCAGCAGACACACATTCAGCCAAGACAGCCTCCAGAGTGTCTCTATCTCCTTCTCTAACTGCTGTCCTCAACTGATCGCGCAATGTCTCAGCCGATAATTTACCTAATGTAGTAGAAAAGCGAACGCTCATCAGAAATAATGCTCTAGGAAAACAACACAACATCAAGCGTGCGTCAGTGCGTGTGTCAATAGGAATAAAGTGCATCAAATTCCAGCCAATCTATACCAACTAACCTCCACGACCACCTCCCAAATTTTCCAGTACGTCTCTGGCTTTACGAAGTTCAGCCGATAATTCTGGATATCTGGCAGCCTCTGCTTCTGCAATGGCTTTCTCCAGAGACTTAATGTCCTTTTGTCTGATAGCCAATGTCAATTGATCACGAAGCGTGTCTGGTGATTTCACATCTGCACAGTAAACAATAAGCTATATATAGAAGGCAATCGGCAATTACAAATCACACAAAAATCGCAACCACATTGACAAAGCATTGAAAATCGACCAGTACATTTACTATATTCGAATATAGACAATCTAACCTCCAGTGCCACCACGAAGAATGTCTGCTACACTTCTGGCTTTCTGGATATCAGCCGCCAGTTCTGGCATTCCGGCTGACACACATTCGCTGATCACTTTGTCCAACAGTGTTTTCTCTTTCGATTTCATCGCTTCGTCCAATTTAGCACGCAGACTCTCAGCACTCTTAGTTCCTAACAAGTGAAACAAACAAACAAACAAACTCACTCTATGCCAACAATTGCCATTGGATTGTTTGAAAAATCAAAGAAATACTCTCCGCTTTATTTCATCACAGAAAAGCCAACAAATCATCAAACAACTATCTGAAATCTAACCTCCGCGTCCGCCTCCAAGACTTTCCAGAGTGTCTCTCGCTTTACGTAGATCCGAGCCGACTTCTGGAAGGGCTGCTTTTTCAGCCTCTTCTATCACACTTTGCAGGGCGCTTACGTCTTTCGAGGCGATAGCTTTCTTCAGTTTCTCGCGTAGGTTATCAGGACTCACGAATACGGTTTCTGGCAAAACGATTCATACACTTAGTGATTGATAGCTAAAAAGCATGTGCAAATCTAGGCCAAAACTCAAAGACAATACGGAAATATTGAGAAAAATACATCGTCAAAAACAACTTATCTACACTGGCAACCATTACACACTTTTACATCCTACAAACAAGCATCCATCAATCGAGTGTCTCTTTCACATCATTGACAATAAATAAGGCTTATAAATAATTTCCACAACTCTACAATGCCCACCTAGTTTCGGAGCGTCTTCCATGTCTTGTAGTTTACTTCTGGCACGCTGTATGGCAGAGTCGAGTTCTGGCATACCAGCAGACACACATTCAGCCAAGACAGCCTCCAGAGTGTCTCTGTCTCCTTCTCTAACTGCTGTCCTCAACTGATCGCGCAATGTCTCAGCCGATAATTTACCTAATGTAGTAGAAAAGCGAACGCTCATCAGAAATAATGCTCTAGGAAAACAACACAACATCAAGCGTGCGTCAGTGCGTGTGTCAATAGGAATAAAGTGCATCAAATTCCAGCCAATCTATACCAACTAACCTCCACGACCACCTCCCAAATTTTCCAGAACGTCTCTGGCTTTACGAAGTTCAGCCGATAATTCTGGATATCTGGCAGCCTCTGCTTCTGCAATGGCTTTCTCCAGAGACTTAATGTCCTTTTGTCTGATAGCCAATGTCAATTGATCACGAAGCGTGTCTGGTGATTTCACATCTGCACAGTAAACAATAAGCTATATATAGAAGGCAATCGGCAATTACAAATCACACAAAAATCGCAACCACATTGACAAAGCATTGAAAATCGACCAGTACATTTACTATATTCGAATATAGACAATCTAACCTCCAGTGCCACCACGAAGAATGTCTGCTACACTTCTGGCTTTCTGGATATCAGCCGCCAGTTCTGGCATTCCGGCTGACACACATTCGCTGATCACTTTGTCCAACAGTGTTTTCTCTTTCGATTTCATCGCTTCGTCCAATTTAGCACGCAGACTCTCAGCACTCTTAGTTCCTAACAAGTGAAACAAACAAACAAACAAACTCACTCTATGCCAACAATTGCCATTGGATTGTTTGAAAAATCAAAGAAATACTCTCCGCTTTATTTCATCACAGAAAAGCCAACAAATCATCAAACAACTATCTGAAATCTAACCTCCGCGTCCGCCTCCAAGACTTTCCAGAGTGTCTCTCGCTTTACGTAGATCCGAGCCGACTTCTGGAAGGGCTGCTTTTTCAGCCTCTTCTATCACACTTTGCAGGGCGCTTACGTCTTTCGAGGCGATAGCTTTCTTCAGTTTCTCGCGTAGGTTATCAGGACTCACGAATACGGTTTCTGGCAAAACGATTCATACACTTAGTGATTGATAGCTAAAAAGCATGTGCAAATCTAGGCCAAAACTCAAAGACAATACGGAAATATTGAGAAAAATACATCGTCAAAAACAACTTATCTACACTGGCAACCATTACACACTTTTACATCCTACAAACAAGCATCCATCAATCGAGTGTCTCTTTCACATCATTGACAATAAATAAGGCTTATAAATAATTTCCACAACTCTACAATGCCCACCTAGTTTCGGAGCGTCTTCCATGTCTTGTAGTTTACTTCTGGCACGCTGTATGGCAGAGTCGAGTTCTGGCATACCAGCAGACACACATTCAGCCAAGACAGCCTCCAGAGTGTCTCTATCTCCTTCTCTAACTGCTGTCCTCAACTGATCGCGCAATGTCTCAGCCGATAATTTACCTAATGTAGTAGAAAAGCGAACGCTCATCAGAAATAATGCTCTAGGAAAACAACACAACATCAAGCGTGCGTCAGTGCGTGTGTCAATAGGAATAAAGTGCATCAAATTCCAGCCAATCTATACCAACTAACCTCCACGACCACCTCCCAAATTTTCCAGTACGTCTCTGGCTTTACGAAGTTCAGCCGATAATTCTGGATATCTGGCAGCCTCTGCTTCTGCAATGGCTTTCTCCAGAGACTTAATGTCCTTTTGTCTGATAGCCAATGTCAATTGATCACGAAGCGTGTCTGGTGATTTCACATCTGCACAGTAAACAATAAGCTATATATAGAAGGCAATCGGCAATTACAAATCACACAAAAATCGCAACCACATTGACAAAGCATTGAAAATCGACCAGTACATTTACTATATTCGAATATAGACAATCTAACCTCCAGTGCCACCACGAAGAATGTCTGCTACACTTCTGGCTTTCTGGATATCAGCCGCCAGTTCTGGCATTCCGGCTGACACACATTCGCTGATCACTTTGTCCAACAGTGTTTTCTCTTTCGATTTCATCGCTTCGTCCAATTTAGCACGCAGACTCTCAGCACTCTTAGTTCCTAACAAGTGAAACAAACAAACAAACAAACTCACTCTATGCCAACAATTGCCATTGGATTGTTTGAAAAATCAAAGAAATACTCTCCGCTTTATTTCATCACAGAAAAGCCAACAAATCATCAAACAACTATCTGAAATCTAACCTCCGCGTCCGCCTCCAAGACTTTCCAGAGTGTCTCTCGCTTTACGTAGATCCGAGCCGACTTCTGGAAGGGCTGCTTTTTCAGCCTCTTCTATCACACTTTGCAGGGCGCTTACGTCTTTCGAGGCGATAGCTTTCTTCAGTTTCTCGCGTAGGTTATCAGGACTCACGAATACGGTTTCTGGCAAAACGATTCATACACTTAGTGATTGATAGCTAAAAAGCATGTGCAAATCTAGGCCAAAACTCAAAGACAATACGGAAATATTGAGAAAAATACATCGTCAAAAACAACTTATCTACACTGGCAACCATTACACACTTTTACATCCTACAAACAAGCATCCATCAATCGAGTGTCTCTTTCACATCATTGACAATAAATAAGGCTTATAAATAATTTCCACAACTCTACAATGCCCACCTAGTTTCGGAGCGTCTTCCATGTCTTGTAGTTTACTTCTGGCACGCTGTATGGCAGAGTCGAGTTCTGGCATACCAGCAGACACACATTCAGCCAAGACAGCCTCCAGAGTGTCTCTATCTCCTTCTCTAACTGCTGTCCTCAACTGATCGCGCAATGTCTCAGCCGATAATTTACCTAATGTAGTAGAAAAGCGAACGCTCATCAGAAATAATGCTCTAGGAAAACAACACAACATCAAGCGTGCGTCAGTGCGTGTGTCAATAGGAATAAAGTGCATCAAATTCCAGCCAATCTATACCAACTAACCTCCACGACCACCTCCCAAATTTTCCAGTACGTCTCTGGCTTTACGAAGTTCAGCCGATAATTCTGGATATCTGGCAGCCTCTGCTTCTGCAATGGCTTTCTCCAGAGACTTAATGTCCTTTTGTCTGATAGCCAATGTCAATTGATCACGAAGCGTGTCTGGTGATTTCACATCTGCACAGTAAACAATAAGCTATATATAGAAGGCAATCGGCAATTACAAATCACACAAAAATCGCAACCACATTGACAAAGCATTGAAAATCGACCAGTACATTTACTATATTCGAATATAGACAATCTAACCTCCAGTGCCACCACGAAGAATGTCTGCTACACTTCTGGCTTTCTGGATATCAGCCGCCAGTTCTGGCATTCCGGCTGACACACATTCGCTGATCACTTTGTCCAACAGTGTTTTCTCTTTCGATTTCATCGCTTCGTCCAATTTAGCACGCAGACTCTCAGCACTCTTAGTTCCTAACAAGTGAAACAAACAAACAAACAAACTCACTCTATGCCAACAATTGCCATTGGATTGTTTGAAAAATCAAAGAAATACTCTCCGCTTTATTTCATCACAGAAAAGCCAACAAATCATCAAACAACTATCTGAAATCTAACCTCCGCGTCCGCCTCCAAGACTTTCCAGAGTGTCTCTCGCTTTACGTAGATCCGAGCCGACTTCTGGAAGGGCTGCTTTTTCAGCCTCTTCTATCACACTTTGCAGGGCGCTTACGTCTTTCGAGGCGATAGCTTTCTTCAGTTTCTCGCGTAGGTTATCAGGACTCACGAATACGGTTTCTGGCAAAACGATTCATACACTTAGTGATTGATAGCTAAAAAGCATGTGCAAATCTAGGCCAAAACTCAAAGACAATACGGAAATATTGAGAAAAATACATCGTCAAAAACAACTTATCTACACTGGCAACCATTACACACGTTTACATCCTACAAACAAGCATCCATCAAGCGAGTGTCTCTTTCACATCATTGACAATAAATAAGGCTTATAAATAATTTCCACAACTCTACAATGCCCACCTAGTTTCGGAGCGTCTTCCATGTCTTGTAGTTTACTTCTGGCACGCTGTATGGCAGAGTCGAGTTCTGGCATACCAGCAGACACACATTCAGCCAAGACAGCCTCCAGAGTGTCTCTGTCTCCTTCTCTAACTGCTGTCCTCAACTGATCGCGCAATGTCTCAGCCGATAATTTACCTAATGTAGTAGAAAAGCGAACGCTCATCAGAAATAATGCTCTAGGAAAACAACACAACATCAAGCGTGCGTCAGTGCGTGTGTCAATAGGAATAAAGTGCATCAAATTCCAGCCAATCTATACCAACTAACCTCCACGACCACCTCCCAAATTTTCCAGAACGTCTCTGGCTTTACGAAGTTCAGCCGATAATTCTGGATATCTGGCAGCCTCTGCTTCTGCAATGGCTTTCTCCAGAGATTTAATGTCCTTTTGTCTGATAGCCAATGTCAATTGATCACGAAGCGTGTCTGGTGATTTCACATCTGCACAGTAAACAATAAGCTATATATAGAAGGCAATCGGCAATTACAAATCACACAAAAATCGCAACCACATTGACAAAGCATTGAAAATCGACCAGTACATTTACTATATTCGAATATAGACAATCTAACCTCCAGTGCCACCACGAAGAATGTCTGCTACACTTCTGGCTTTCTGGATATCAGCCGCCAGTTCTGGCATTCCGGCTGACACACATTCGCTGATCACTTTGTCCAACAGTGTTTTCTCTTTCGATTTCATCGCTTCGTCCAATTTAGCACGCAGACTCTCAGCACTCTTAGTTCCTAACAAGTGAAACAAACAAACAAACAAACTCACTCTATGCCAACAATTGCCATTGGATTGTTTGAAAAATCAAAGAAATACTCTCCGCTTTATTTCATCACAGAAAAGCCAACAAATCATCAAACAACTATCTGAAATCTAACCTCCGCGTCCGCCTCCAAGACTTTCCAGAGTGTCTCTCGCTTTACGTAGATCCGAGCCGACTTCTGGAAGGGCTGCTTTTTCAGCCTCTTCTATCACACTTTGCAGGGCGCTTACGTCTTTCGAGGCGATAGCTTTCTTCAGTTTCTCGCGTAGGTTATCAGGACTCACGAATACGGTTTCTGGCAAAACGATTCATACACTTAGTGATTGATAGCTAAAAAGCATGTGCAAATCTAGGCCAAAACTCAAAGACAATACGGAAATATTGAGAAAAATACATCGTCAAAAACTACTTATCTACACTGGCAACCATTACACACTTTTACATCCTACAAACAAGCATCCATCAATCGAGTGTCTCTTTCACATCATTGACAATAAATAAGGCTTATAAATAATTTCCACAACTCTACAATGCCCACCTAGTTTCGGAGCGTCTTCCATGTCTTGTAGTTTACTTCTGGCATGCTGTATGGCAGAGTCGAGTTCTGGCATACCAGCAGACACACATTCAGCCAAGACAGCCTCCAGAGTGTCTCTGTCTCCTTCTCTAACTGCTGTCCTCAACTGATCGCGCAATGTCTCAGCCGATAATTTACCTAATGTAGTAGAAAAGCGAACGCTCATCAGAAATAATGCTCTAGGAAAACAACACAACATCAAGCGTGCGTCAGTGCGTGTGTCAATAGGAATAAAGTGCATCAAATTCCAGCCAATCTATACCAACTAACCTCCACGACCACCTCCCAAATTTTCCAGAACGTCTCTGGCTTTACGAAGTTCAGCCGATAATTCTGGATATCTGGCAGCCTCTGCTTCTGCAATGGCTTTCTCCAGAGACTTAATGTCCTTTTGTCTGATAGCCAATGTCAATTGATCACGAAGCGTGTCTGGTGATTTCACATCTGCACAGTAAACAATAAGCTATATATAGAAGGCAATCGGCAATTACAAATCACACAAAAATCGCAACCACATTGACAAAGCATTGAAAATCGACCAGTACATTTACTATATTCGAATATAGACAATCTAACCTCCAGTGCCACCACGAAGAATGTCTGCTACACTTCTGGCTTTCTGGATATCAGCCGCCAGTTCTGGCATTCCGGCTGACACACATTCGCTGATCACTTTGTCCAACAGTGTTTTCTCTTTCGATTTCATCGCTTCGTCCAATTTAGCACGCAGACTCTCAGCACTCTTAGTTCCTAACAAGTGAAACAAACAAACAAACAAACTCACTCTATGCCAACAATTGCCATTGGATTGTTTGAAAAATCAAAGAAATACTCTCCGCTTTATTTCATCACAGAAAAGCCAACAAATCATCAAACAACTATCTGAAATCTAACCTCCGCGTCCGCCTCCAAGACTTTCCAGAGTGTCTCTCGCTTTACGTAGATCCGAGCCGACTTCTGGAAGGGCTGCTTTTTCAGCCTCTTCTATCACACTTTGCAGGGCGCTTACGTCTTTCGAGGCGATAGCTTTCTTCAGTTTCTCGCGTAGGTTATCAGGACTCACGAATACGGTTTCTGGCAAAACGATTCATACACTTAGTGATTGATAGCTAAAAAGCATGTGCAAATCTAGGCCAAAACTCAAAGACAATACGGAAATATTGAGAAAAATACATCGTCAAAAACTACTTATCTACACTGGCAACCATTACACACTTTTACATCCTACAAACAAGCATCCATCAATCGAGTGTCTCTTTCACATCATTGACAATAAATAAGGCTTATAAATAATTTCCACAACTCTACAATGCCCACCTAGTTTCGGAGCGTCTTCCATGTCTTGTAGTTTACTTCTGGCATGCTGTATGGCAGAGTCGAGTTCTGGCATACCAGCAGACACACATTCAGCCAAGACAGCCTCCAGAGTGTCTCTGTCTCCTTCTCTAACTGCTGTCCTCAACTGATCGCGCAATGTCTCAGCCGATAATTTACCTAATGTAGTAGAAAAGCGAACGCTCATCAGAAATAATGCTCTAGGAAAACAACACAACATCAAGCGTGCGTCAGTGCGTGTGTCAATAGGAATAAAGTGCATCAAATTCCAGCCAATCTATACCAACTAACCTCCACGACCACCTCCCAAATTTTCCAGAACGTCTCTGGCTTTACGAAGTTCAGCCGATAATTCTGGATATCTGGCAGCCTCTGCTTCTGCAATGGCTTTCTCCAGAGACTTAATGTCCTTTTGTCTGATAGCCAATGTCAATTGATCACGAAGCGTGTCTGGTGATTTCACATCTGCACAGTAAACAATAAGCTATATATAGAAGGCAATCGGCAATTACAAATCACACAAAAATCGCAACCACATTGACAAAGCATTGAAAATCGACCAGTACATTTACTATATTCGAATATAGACAATCTAACCTCCAGTGCCACCACGAAGAATGTCTGCTACACTTCTGGCTTTCTGGATATCAGCCGCCAGTTCTGGCATTCCGGCTGACACACATTCGCTGATCACTTTGTCCAACAGTGTTTTCTCTTTCGATTTCATCGCTTCGTCCAATTTAGCACGCAGACTCTCAGCACTCTTAGTTCCTAACAAGTGAAACAAACAAACAAACAAACTCACTCTATGCCAACAATTGCCATTGGATTGTTTGAAAAATCAAAGAAATACTCTCCGCTTTATTTCATCACAGAAAAGCCAACAAATCATCAAACAACTATCTGAAATCTAACCTCCGCGTCCGCCTCCAAGACTTTCCAGAGTGTCTCTCGCTTTACGTAGATCCGAGCCGACTTCTGGAAGGGCTGCTTTTTCAGCCTCTTCTATCACACTTTGCAGGGCGCTTACGTCTTTCGAGGCGATAGCTTTCTTCAGTTTCTCGCGTAGGTTATCAGGACTCACGAATACGGTTTCTGGCAAAACGATTCATACACTTAGTGATTGATAGCTAAAAAGCATGTGCAAATCTAGGCCAAAACTCAAAGACAATACGGAAATATTGAGAAAAATACATCGTCAAAAACAACTTATCTACACTGGCAACCATTACACACTTTTACATCCTACAAACAAGCATCCATCAATCGAGTGTCTCTTTCACATCATTGACAATAAATAAGGCTTATAAATAATTTCCACAACTCTACAATGCCCACCTAGTTTCGGAGCGTCTTCCATGTCTTGTAGTTTACTTCTGGCACGCTGTATGGCAGAGTCGAGTTCTGGCATACCAGCAGACACACATTCAGCCAAGACAGCCTCCAGAGTGTCTCTGTCTCCTTCTCTAACTGCTGTCCTCAACTGATCGCGCAATGTCTCAGCCGATAATTTACCTAATGTAGTAGAAAAGCGAACGCTCATCAGAAATAATGCTCTAGGAAAACAACACAACATCAAGCGTGCGTCAGTGCGTGTGTCAATAGGAATAAAGTGCATCAAATTCCAGCCAATCTATACCAACTAACCTCCACGACCACCTCCCAAATTTTCCAGAACGTCTCTGGCTTTACGAAGTTCAGCCGATAATTCTGGATATCTGGCAGCCTCTGCTTCTGCAATGGCTTTCTCCAGAGACTTAATGTCCTTTTGTCTGATAGCCAATGTCAATTGATCACGAAGCGTGTCTGGTGATTTCACATCTGCACAGTAAACAATAAGCTATATATAGAAGGCAATCGGCAATTACAAATCACACAAAAATCGCAACCACATTGACAAAGCATTGAAAATCGACCAGTACATTTACTATATTCGAATATAGACAATCTAACCTCCAGTGCCACCACGAAGAATGTCTGCTACACTTCTGGCTTTCTGGATATCAGCCGCCAGTTCTGGCATTCCGGCTGACACA
Organism: Sepioteuthis lessoniana; assembly: GCA_963585895.1. NCBI lineage: Eukaryota > Metazoa > Mollusca > Cephalopoda > Myopsida > Loliginidae > Sepioteuthis > Sepioteuthis lessoniana. The sequence goes on from OY757907.1 coordinate 134,575,344, forward strand.
CATTCGCTGATCACTTTGTCCAACAGTGTTTTCTCTTTCGATTTCATCGCTTCGTCCAATTTAGCACGCAGACTCTCAGCACTCTTAGTTCCTAACAAGTGAAACAAACAAACAAACAAACTCACTCTATGCCAACAATTGCCATTGGATTGTTTGAAAAATCAAAGAAATACTCTCCGCTTTATTTCATCACAGAAAAGCCAACAAATCATCAAACAACTATCTGAAATCTAACCTCCGCGTCCGCCTCCAAGACTTTCCAGAGTGTCTCTCGCTTTACGTAGATCCGAGCCGACTTCTGGAAGGGCTGCTTTTTCAGCCTCTTCTATCACACTTTGCAGGGCGCTTACGTCTTTCGAGGCGATAGCTTTCTTCAGTTTCTCGCGTAGGTTATCAGGACTCACGAATACGGTTTCTGGCAAAACGATTCATACACTTAGTGATTGATAGCTAAAAAGCATGTGCAAATCTAGGCCAAAACTCAAAGACAATACGGAAATATTGAGAAAAATACATCGTCAAAAACAACTTATCTACACTGGCAACCATTACACACTTTTACATCCTACAAACAAGCATCCATCAATCGAGTGTCTCTTTCACATCATTGACAATAAATAAGGCTTATAAATAATTTCCACAACTCTACAATGCCCACCTAGTTTCGGAGCGTCTTCCATGTCTTGTAGTTTACTTCTGGCACGCTGTATGGCAGAGTCGAGTTCTGGCATACCAGCAGACACACATTCAGCCAAGACAGCCTCCAGAGTGTCTCTATCTCCTTCTCTAACTGCTGTCCTCAACTGATCGCGCAATGTCTCAGCCGATAATTTACCTAATGTAGTAGAAAAGCGAACGCTCATCAGAAATAATGCTCTAGGAAAACAACACAACATCAAGCGTGCGTCAGTGCGTGTGTCAATAGGAATAAAGTGCATCAAATTCCAGCCAATCTATACCAACTAACCTCCACGACCACCTCCCAAATTTTCCAGTACGTCTCTGGCTTTACGAAGTTCAGCCGATAATTCTGGATATCTGGCAGCCTCTGCTTCTGCAATGGCTTTCTCCAGAGACTTAATGTCCTTTTGTCTGATAGCCAATGTCAATTGATCACGAAGCGTGTCTGGTGATTTCACATCTGCACAGTAAACAATAAGCTATATATAGAAGGCAATCGGCAATTACAAATCACACAAAAATCGCAACCACATTGACAAAGCATTGAAAATCGACCAGTACATTTACTATATTCGAATATAGACAATCTAACCTCCAGTGCCACCACGAAGAATGTCTGCTACACTTCTGGCTTTCTGGATATCAGCCGCCAGTTCTGGCATTCCGGCTGACACACATTCGCTGATCACTTTGTCCAACAGTGTTTTCTCTTTCGATTTCATCGCTTCGTCCAATTTAGCACGCAGACTCTCAGCACTCTTAGTTCCTAACAAGTGAAACAAACAAACAAACAAACTCACTCTATGCCAACAATTGCCATTGGATTGTTTGAAAAATCAAAGAAATACTCTCCGCTTTATTTCATCACAGAAAAGCCAACAAATCATCAAACAACTATCTGAAATCTAACCTCCGCGTCCGCCTCCAAGACTTTCCAGAGTGTCTCTCGCTTTACGTAGATCCGAGCCGACTTCTGGAAGGGCTGCTTTTTCAGCCTCTTCTATCACACTTTGCAGGGCGCTTACGTCTTTCGAGGCGATAGCTTTCTTCAGTTTCTCGCGTAGGTTATCAGGACTCACGAATACGGTTTCTGGCAAAACGATTCATACACTTAGTGATTGATAGCTAAAAAGCATGTGCAAATCTAGGCCAAAACTCAAAGACAATACGGAAATATTGAGAAAAATACATCGTCAAAAACTACTTATCTACACTGGCAACCATTACACACTTTTACATCCTACAAACAAGCATCAATCAATCGAGTGTCTCTTTCACATCATTGACAATAAATAAGGCTTATAAATAATTTCCACAACTCTACAATGCCCACCTAGTTTCGGAGCGTCTTCCATGTCTTGTAGTTTACTTCTGGCATGCTGTATGGCAGAGTCGAGTTCTGGCATACCAGCAGACACACATTCAGCCAAGACAGCCTCCAGAGTGTCTCTGTCTCCTTCTCTAACTGCTGTCCTCAACTGATCGCGCAATGTCTCAGCCGATAATTTACCTAATGTAGTAGAAAAGCGAACGCTCATCAGAAATAATGCTCTAGGAAAACAACACAACATCAAGCGTGCGTCAGTGCGTGTGTCAATAGGAATAAAGTGCATCAAATTCCAGCCAATCTATACCAACTAACCTCCACGACCACCTCCCAAATTTTCCAGAACGTCTCTGGCTTTACGAAGTTCAGCCGATAATTCTGGATATCTGGCAGCCTCTGCTTCTGCAATGGCTTTCTCCAGAGACTTAATGTCCTTTTGTCTGATAGCCAATGTCAATTGATCACGAAGCGTGTCTGGTGATTTCACATCTGCACAGTAAACAATAAGCTATATATAGAAGGCAATCGGCAATTACAAATCACACAAAAATCGCAACCACATTGACAAAGCATTGAAAATCGACCAGTACATTTACTATATTCGAATATAGACAATCTAACCTCCAGTGCCACCACGAAGAATGTCTGCTACACTTCTGGCTTTCTGGATATCAGCCGCCAGTTCTGGCATTCCGGCTGACACACATTCGCTGATCACTTTGTCCAACAGTGTTTTCTCTTTCGATTTCATCGCTTCGTCCAATTTAGCACGCAGACTCTCAGCACTCTTAGTTCCTAACAAGTGAAACAAACAAACAAACAAACTCACTCTATGCCAACAATTGCCATTGGATTGTTTGAAAAATCAAAGAAATACTCTCCGCTTTATTTCATCACAGAAAAGCCAACAAATCATCAAACAACTATCTGAAATCTAACCTCCGCGTCCGCCTCCAAGACTTTCCAGAGTGTCTCTCGCTTTACGTAGATCCGAGCCGACTTCTGGAAGGGCTGCTTTTTCAGCCTCTTCTATCACACTTTGCAGGGCGCTTACGTCTTTCGAGGCGATAGCTTTCTTCAGTTTCTCGCGTAGGTTATCAGGACTCACGAATACGGTTTCTGGCAAAACGATTCATACACTTAGTGATTGATAGCTAAAAAGCATGTGCAAATCTAGGCCAAAACTCAAAGACAATACGGAAATATTGAGAAAAATACATCGTCAAAAACAACTTATCTACACTGGCAACCATTACACACTTTTACATCCTACAAACAAGCATCCATCAATCGAGTGTCTCTTTCACATCATTGACAATAAATAAGGCTTATAAATAATTTCCACAACTCTACAATGCCCACCTAGTTTCGGAGCGTCTTCCATGTCTTGTAGTTTACTTCTGGCACGCTGTATGGCAGAGTCGAGTTCTGGCATACCAGCAGACACACATTCAGCCAAGACAGCCTCCAGAGTGTCTCTGTCTCCTTCTCTAACTGCTGTCCTCAACTGATCGCGCAATGTCTCAGCCGATAATTTACCTAATGTAGTAGAAAAGCGAACGCTCATCAGAAATAATGCTCTAGGAAAACAACACAACATCAAGCGTGCGTCAGTGCGTGTGTCAATAGGAATAAAGTGCATCAAATTCCAGCCAATCTATACCAACTAACCTCCACGACCACCTCCCAAATTTTCCAGAACGTCTCTGGCTTTACGAAGTTCAGCCGATAATTCTGGATATCTGGCAGCCTCTGCTTCTGCAATGGCTTTCTCCAGAGATTTAATGTCCTTTTGTCTGATAGCCAATGTCAATTGATCACGAAGCGTGTCTGGTGATTTCACATCTGCACAGTAAACAATAAGCTATATATAGAAGGCAATCGGCAATTACAAATCACACAAAAATCGCAACCACATTGACAAAGCATTGAAAATCGACCAGTACATTTACTATATTCGAATATAGACAATCTAACCTCCAGTGCCACCACGAAGAATGTCTGCTACACTTCTGGCTTTCTGGATATCAGCCGCCAGTTCTGGCATTCCGGCTGACACACATTCGCTGATCACTTTGTCCAACAGTGTTTTCTCTTTCGATTTCATCGCTTCGTCCAATTTAGCACGCAGACTCTCAGCAATCTTAGTTCCTAACAAGTGAAACAAACAAACAAACAAACTCACTCTATGCCAACAATTGCCATTGGATTGTTTGAAAAATCAAAGAAATACTCTCCGCTTTATTTCATCACAGAAAAGCCAACAAATCATCAAACAACTATCTGAAATCTAACCTCCGCGTCCGCCTCCAAGACTTTCCAGAGTGTCTCTCGCTTTACGTAGATCCGAGCCGACTTCTGGAAGGGCTGCTTTTTCAGCCTCTTCTATCACACTTTGCAGGGCGCTTACGTCTTTCGAGGCGATAGCTTTCTTCAGTTTCTCGCGTAGGTTATCAGGACTCACGAATACGGTTTCTGGCAAAACGATTCATACACTTAGTGATTGATAGCTAAAGAGCATGTGAAAATCTAGGCCAAAACTCAAAAACAATACGGAAATATTGAGAAAAATACATCGTCAAAAACAACTTATCTACACTGGCAACCATTACACACTTTTACATCCTACAAACAAGCATCCATCAATCGAGTGTCTCTTTCACATCATTGACAATAAATAAGGCTTATAAATAATTTCCACAACTCTACAATGCCCACCTAGTTTCGGAGCGTCTTCCATGTCTTGTAGTTTACTTCTGGCACGCTGTATGGCAGAGTCGAGTTCTGGCATACCAGCAGACACACATTCAGCCAAGACAGCCTCCAGAGTGTCTCTGTCTCCTTCTCTAACTGCTGTCTTCAACTGATCGCTCAATGTCTCAGCCGATAATTTACCTAATGTAGTAGAAAAGCGAACGCTCATCAGAAATAATGCTCTAGGAAAACAACACAACATCAAGCGTGCGTCAGTGCGTGTGTCAATAGGAATAAAGTGCATCAAATTCCAGCCAATCTATACCAACTAACCTCCACGACCACCTCCCAAATTTTCCAGAACGTCTCTGGCTTTACGAAGTTCAGCCGATAATTCTGGATATCTGGCAGCCTCTGCTTCTGCAATGGCTTTCTCCAGAGACTTAATGTCCTTTTGTCTGATAGCCAATGTCAATTGATCACGAAGCGTGTCTGGTGATTTCACATCTGCACAGTAAACAATAAGCTATATATAGAAGGCAATCGGCAATTACAAATCACACAAAAATCGCAACCACATTGACAAAGCATTGAAAATCGACCAGTACATTTACTATATTCGAATATAGACAATCTAACCTCCAGTGCCACCACGAAGAATGTCTGCTACACTTCTGGCTTTCTGGATATCAGCCGCCAGTTCTGGCATTCCGGCTGACACACATTCGCTGATCACTTTGTCCAACAGTGTTTTCTCTTTCGATTTCATCGCTTCGTCCAATTTAGCACGCAGACTCTCAGCACTCTTAGTTCCTAACAAGTGAAACAAACAAACAAACAAACTCACTCTATGCCAACAATTGCCATTGGATTGTTTGAAAAATCAAAGAAATACTCTCCGCTTTATTTCATCACAGAAAAGCCAACAAATCATCAAACAACTATCTGAAATCTAACCTCCGCGTCCGCCTCCAAGACTTTCCAGAGTGTCTCTCGCTTTACGTAGATCCGAGCCAACTTCTGGAAGGGCTGCTTTTTCAGCCTCTTCTATCACACTTTGCAGGGCGCTTACGTCTTTCGAGGCGATAGCTTTCTTCAGTTTCTCGCGTAGGTTATCAGGACTCACGAATACGGTTTCTGGCAAAACGATTCATACACTTAGTGATTGATAGCTAAAAAGCATGTGAAAATCTAGGCCAAAACTCAAAGACAATACGGAAATATTGAGAAAAATACATCGTCAAAAACTACTTATCTACACTGGCAACCATTACACACTTTTACATCCTACAAACAAGCATCCATCAATCGAGTGTCTCTTTCACATCATTGACAATAAATAAGGCTTATAAATAATTTCCACAACTCTACAATGCCCACCTAGTTTCGGAGCGTCTTCCATGTCTTGTAGTTTACTTCTGGCATGCTGTATGGCAGAGTCGAGTTCTGGCATACCAGCAGACACACATTCAGCCAAGACAGCCTCCAGAGTGTCTCTGTCTCCTTCTCTAACTGCTGTCCTCAACTGATCGCGCAATGTCTCAGCCGATAATTTACCTAATGTAGTAGAAAAGCGAACGCTCATCAGAAATAATGCTCTAGGAAAACAACACAACATCAAGCGTGCGTCAGTGCGTGCGTCAATAGGAATAAAGTGCATCAAATTCCAGCCAATCTATACCAACTAACCTCCACGACCACCTCCCAAATTTTCCAGAACGTCTCTGGCTTTACGAAGTTCAGCCGATAATTCTGGATATCTGGCAGCCTCTGCTTCTGCAATGGCTTTCTCCAGAGACTTAATGTCCTTTTGTCTGATAGCCAATGTCAATTGATCACGAAGCGTGTCTGGTGATTTCACATCTGCACAGTAAACAATAAGCTATATATAGAAGGCAATCGGCAATTACAAATCACACAAAAATCGCAACCACATTGACAAAGCATTGAAAATCGACCAGTACATTTACTATATTCGAATATAGACAATCTAACCTCCAGTGCCACCACGAAGAATGTCTGCTACACTTCTGGCTTTCTGGATATCAGCCGCCAGTTCTGGCATTCCGGCTGACACACATTCGCTGATCACTTTGTCCAACAGTGTTTTCTCTTTCGATTTCATCGCTTCGTCCAATTTAGCACGCAGACTCTCAGCACTCTTAGTTCCTAACAAGTGAAACAAACAAACAAACAAACTCACTCTATGCCAACAATTGCCATTGGATTGTTTGAAAAATCAAAGAAATACTCTCCGCTTTATTTCATCACAGAAAAGCCAACAAATCATCAAACAACTATCTGAAATCTAACCTCCGCGTCCGCCTCCAAGACTTTCCAGAGTGTCTCTCGCTTTACGTAGATCCGAGCCGACTTCTGGAAGGGCTGCTTTTTCAGCCTCTTCTATCACACTTTGCAGGGCGCTTACGTCTTTCGAGGCGATAGCTTTCTTCAGTTTCTCGCGTAGGTTATCAGGACTCACGAATACGGTTTCTGGCAAAACGATTCATACACTTAGTGATTGATAGCTAAAAAGCATGTGCAAATCTAGGCCAAAACTCAAAGACAATACGGAAATATTGAGAAAAATACATCGTCAAAAACAACTTATCTACACTGGCAACCATTACACACTTTTACATCCTACAAACAAGCATCCATCAATCGAGTGTCTCTTTCACATCATTGACAATAAATAAGGCTTATAAATAATTTCCACAACTCTACAATGCCCACCTAGTTTCGGAGCGTCTTCCATGTCTTGTAGTTTACTTCTGGCACGCTGTATGGCAGAGTCGAGTTCTGGCATACCAGCAGACACACATTCAGCCAAGACAGCCTCCAGAGTGTCTCTGTCTCCTTCTCTAACTGCTGTCTTCAACTGATCGCTCAATGTCTCAGCCGATAATTTACCTAATGTAGTAGAAAAGCGAACGCTCATCAGAAATAATGCTCTAGGAAAACAACACAACATCAAGCGTGCGTCAGTGCGTGTGTCAATAGGAATAAAGTGCATCAAATTCCAGCCAATCTATACCAACTAACCTCCACGACCACCTCCCAAATTTTCCAGAACGTCTCTGGCTTTACGAAGTTCAGCCGATAATTCTGGATATCTGGCAGCCTCTGCTTCTGCAATGGCTTTCTCCAGAGACTTAATGTCCTTTTGTCTGATAGCCAATGTCAATTGATCACGAAGCGTGTCTGGTGATTTCACATCTGCACAGTAAACAATAAGCTATATATAGAAGGCAATCGGCAATTACAAATCACACAAAAATCGCAACCACATTGACAAAGCATTGAAAATCGACCAGTACATTTACTATATTCGAATATAGACAATCTAACCTCCAGTGCCACCACGAAGAATGTCTGCTACACTTCTGGCTTTCTGGATATCAGCCGCCAGTTCTGGCATTCCGGCTGACACACATTCGCTGATCACTTTGTCCAACAGTGTTTTCTCTTTCGATTTCATCGCTTCGTCCAATTTAGCACGCAGACTCTCAGCACTCTTAGTTCCTAACAAGTGAAACAAACAAACAAACAAACTCACTCTATGCCAACAATTGCCATTGGATTGTTTGAAAAATCAAAGAAATACTCTCCGCTTTATTTCATCACAGAAAAGCCAACAAATCATCAAACAACTATCTGAAATCTAACCTCCGCGTCCGCCTCCAAGACTTTCCAGAGTGTCTCTCGCTTTACGTAGATCCGAGCCGACTTCTGGAAGGGCTGCTTTTTCAGCCTCTTCTATCACACTTTGCAGGGCGCTTACGTCTTTCGAGGCGATAGCTTTCTTCAGTTTCTCGCGTAGGTTATCAGGACTCACGAATACGGTTTCTGGCAAAACGATTCATACACTTAGTGATTGATAGCTAAAAAGCATGTGCAAATCTAGGCCAAAACTCAAAGACAATACGGAAATATTGAGAAAAATACATCGTCAAAAACAACTTATCTACACTGGCAACCATTACACACTTTTACATCCTACAAACAAGCATCAATCAATCGAGTGTCTCTTTCACATCATTGACAATAAATAAGGCTTATAAATAATTTCCACAACTCTACAATGCCCACCTAGTTTCGGAGCGTCTTCCATGTCTTGTAGTTTACTTCTGGCACGCTGTATGGCAGAGTCGAGTTCTGGCATACCAGCAGACACACATTCAGCCAAGACAGCCTCCAGAGTGTCTCTGTCTCCTTCTCTAACTGCTGTCCTCAACTGATCGCGCAATGTCTCAGCCGATAATTTACCTAATGTAGTAGAAAAGCGAACGCTCATCAGAAATAATGCTCTAGGAAAACAACACAACATCAAGCGTGCGTCAGTGCGTGTGTCAATAGGAATAAAGTGCATCAAATTCCAGCCAATCTATACCAACTAACCTCCACGACCACCTCCCAAATTTTCCAGAACGTCTCTGGCTTTACGAAGTTCAGCCGATAATTCTGGATATCTGGCAGCCTCTGCTTCTGCAATGGCTTTCTCCAGAGACTTAATGTCCTTTTGTCTGATAGCCAATGTCAATTGATCACGAAGCGTGTCTGGTGATTTCACATCTGCACAGTAAACAATAAGCTATATATAGAAGGCAATCGGCAATTACAAATCACACAAAAATCGCAACCACATTGACAAAGCATTGAAAATCGACCAGTACATTTACTATATTCGAATATAGACAATCTAACCTCCAGTGCCACCACGAAGAATGTCTGCTACACTTCTGGCTTTCTGGATATCAGCCGCCAGTTCTGGCATTCCGGCTGACACACATTCGCTGATCACTTTGTCCAACAGTGTTTTCTCTTTCGATTTCATCGCTTCGTCCAATTTAGCACGCAGACTCTCAGCACTCTTAGTTCCTAACAAGTGAAACAAACAAACAAACAAACTCACTCTATGCCAACAATTGCCATTGGATTGTTTGAAAAATCAAAGAAATACTCTCCGCTTTATTTCATCACAGAAAAGCCAACAAATCATCAAACAACTATCTGAAATCTAACCTCCGCGTCCGCCTCCAAGACTTTCCAGAGTGTCTCTCGCTTTACGTAGATCCGAGCCGACTTCTGGAAGGGCTGCTTTTTCAGCCTCTTCTATCACACTTTGCAGGGCGCTTACGTCTTTCGAGGCGATAGCTTTCTTCAGTTTCTCGCGTAGGTTATCAGGACTCACGAATACGGTTTCTGGCAAAACGATTCATACACTTAGTGATTGATAGCTAAAAGCCATGTGCAAATCTACATCAAACAAAAAAGCAATACGGATACACTGAGAAAATTTCATCTTCAAAAACAACTTATCTACACTGGCAACCATTACACACTTTTACATCCTACAAACAAGCATCCATCAATCGAGTGTCTCTTTCACATCATTGACAATAAATAAGGCTTATAAATAATTTCCACAACTCTACAATGCCCACCTAGTTTCGGAGCGTCTTCCATGTCTTGTAGTTTACTTCTGGCATGCTGTATGGCAGAGTCGAGTTCTGGCATACCAGCAGACACACATTCAGCCAAGACAGCCTCCAGAGTGTCTCTGTCTCCTTCTCTAACTGCTGTCCTCAACTGATCGCGCAATGTCTCAGCCGATAATTTACCTAATGTAGTAGAAAAGCGAACGCTCATCAGAAATAATGCTCTAGGAAAACAACACAACATCAAGCGTGCGTCAGTGCGTGCGTCAATAGGAATAAAGTGCATCAAATTCCAGCCAATCTATACCAACTAACCTCCACGACCACCTCCCAAATTTTCCAGAACGTCTCTGGCTTTACGAAGTTCAGCCGATAATTCTGGATATCTGGCAGCCTCTGCTTCTGCAATGGCTTTCTCCAGAGACTTAATGTCCTTTTGTCTGATAGCCAATGTCAATTGATCACGAAGCGTGTCTGGTGATTTCACATCTGCACAGTAAACAATAAGCTATATATAGAAGGCAATCGGCAATTACAAATCACACAAAAATCGCAACCACATTGACAAAGCATTGAAAATCGACCAGTACATTTACTATATTCGAATATAGACAATCTAACCTCCAGTGCCACCACGAAGAATGTCTGCTACACTTCTGGCTTTCTGGATATCAGCCGCCAGTTCTGGCATTCCGGCTGACACACATTCGCTGATCACTTTGTCCAACAGTGTTTTCTCTTTCGATTTCATCGCTTCGTCCAATTTAGCACGCAGACTCTCAGCACTCTTAGTTCCTAACAAGTGAAACAAACAAACAAACAAACTCACTCTATGCCAACAATTGCCATTGGATTGTTTGAAAAATCAAAGAAATACTCTCCGCTTTATTTCATCACAGAAAAGCCAACAAATCATCAAACAACTATCTGAAATCTAACCTCCGCGTCCGCCTCCAAGACTTTCCAGAGTGTCTCTCGCTTTACGTAGATCCGAGCCGACTTCTGGAAGGGCTGCTTTTTCAGCCTCTTCTATCACACTTTGCAGGGCGCTTACGTCTTTCGAGGCGATAGCTTTCTTCAGTTTCTCGCGTAGGTTATCAGGACTCACGAATACGGTTTCTGGCAAAACGATTCATACACTTAGTGATTGATAGCTAAAAAGCATGTGCAAATCTAGGCCAAAACTCAAAGACAATACGGAAATATTGAGAAAAATACATCGTCAAAAACAACTTATCTACACTGGCAACCATTACACACTTTTACATCCTACAAACAAGCATCCATCAATCGAGTGTCTCTTTCACATCATTGACAATAAATAAGGCTTATAAATAATTTCCACAACTCTACAATGCCCACCTAGTTTCGGAGCGTCTTCCATGTCTTGTAGTTTACTTCTGGCACGCTGTATGGCAGAGTCGAGTTCTGGCATACCAGCAGACACACATTCAGCCAAGACAGCCTCCAGAGTGTCTCTGTCTCCTTCTCTAACTGCTGTCTTCAACTGATCGCTCAATGTCTCAGCCGATAATTTACCTAATGTAGTAGAAAAGCGAACGCTCATCAGAAATAATGCTCTAGGAAAACAACACAACATCAAGCGTGCGTCAGTGCGTGTGTCAATAGGAATAAAGTGCATCAAATTCCAGCCAATCTATACCAACTAACCTCCACGACCACCTCCCAAATTTTCCAGAACGTCTCTGGCTTTACGAAGTTCAGCCGATAATTCTGGATATCTGGCAGCCTCTGCTTCTGCAATGGCTTTCTCCAGAGACTTAATGTCCTTTTGTCTGATAGCCAATGTCAATTGATCACGAAGCGTGTCTGGTGATTTCACATCTGCACAGTAAACAATAAGCTATATATAGAAGGCAATCGGCAATTACAAATCACACAAAAATCGCAACCACATTGACAAAGCATTGAAAATCGACCAGTACATTTACTATATTCGAATATAGACAATCTAACCTCCAGTGCCACCACGAAGAATGTCTGCTACACTTCTGGCTTTCTGGATATCAGCCGCCAGTTCTGGCATTCCGGCTGACACACATTCGCTGATCACTTTGTCCAACAGTGTTTTCTCTTTCGATTTCATCGCTTCGTCCAATTTAGCACGCAGACTCTCAGCACTCTTAGTTCCTAACAAGTGAAACAAACAAACAAACAAACTCACTCTATGCCAACAATTGCCATTGGATTGTTTGAAAAATCAAAGAAATACTCTCCGCTTTATTTCATCACAGAAAAGCCAACAAATCATCAAACAACTATCTGAAATCTAACCTCCGCGTCCGCCTCCAAGACTTTCCAGAGTGTCTCTCGCTTTACGTAGATCCGAGCCGACTTCTGGAAGGGCTGCTTTTTCAGCCTCTTCTATCACACTTTGCAGGGCGCTTACGTCTTTCGAGGCGATAGCTTTCTTCAGTTTCTCGCGTAGGTTATCAGGACTCACGAATACGGTTTCTGGCAAAACGATTCATACACTTAGTGATTGATAGCTAAAAAGCATGTGCAAATCTAGGCCAAAACTCAAAGACAATACGGAAATATTGAGAAAAATACATCGTCAAAAACAACTTATCTACACTGGCAACCATTACACACTTTTACATCCTACAAACAAGCATCCATCAATCGAGTGTCTCTTTCACATCATTGACAATAAATAAGGCTTATAAATAATTTCCACAACTCTACAATGCCCACCTAGTTTCGGAGCGTCTTCCATGTCTTGTAGTTTACTTCTGGCACGCTGTATGGCAGAGTCGAGTTCTGGCATACCAGCAGACACACATTCAGCCAAGACAGCCTCCAGAGTGTCTCTGTCTCCTTCTCTAACTGCTGTCCTCAACTGATCGCGCAATGTCTCAGCCGATAATTTACCTAATGTAGTAGAAAAGCGAACGCTCATCAGAAATAATGCTCTAGGAAAACAACACAACATCAAGCGTGCGTCAGTGCGTGTGTCAATAGGAATAAAGTGCATCAAATTCCAGCCAATCTATACCAACTAACCTCCACGACCACCTCCCAAATTTTCCAGAACGTCTCTGGCTTTACGAAGTTCAGCCGATAATTCTGGATATCTGGCAGCCTCTGCTTCTGCAATGGCTTTCTCCAGAGACTTAATGTCCTTTTGTCTGATAGCCAATGTCAATTGATCACGAAGCGTGTCTGGTGATTTCACATCTGCACAGTAAACAATAAGCTATATATAGAAGGCAATCGGCAATTACAAATCACACAAAAATCGCAACCACATTGACAAAGCATTGAAAATCGACCAGTACATTTACTATATTCGAATATAGACAATCTAACCTCCAGTGCCACCACGAAGAATGTCTGCTACACTTCTGGCTTTCTGGATATCAGCCGCCAGTTCTGGCATTCCGGCTGACACACATTCGCTGATCACTTTGTCCAACAGTGTTTTCTCTTTCGATTTCATCGCTTCGTCCAATTTAGCACGCAGACTCTCAGCACTCTTAGTTCCTAACAAGTGAAACAAACAAACAAACAAACTCACTCTATGCCAACAATTGCCATTGGATTGTTTGAAAAATCAAAGAAATACTCTCCGCTTTATTTCATCACAGAAAAGCCAACAAATCATCAAACAACTATCTGAAATCTAACCTCCGCGTCCGCCTCCAAGACTTTCCAGAGTGTCTCTCGCTTTACGTAGATCCGAGCCGACTTCTGGAAGGGCTGCTTTTTCAGCCTCTTCTATCACACTTTGCAGGGCGCTTACGTCTTTCGAGGCGATAGCTTTCTTCAGTTTCTCGCGTAGGTTATCAGGACTCACGAATACGGTTTCTGGCAAAACGATTCATACACTTAGTGATTGATAGCTAAAAGCCATGTGCAAATCTACATCAAACAAAAAAGCAATACGGATACACTGAGAAAATTTCATCTTCAAAAACAACTTATCTACACTGGCAACCATTACACACTTTTACATCCTACAAACAAGCATCCATCAATCGAGTGTCTCTTTCACATCATTGACAATAAATAAGGCTTATAAATAATTTCCACAACTCTACAATGCCCACCTAGTTTCGGAGCGTCTTCCATGTCTTGTAGTTTACTTCTGGCATGCTGTATGGCAGAGTCGAGTTCTGGCATACCAGCAGACACACATTCAGCCAAGACAGCCTCCAGAGTGTCTCTGTCTCCTTCTCTAACTGCTGTCTTCAACTGATCGCTCAATGTCTCAGCCGATAATTTACCTAATGTAGTAGAAAAGCGAACGCTCATCAGAAATAATGCTCTAGGAAAACAACACAACATCAAGCGTGCGTCAGTGCGTGTGTCAATAGGAATAAAGTGCATCAAATTCCAGCCAATCTATACCAACTAACCTCCACGACCACCTCCCAAATTTTCCAGAACGTCTCTGGCTTTACGAAGTTCAGCCGATAATTCTGGATATCTGGCAGCCTCTGCTTCTGCAATGGCTTTCTCCAGAGACTTAATGTCCTTTTGTCTGATAGCCAATGTCAATTGATCACGAAGCGTGTCTGGTGATTTCACATCTGCACAGTAAACAATAAGCTATATATAGAAGGCAATCGGCAATTACAAATCACACAAAAATCGCAACCACATTGACAAAGCATTGAAAATCGACCAGTACATTTACTATATTCGAATATAGACAATCTAACCTCCAGTGCCACCACGAAGAATGTCTGCTACACTTCTGGCTTTCTGGATATCAGCCGCCAGTTCTGGCATTCCGGCTGACACACATTCGCTGATCACTTTGTCCAACAGTGTTTTCTCTTTCGATTTCATCGCTTCGTCCAATTTAGCACGCAGACTCTCAGCACTCTTAGTTCCTAACAAGTGAAACAAACAAACAAACTCACTCTATGCCAACAATTGCCATTGGATTGTTTGAAAAATCAAAGAAATACTCTCCGCTTTATTTCATCACAGAAAAGCCAACAAATCATCAAACAACTATCTGAAATCTAACCTCCGCGTCCGCCTCCAAGACTTTCCAGAGTGTCTCTCGCTTTACGTAGATCTGAGCCGACTTCTGGAAGGGCTGCTTTTTCAGCCTCTTCTATCACACTTTGTAGGGCGCTTACGTCTTTTGAGGCGATCGCTTTCTTTAATTTTTCTTTCATTAATCTTTGTATTTCTATTTCATGTTCTGTTGAAAGAAAACATATTCACTGGTTTTTTAAAATATTTCCCTCTTTTTTTTACATTTTTTTTTGTAATATTTTTTATGATTACTCATCAACGTCTTTTTTTGTTATATATATTCTATATTCAGTCTATGAAATCTTTTCTTCCTCCTTTCTTTCTCGTCTTACATTGTATATCATTAAATTATGTTCCCTTATAAATTTTAGTTTAATTTTTTACAGTCTCATCCGAATTTATCAATACACATGCAGACACATTCACTTGTCAATCACATATGCTCTCACTCATGCTAACATTTCATTTGTTTTTTCCTTTTTGTTTTATTTTTTCTTAATCTTTATCAATTTTTTCAGGTTTTTTCATTGTTTGATAGTTTTTTTTCCCGTCTTCTCAGGTTTTAAAATATCCCTATTTAAGTTCTTTTTTATTTTTATTTTTTTGTTAATGTTGTCACTAATATATTTTGATTTTTGTGACTATTTTAACTTTTTTGTCACTCTTTAAGATTAATTGATGGTGTCATTTTCAGATATTTACATTTCTGTTTAAATATGAGTTTCATCAAGTTATTGTTGTTTGTGAACATTATTTACTGATTTTGCAAACCTTTTTCTGGAGTTGACTTCATTTCATCAAGTTTTTCTCTTGCCCATTGTATGAAATTATCAAGTTCTGGAAGACCTGCTGCTATACATTCTATGATGACATTTTCCATCTTGTTTACGTCTCCCTCTGCCATAGCTTTTTCTAACTTTTTCCGAAGCTCGTCCGATGTTTTTCTTCCTATTAATAAATATATTTCTCCTTTTTATAAATCTTACTCATATTTATACTTATCAATAGATATGGAATAAATTTTTCTCATGTGTTGATAATTATTTAAACATTGTTTAATCTGGTCCTTTTTTGGAAGATTATCTATTTTTTGTCAGTTTTATATATCAATTTGTGTATGTTAAGTGGCATACACCAAATATATCTTATTTTTAGTGAGTTTGATCCTCCCAGATTTTTTATAATTTGCAAATACAGGGCCAAATCCTCAAGGTATCTATATACGTTATGCACCGTTCGAATTATTGTCACGTTTGTAATAACCATTTGAAGACATAAAAACGGGCAAAATTTCTTGCTGTTGCAATAAAAATCAATGAATACGGACTCAACATTTATAATTGTTAACAGTGCTTCCTTAAATGAAATTCAAAATTATACTTTTATTTTATGTAGAAACACCAAACTCTTTGAGATGTGTTAAAAACAAAGATAAATTTCAATGCCAAGATTTTATCGTCTGACAATTGTTAGCTTAAGTAACTCAAGCCATAGAGCGGCTATTGTACATAGACATGTTTTATTTCTTAAAAGGAAAGCGAATTCGTGTCTCGCTTTGGGGTTCTTTATTTTTTATCCATGCAGTTTACTGAATGTCTGAGTTTTTTGCGATGAAAAACAATTAATTACTATGAGAGAGAAAAATTGTTCTCATTTGAAACCGACATAGTTTTAAGATCTAGATCTGAATAAAAATATTCATCAAGTAATCTCAATGTTTACAAACCTCCACGGCCGCCGCCAATATTTTCAAGAAAATCGCGAGCTCTGCTCAGTTCCAAACTCAGTTCTGGGTAAGCAGCTTCTTCAAGTTCTTGAATAACACTTGCTAAACGTTCTTTGTTTTTCGCTCTCATTGCCATTTCCACTTGATCACGAAGAAGTTGAGGAGATTTTATATCTATTAACCAATGTAATCGGAATATCAGTGAAAATTTTGAAAGAAACATTCCTAATGAAAATCGCGAAATATAATACCTGTAATAGGTGATATAAACGATAAATGAAATTTCAGATATAATGCATGTAATAGATAATAGAAGTGATCTATATAGGTGATATATTTAATATCTAATGCATGGGATACATATATGGTGCATATGTAAGTGACATATTAAATATGTCATATATGTAATAAATATAATATGCAATATAAGTAAGTGGCATCTCTAACATATAACATATGTGATACATTTATTATTTAATACGATACATATAATATGCTAACCTCCTGTACCACCGTGTAGAATATTGGCAACTCTTCTGGCTTGGTGAATATCTTCATCAAGTTCCGGCATTCCGAGAGCCACGCATTCAGAAATTGCTTTGCTCAACATAGTTTTATCTTTTGTTTTCATTGCCTGTTGAAGTTTGGCCCGGAGATCGTCAACTGACTTGGAACCTGACAACCAACAAATTAGCGTATTACATTTCATAACATCGAAAGTAACTGATTAGGTTGATAAATAGGTTTTTCTAGTCATATTTGTGCAGAATTTTAGGTAAATTCTAATTTAACTTAACTCTTTACTAACTGTGCAACTATTCAAGTATATTATATCTGGAAAACATGATACTGAAATTTCCCGAAAGTCCAAATAGTTGACTATTTGAGCAACCAATAGTTTCCGTATGAACTTACAAAAACAAATATCAGTAAGCGCTTCGAATCATATTTTTCTATGTTGTACAAGACAAAGCTTCATTTTTGGGCAAGATAATCACTGATGATGAAACATGGCTTCCCTATGAGGAAATGAAGAAAACTGTAGCTTGATCTAAAATACTTTTCGACATCTCAACATAATCGGAAAATAAAGAGGTAGAGTTTTTCACTGTATCAATAAACATTCATGTATATTCTATATTCCTATTTGTTAGAAAAAATCACTATTCAATGCTTGTCCAATATTTCAGTAAAATTGTTGTTAGCTGATGTTGAATGGACTCTTCTGAGCAAGAAATCAATCGGTGTTTTTGCAACACGAAAAACGCCCGTTCTATTTACAAATACGACGCAGCAAATGATCATAGTGTTCGGATGGTAAGTTTACCCAAAATATGGCGTATTTTCTAGATATTTTTCGTTCAATTTCTTCGCTATTAGCTGCATTCATCTGATTAGATGTTTCAAATACAAAAAAAATTCTTCGAATCAAAACCAGATTTAAATGTTTATTATGGAATATACATCCTGAGTAAATGTGGTTATATATCGCTAAAAAACCAATAAGATGTTTTGATCTTTTAATAATGAAGATAGGAATTTATATGAATAAGATATATTGCCAAATAATGATGGAAACGTTTGTATTAACCAAGTAAACGACAGATAATATTATAATCAATAAAAATATTATTGGTCTGAAGCATGCAACTCTCAAAAGCCAAAGTAAATTCATAGAATGATCAAGAGATATTTGGTATTTTCTCAAGAGCGCTAACCTTTAAGACTTCCTCCAAGACTTGCTAGTGTCTCTCTTGCTTTCCGAATATCTGAACCTAGTTCTGGATATCCGATTGCTTCAGCTTCTTCAATTGCAGCTTCCAACGAGTCTATATCTTTGAATTTAATCGCTGCCCGAAGTTGATCACGAAGTGAAGTTGGTGTCGGTGACATTATTTCTGTGATTAAGAAATAACGGAATGATGCAAAATATTTAATTATGTATCCATTTCGTTTGCTCAAAAATATAATTTTTTCTTTGGAAATGAAATAAAAGTTCGATCAATTACCGTAAAGGGCAAATTTATTTATCAAGTCTTGATATTTCATACTTTTATTTTAACAAAATATTAGTATATATTAGATCAAGCAAAAATATCCATAAAATCGTTTGAAAAGGTAAGAAGATATAATACTAAGCTTTCAGAATTTCTCTGTCCTACCTTCAAAAACAATGATCTGCCGATCGTGACGTCTTTCATCTTCGACATCTTCAAGAATATCGCGAGCTCGCTGAATGTAAGGTTCAAGTTCAGGAAGGTTGGCAAGTAGACATTCATTTATGACTCGTTCTAAATGTTCTTTGTTGCCATCTTTGATAGCAATTCTTAGCCTTTCACGTAAAATTTGAGTCATGTTATCATCTGAACGAGCGGAAAAAAAACAAGAATAAAATACTAGAACCTAAAGTGTAATCAGCAACAAACAGTTTGTTAAAATGCACACATATTGACAATGTACAATTTAAAAGAACAAATGAATTAATTGCACTATCAATTCCAAATAATTTATAAAACGAGTGGATTTAAAAAAACATTCTTTGTAAATTAATGCGTTAAAAATGAAAAAGACCCCTAATGTATGACCGCAGAAGCTTTAAATTCTGATTTCAGGAAGATGTGACTGCAGAAATGATTTTACGACCTATATTTGATCAAACACCGCCTTCAAACTAATGCAAATTTATACAAATATAAAATTAATAGAAATTTCCAAAACTTCCAAATATTTTCATAGAAGATGAAGTTGCGTAGTCGACACAAAAAGAAAATACTAAATAATGACAACACAAAAAGTTATAAAGTTAACTGACACATGACAATCACCGGGAAAGTTCCTCAGTAAAAATAGGATACAAGATTCTAAAGTTTTAATCTACAAAAAGTAAGCCGGTGAAGTTTCTTTGAAATGCATTTATACAACCCCTCCGACACAGACAGGATATCACATAGATAGATAGATAGATAGATAGATAGATAGATGTGTGTACGTGCGTGCGTGCACTGATACAAGTGTGATGTTGTCAGTGTGAATTATGATATAGGCACGCTGACAAATTCACACATGCATTATATGAAGGGGGAAATTTGTCAGTTAATCAAGTGGATACGATCACAAACATTAAAGATTAAGCTTAATCTAAAAATCAAAGGAAGTTGTTACTCTTGCTTTTCAAATAACTGGGGCTAATATTTAAAACAGAATTCTTAAACGCATTTTAAAAAAGCAAGCACAACATCCAGGCCAACCTTTTTGAGGAGGTGCTTCCATAGAGTTTAGAATGATTCTGGCGCGTTCTACAGCTGAGTCTAATTCAGGGAAACCAGCAGAAACGCATTGGTTAATAATATTCTCAATCATATCGCGGTCTCCGATGCATAGTGCCGATTCAAGTTTCCTGTGAAACTCATCGGCCGTTTTCGACCCTAAAAGTAAATTTTAAAATTCTATTAACGGAAAGAAATTCCATGATAACGATACAACTAATACATTTTATGCAGACAGAGACATATATATATATGAATGAGAGGAGGGTCTGTAAGTGTTCCTGTTTACATATTTTTATATATTCACAGAAATATAAGCGAATATTCTAAGCATTCATAAACGTTGGCAGCAGTAATTATCTAAGATACTGCTTTGCTGACACTGGATAATAGTTATGTTCTCAGGTCAAATAATAAGAATAATAATAATAATAATAATAAGTAAAAGTAAATAAAGTTGGCGACCATAGTCGAGGGTGACCCGAAGGCTCCTTTTTCTATAGCTACTACACCAAGATGTAGGGGGGGCGCTACTCCTTCCCCTGGATTGCTCCACTTTACCCTTGATCCTTCCCGTATAATGATGAGCGTTAAGCAAGGTAGCATCAAGTATCATTTTTTGAGTCTTTGGTATGACTCGAGCTGGGATTGAACCCAAGTCTCCCGGGCTTTTAGGAAACACTTTAACCATTATGCCAATATCCGGTATATAATAATAATAATAATAATAATAATAATAATAATAATAATAATAATAATAATAATAACAATAGCATTATTGAAGACGGCCAGAATACTGAGTAGAGTCCGGGAGACTTGGGGAGACTTCCTGTCACCCAATCTCCAGTGAAAGATCATCAGCTAAAGCTGGTGAGTTGGAACAGTAACTAAAGGATTGCTAAAGGGGCTGGAGGACTTGAAAGTTGGCGGACGGGTGGATACCATCCAAACGACAGCATTATTGAGAACGGCCAGAATACTGAAAAGAGTCCTGGAAACTTGAGGAGACTTGCTGTCACTCAGACTCCAGTGAAAAACCATCGGCTAACGCTAATGTTAAAAGCTCTAATGTGAGAATAATAGTAATAATAATGTTTAAAGTAGTATGATGATAATAATAATGTGATAAGTTGATACAATAAACGTGTCAATATTAATACAGAGAACGTCGTGTCTTTCAGTATTTCTCAAAAATTAATTCTTCGAAAGTGGCAAAGCTTCTACATATAACTGCTTAATTTAATTAAAATAAAACATATACACTTTAAAGGTATAATAATTTCCAAATTTTTTAATACACAAAATGCTTCATCTTTCTGTTTATGAATAAAAGATGCATTTCATTTTATAGGCCTTCCTTTCTCAAAAACAAAATACATACTTATATTTCCTTAATATCATAAACATAACAAGAACTAACCTCCACGTCCACCTCCCAGACTTTCTAGAGTTACCCGTGCTTCCTGAAGATCACCACTCAATTCAGGATAGCTCGCAGCTTCACATTCTTGAATAGCTTCCTCTAAAGCTTTCGTTCCCTTTCCTTTCAGAGCGTCAGCAAGTTTCTCACGCAAACTCGCCACAGATTTAATATCTGTCAAGTGAAATCAACATACTCGCCGTTAGAATAATACGGAAACAGGAAAATTTTTCAGCAGTAAAAATTAAAATGACGGAAAATGTTAGAATAAATTTCCTAAAATCATAATAATCATATATTTTATCGTGAATTGATATATTTGCAATGACGTTATAATTTATAAAATATTTCAAGAAATAAATAAGAAAAAAGATTCAAATTGAACATCAAAAATAACTTCAATTAATTTCATTATTGAAAAGAAATATTCATATCTGCGATCGGAAAGGAAAAAAGAAAAAAAAAACGACTTCATAGGCAACACAAAACTATAAAAAAAGGAAGGGAAATTACGACAGTTCTGTAAACGTTCAAATCAACACTTATCATTGGTTGCCTATATGTCAATAAATCAAATATTTAAAAAATTTCTGTTTAGTACAAAAGAAATGTTCAACTCAGAACCGTCTGCAGAGTATTATTAAATATTAGCAACTTAAGACATGAAAAAATCATACGTAATAATCTATGAGACCAATGTAAATAATTAATAACCTAGGGAAAATGTCAGTAATCACCTATACATTTGAAAAGAGTAGAGGCTAAACTCTCACCTCCAGTCCCTCCGCGTAGAATGTCTAAAAGACTTCGGGCTTTGTCGATGTCAGTGTCTAATTCTGGCAACCCAGCTGAAACGCATTCAGTGATTACTTTGTCAAGTAGAGATTTGTCTTGTTTTCTCATCGCATCTTTTAGCTTCTCTCTCAAAATGTCACGATTAGCCTTTCCTGTTAAGCAAATGTTTACTTATTTAATGTCTGTTTAACAAGAAGAAAAAACCTTGTATTTCACACAAACTAATCAGAAAGTACCACATGCAAATCTAGTCAAAAAACACATAAAGAAATAAATCGCCAAAAGGAAATCTAAAAAATTCGCCCCTAACCTCCGAGACCGCCTCCTAAGCTTTGAAGAGCCTCTCTTGCTTTCCGTAG
This sequence comes from Sepioteuthis lessoniana, assembly GCA_963585895.1. Taxonomy (NCBI): domain Eukaryota; kingdom Metazoa; phylum Mollusca; class Cephalopoda; order Myopsida; family Loliginidae; genus Sepioteuthis; species Sepioteuthis lessoniana. The sequence continues at coordinate 134,598,069 of OY757907.1, forward strand.
TATTGAGCTCAATTCGGGGAATGCGGCCTGTTCGGCACCTTCGATTATTCTTTCCAGACTTTCTCTGTCTTTTGCTTTGGTCGCTTTTTCAAGTTCATCCCGTAAGGCCGAAACAGATTTCGTTGGTCTCTCTAACAATGCCAATCAAATAACACATATCAATTAAACACCTACCATTCAAATCGGATATTTCATTTCTTTTATACGTCTACATATTTACTAAGATTTTCACTTTTTATAATAGCACTTGTATATAGAAACTAACGATTACGAAATAAAGAACTAAACCTCTTAGCTGGCATATCTTGAATACACCTTAAGCATAAATACTCATCAAATCCAACAGATTACACATTTAATCTGAGAATAAATCTTCACACAAACAAGAATATATATTCGAAAATTCATCTTATATTTTCAAGCAGCGTAAAAGAGCATTAACAATCCAATTTTATAGCATAGAAATCACATTATAAACAAACAACGCACCTCTTGCTTCGGGGTATTCCGTAGCGATCAATGTGCGTCTGGCTTCTTGTATGACAGAATCCAGTTCTGGCATGCCAGCTGCTACACATTCACTAATCACACCCCCTAAAGTATCCTTATCTCCTCCTCGCATTGCTGTCTTCAGTTTGTCTCGCAAAGCTTCCGGGCTTAACGTGCCTAGAATTTTAAATACAACACGTCATATATTCGAACTCTTTCAAATAGTTTTCAAATCACCAAACAGACAACTGTTTTAAATTTTACACCAAAGAAAAGTCAAATATATTCTATAAATCGGGCATTAAAATATCTAAATGTTTTCCTTAACTCATAACTGATATATTTTTATGTTGTAATTGATATAGAATTGATTTTTTTTTATGCATATTATCTAGTTTATATTCTGGAGGTTTAACTTCGGAAATTGACAAACACATAAAATCCGTACGAAAAAGTGAAATTGTTTTTGTTGCAAAACTAACCTCCTCGACCACCACCGAGTTTCTGCAGAGATTCTCGGGCTTTACGAAGTTCAGAAGCTATTTCTGGGTATCTGGCAGTCTCAGCTTCAGAGATAGCTTTATCCAAAGCCTTAATGTCCTTTTGCCTAATAGCCATGGTTAGTTGGTCACGCAGCGTGTCAGCAGATTTCACATCTGATAAACAAATTCAGATGCATTTAAAGAATTTCAAGGAACACAAACATACAAAACACACGTAAAAACAAAACAAAAAACCTTCAAGAAATGCTGGTAAATAAAGAGACTATTCTAACCTCCAGTGCCACCACGAAGAATATCTGCTACACTTCTGGCTTTTTGGATATCAGCCGCCAGTTCTGGCATTCCGGCTGACACACATTCGCTGATCACTTTGTCCAACAGTGTTTTCTCTTTCGATTTCATCGCTTCGTCCAATTTAGCACGCAGACTCTCAGCACTCTTAGTTCCTAACAAGTGAAACAAACAAACAAACAAACTCACTCTATGCCAACAACTGCCATTGGATTGTTTGAAAAATCAAAGAAATACTCTCCGCTTTATTTCATCACAGAAAAGCCAACAAATCATCAAACAACTATCTGAAATCTAACCTCCGCGTCCGCCTCCAAGACTTTCCAGAGTGTCTCTCGCTTTACGTAGATCCGAGCCGACTTCTGGAAGGGCTGCTTTTTCAGCCTCTTCTATCACACTTTGCAGGGCGCTTACGTCTTTCGAGGCGATTGCTTTCTTCAGTTTCTCGCGTAGGTTATCAGGACTCACGAATACGGTTTCTGGCAAAACGATTCATACACTTAGTGATTGATAGCTAAAAGCCATGTGCAAATCTACGTCAAACAAAAAAGCAATACGGATACACTGAGAAAACTTCATCGTCAAAAACACCTTATCTACACTGGCAACCATTACACACGTGTACATCCTACAAACAAGCATCCATCAATCGACATCATTGACATTAAAAAAGGCTTATAAATAATTTCCACAACTCTACAATGCCCACCTAGTTTCGGAACGTCTTCCATGTCTTGTAGTTTACTTCTGGCACGCTGTATGGCAGAGTCGAGTTCTGGCATACCAGCAGACACACATTCAGCCAAGACAGCCTCCAGAGTGTCTCTGTCTCCTTCTCTAACTGCTGTCCTCAACTGATCGCGCAATGTCTCAGCCGATAATTTACCTAATGTAGTAGAAAAGCGAACGCTCATCAGAAATAATGCTCTAGGAAAACAACACAACATCAAGCGTGCGTCAGTGCGTGCGTCAATAAGAATAAAGTGCATCAAATTCCAGCCAATCTAAACCAACTAACCTCCACGACCACCTCCCAAATTTTCCAGAACGTCTCTGGCTTTACGAAGTTCAGCCGATAATTCTGGATATCTGGCAGCCTCTGCTTCTGCAATGACTTTCTCCAGAGACTTAATGTCCTTTTGTCTGATAGCCAATGTCAATTGATCACGAAGCGTGTCTGGTGATTTCACATCTGCACAGTAAACAATAAGCTATATATAGAAGGCAATCGGCAATTACAAATCACACAAAAATCGCAACCACATTGACAAAGCATTGAAAATCGACCAGTACATTTACTATATTCGAATATAGACAATCTAACCTCCAGTGCCACCACGAAGAATGTCTGCTACACTTCTGGCTTTCTGGATATCAGCCGCCAGTTCTGGCATTCCGGCTGACACACATTCGCTGATCACTTTGTCCAACAGTGTTTTCTCTTTCGATTTCATCGCTTCGTCCAATTTAGCACGCAGACTCTCAGCACTCTTAGTTCCTAACAAGTGAAACAAACAAACAAACAAACTCACTCTATGCCAACAATTGCCATTGGATTGTTTGAAAAATCAAAGAAATACTCTCCGCTTTATTTCATCACAGAAAAGCCAACAAATCATCAAACAACTATCTGAAATCTAACCTCCGCGTCCGCCTCCAAGACTTTCCAGAGTGTCTCTCGCTTTACGTAGATCCGAGCCGACTTCTGGAAGGGCTGCCTTTTCAGCCTCTTCTATCACACTTTGCAGAGCGCTTACGTCTTTCGAGGCGATCGCTTTCTTCAATTTCTCTCGAAGATTATCAGGACCGACCCAAGGTGTTTCTGGTGAAAGAGCAAATTTATACACTGAAATCTTGCTTAAGATACCTGACCTATTCTGCATCATTCTAAAAACACTGTTTCTTTCTTCTCGATTAATATCTCGTCTGTCTAAAATATTTACTTGCCTATATATTTTATATCTACATCCGCAAATCTCACCCAGTGCATTCTATTAGAAAATAATAGTATAAAAACGACATATTTTCTAATATATTTTCTTACTGCTTAGAAATAATTTAACTATATTATAGCCGTTTACATGAAGTCTAACAAGCAAATACACAAAATAGACACGAAATACGAAAGCAATCTATCATTGCCCACCTCTTGTCGGCATTTCTTCCAAATCTTCAAGAAGTCTTCTTGCTCGATGTACAATAGAACCAAGCTCTGGCATACCAGCTGATACACATTCATTAATGACCTCTTTTAGATTCTCGGTGTCACCCTCTTGCATTGCTTTTCTTAGTTTATCACGCAGTATATCAGACGATAAAGTTCCTAATGGATGAGACACACTTTATATTAATCACCTTTCAATACAAAACAGCAAATATTTTACTACACATCCTCAAGCATCAATCTACTATAACAAATCAAATGTGTTGTGCATTCAACTGATTCACACAAACGACCAAACAATTAAAACTGACTAACCCTCATCAAAATAACTAGCAGTATTTCTCATACGATTACATTCGATTTCATTGCAGGCTTTCCTGAATAATACGCTCAATCAATAATCCATATATTAATTCTGCCTAAGTCAAAGAAGACATCGCTCTTCATAGCAGCAGCTCAGTAAATAATCAAATACTAACCTCCGCGTCCGCTTCCTAGACTTTCTAACATGTCTCTAGCTTCCTGCAGATCACCACTCAATTCTGGATATCTTGCAGCTTCACATTCTTCAATAGCTTCCTCTAACGCCTTCGCGTCTTTTCTTTTCATGGCTTCGGCAAGTTTATCACGCAAAATCGCCGCCGATTTAATATCTGCTGAGCGAAATCAATATTCATACTTAGAGAGTCACTCCAGATTCATACAAGAAACTTTCTCAAATACAAGATATCTGACAAGCGATACGACTCACTAAAGAATCATACGCGAAACAATTTCTAATTTATCACCTACAATCAACATGACAATTAACAATTCCTAATAAAATAGAGAATTTTCGCACAAAAACCTCAAAATATCTAGAATTTAAAAACAATTTCATTATGATCATATGGAATTTCAACAAATCTAATCACCGTTTACATTCTATCAGACTTATGTGAATGATTAATAAACTAGGGAAAATGTCAGTAATCACCTATACATTTGAAAAGAGTAGAGGCTAAACTCTCACCTCCAGTCCCTCCGCGTAGAATGTCTAAAAGACTTCGGGCTTTGTCGATGTCAGTGTCTAATTCTGGCAACCCAGCTGAAACGCATTCAGTGATTACTTTGTCAAGTAGAGATTTGTCTTGTTTTCTCATCGCATCTTTTAGCTTCTCTCTCAAAATGTCACGATTAGCCTTTCCTGTTAAGCAAATGTTTACTTATTTAATGTCTGTTTAACAAGAAGAAAAAACCTTGTATTTCACACAAACTAATCAGAAAGTACCACATGCAAATCTAGTCAAAAAACACATAAAGAAATAAATCGCCAAAAGGAAATCTAAAAAATTCGCCCCTAACCTCCGAGACCGCCTCCTAAGCTTTGAAGAGCCTCTCTTGCTTTCCGTAGTATTGAGCTCAATTCGGGGAATGCGGCCTGTTCGGCACCTTCGATTATTCTTTCCAGACTTTCTCTGTCTTTTGCTTTGGTCGCTTTTTCAAGTTCATCCCGTAAGGCCGAAACAGATTTCGTTGGTCTCTCTAACAATGCCAATCAAATAACACATATCAATTAAACACCTACCATTCAAATCGGATATTTCATTTCTTTTATACGTCTACATATTTACTAAGATTTTCACTTTTTATAATAGCACTTGTATATAGAAACTAACGATTACGAAATAAAGAACTAAACCTCTTAGCTGGCATATCTTGAATACACCTTAAGCATAAATACTCATCAAATCCAACAGATTACACATTTAATCTGAGAATAAATCTTCACACAAACAAGAATATATATTCGAAAATTCATCTTATATTTTCAAGCAGCGTAAAAGAGCATTAACAATCCAATTTTATAGCATAGAAATCACATTATAAACAAACAACGCACCTCTTGCTTCGGGGTATTCCGTAGCGATCAATGTGCGTCTGGCTTCTTGTATGACAGAATCCAGTTCTGGCATGCCAGCTGCTACACATTCACTAATCACACCCCCTAAAGTATCCTTATCTCCTCCTCGCATTGCTGTCTTCAGTTTGTCTCGCAAAGCTTCCGGGCTTAACGTGCCTAGAATTTTAAATACAACACGTCATATATTCGAACTCTTTCAAATAGTTTTCAAATCACCAAACAGACAACTGTTTTAAATTTTACACCAAAGAAAAGTCAAATATATTCTATAAATCGGGCATTAAAATATCTAAATGTTTTCCTTAACTCATAACTGATATATTTTTATGTTGTAATTGATATAGAATTGATTTTTCTTTATGCATATTATCTAGTTTATATTCTGGAGGTTTAACTTCGGAAATTGACAAACACATAAAATCCGTACGAAAAAGTGAAATTGTTTTTATTGCAAAACTAACCTCCTCGACCACCACCGAGTTTCTGCAGAGATTCTCGGGCTTTACGAAGTTCAGAAGCTATTTCTGGGTATCTGGCAGTCTCAGCTTCAGAGATAGCTTTATCCAAAGCCTTAATGTCCTTTTGCCTAATAGCCATGGTCAGTTGGTCACGCAGCGTGTCAGCAGATTTCACATCTGATAAACAAATTCAGATGCATTTAAAGAATTTCAAGGAACACAAACATACAAAACACACGTAAAAACAAAACAAAAAACCTTCAAGAAATGCTGGTAAATAAAGAGACTATTCTAACCTCCAGTGCCACCACGAAGAATATCTGCTACACTTCTGGCTTTTTGGATATCAGCCGCCAGTTCTGGCATTCCGGCTGACACACATTCGCTGATCACTTTGTCCAACAGTGTTTTCTCTTTCGATTTCATCGCTTCGTCCAATTTAGCACGCAGACTCTCAGCACTCTTAGTTCCTAACAAGTGAAACAAACAAACAAACAAACTCACTCTATGCCAACAATTGCCATTGGATTGTTTGAAAAATCAAAGAAATACTCTCCGCTTTATTTCATCACAGAAAAGCCAACAAATCATCAAACAACTATCTGAAATCTAACCTCCGCGTCCGCCTCCAAGACTTTCCAGAGTGTCTCTCGCTTTACGTAGATCCGAGCCGACTTCTGGAAGGGCTGCTTTTTCAGCCTCTTCTATCACACTTTGCAGGGCGCTTACGTCTTTCGAGGCGATCGCTTTCTTCAGTTTCTCGCGTAGGTTATCAGGACTCACGAATACGGTTTCTGGCAAAACGATTTATACACTTAGTGATTGATAGCTAAAAGCCATGTGCAAATCTACGTCAAACAAAAAAGCAATACGGATACACTGAGAAAACTTCATCGTCAAAAACACCTTATCTACACTGGCAACCATTACACACGTGTACATCCTACAAACAAGCATCCATCAATCGACATCATTGACATTAAAAAAGGCTTATAAATAATTTCCACAACTCTACAATGCCCACCTAGTTTCGGAACGTCTTCCATGTCTTGTAGTTTACTTCTGGCACGCTGTATGGCAGAGTCGAGTTCTGGCATACCAGCAGACACACATTCAGCCAAGACAGCCTCCAGAGTGTCTCTGTCTCCTTCTCTAACTGCTGTCTTCAACTGATCGCGCAATGTCTCAGCCGATAATTTACCTAATGTAGTAGAAAAGCGAACGCTCATCAGAAATAATGCTCTAGGAAAACAACACAACATCAAGCGTGCGTCAGTGCGTGCGTCATTAAGAATAAAGTGCATCAAATTCCAGCCAATCTAAACCAACTAACCTCCACGACCACCTCCCAAATTTTCCAGAACGTCTCTGGCTTTACGAAGTTCAGCCGATAATTCTGGATATCTGGCAGCCTCTGCTTCTGCAATGACTTTCTCCAGAGACTTAATGTCCTTTTGTCTGATAGCCAATGTCAATTGATCACGAAGCGTGTCTGGTGATTTCACATCTGCACAGTAAACAATAAGCTATATATAGAAGGCAATCGGCAATTACAAATCACACAAAAATCGCAACCACATTGACAAAGCATTGAAAATCGACCAGTACATTTACTATATTCGAATATAGACAATCTAACCTCCAGTGCCACCACGAAGAATGTCTGCTACACTTCTGGCTTTCTGGATATCAGCCGCCAGTTCTGGCATTCCGGCTGACACACATTCGCTGATCACTTTGTCCAACAGTGTTTTCTCTTTCGATTTCATCGCTTCGTCCAATTTAGCACGCAGACTCTCAGCACTCTTAGTTCCTAACAAGTGAAACAAACAAACAAACAAACTCACTCTATGCCAACAATTGCCATTGGATTGTTTGAAAAATCAAAGAAATACTCTCCGCTTTATTTCATCACAGAAAAGCCAACAAATCATCAAACAACTATCTGAAATCTAACCTCCGCGTCCGCCTCCAAGACTTTCCAGAGTGTCTCTCGCTTTACGTAGATCCGAGCCGACTTCTGGAAGGGCTGCCTTTTCAGCCTCTTCTATCACACTTTGCAGAGCGCTTACGTCTTTCGAGGCGATCGCTTTCTTCAATTTCTCTCGAAGATTATCAGGACCGACCCAAGGTGTTTCTGGTGAAAGAGCAAATTTATACACTGAAATCTTGCTTAAGATACCTGACCTATTCTGCATCATTCTAAAAACACTGTTTCTTTCTTCTCGATTAATATCTCGTCTGTCTAAAATATTTACTTGCCTATATATTTTATATCTACATCCGCAAATCTCACCCAGTGCATTCTATTAGAAAATAATAGTATAAAAACGACATATTTTCTAATATATTTTCTTACTGCTTAGAAATAATTTAACTATATTATAGCCGTTTACATGAAGTCTAACAAGCAAATACACAAAATAGACACGAAATACGAAAGCAATCTATCATTGCCCACCTCTTGTCGGCATTTCTTCCAAATCTTCAAGAAGTCTTCTTGCTCGATGTACAATAGAACCAAGCTCTGGCATACCAGCTGATACACATTCATTAATGACCTCTTTTAGATTCTCGGTGTCACCCTCTTGCATTGCTTTTCTTAGTTTATCACGCAGTATATCAGACGATAAAGTTCCTAATGGATGAGACACACTTTATATTAATCACCTTTCAATACAAAACAGCAAATATTTTACTACACATCCTCAAGCATCAATCTACTATAACAAATCAAATGTGTTGTGCATTCAACTGATTCACACAAACGACCAAACAATTAAAACTGACTAACCCTCATCAAAATAACTAGCAGTATTTCTCATACGATTACATTCGATTTCATTGCAGGCTTTCCTGAATAATACGCTCAATCAATAATCCATATATTAATTCTGCCTAAGTCAAAGAAGACATCGCTCTTCATAGCAGCAGCTCAGTAAATAATCAAATACTAACCTCCGCGTCCGCTTCCTAGACTTTCTAACATGTCTCTAGCTTCCTGCAGATCACCACTCAATTCTGGATATCTTGCAGCTTCACATTCTTCAATAGCTTCCTCTAACGCCTTCGCGTCTTTTCTTTTCATGGCTTCGGCAAGTTTATCACGCAAAATCGCCGCCGATTTAATATCTGCTGAGCGAAATCAATATTCATACTTAGAGAGTCACTCCAGATTCATACAAGAAACTTTCTCAAATACAAGATATCTGACAAGCGATACGACTCACTAAAGAATCATACGCGAAACAATTTCTAATTTATCACCTACAATCAACATGACAATTAACAATTCCTAATAAAATAGAGAATTTTCGCACAAAAACCTCAAAATATCTAGAATTTAAAAACAATTTCATTATGATCATATGGAATTTCAACAAATCTAATCACCGTTTACATTCTATCAGACTTATGTGAATGATTAATAAACTAGGGAAAATGTCAGTAATCACCTATACATTTGAAAAGAGTAGAGGCTAAACTCTCACCTCCAGTCCCTCCGCGTAGAATGTCTAAAAGACTTCGGGCTTTGTCGATGTCAGTGTCTAATTCTGGCAACCCAGCTGAAACGCATTCAGTGATTACTTTGTCAAGTAGAGATTTGTCTTGTTTTCTCATCGCATCTTTTAGCTTCTCTCTCAAAATGTCACGATTAGCCTTTCCTGTTAAGCAAATGTTTACTTATTTAATGTCTGTTTAACAAGAAGAAAAAACCTTGTATTTCACACAAACTAATCAGAAAGTACCACATGCAAATCTAGTCAAAAAACACATAAAGAAATAAATCGCCAAAAGGAAATCTAAAAAATTCGCCCCTAACCTCCGAGACCGCCTCCTAAGCTTTGAAGAGCCTCTCTTGCTTTCCGTAGTATTGAGCTCAATTCGGGGAATGCGGCCTGTTCGGCACCTTCGATTATTCTTTCCAGACTTTCTCTGTCTTTTGCTTTGGTCGCTTTTTCAAGTTCATCCCGTAAGGCCGAAACAGATTTCGTTGGTCTCTCTAACAATGCCAATCAAATAACACATATCAATTAAACACCTACCATTCAAATCGGATATTTCATTTCTTTTATACGTCTACATATTTACTAAGATTTTCACTTTTTATAATAGCACTTGTATATAGAAACTAACGATTACGAAATAAAGAACTAAACCTCTTAGCTGGCATATCTTGAATACACCTTAAGCATAAATACTCATCAAATCCAACAGATTACACATTTAATCTGAGAATAAATCTTCACACAAACAAGAATATATATTCGAAAATTCATCTTATATTTTCAAGCAGCGTAAAAGAGCATTAACAATCCAATTTTATAGCATAGAAATCACATTATAAACAAACAACGCACCTCTTGCTTCGGGGTATTCCGTAGCGATCAATGTGCGTCTGGCTTCTTGTATGACAGAATCCAGTTCTGGCATGCCAGCTGCTACACATTCACTAATCACACCCCCTAAAGTATCCTTATCTCCTCCTCGCATTGCTGTCTTCAGTTTGTCTCGCAAAGCTTCCGGGCTTAACGTGCCTAGAATTTTAAATACAACACGTCATATATTCGAACTCTTTCAAATAGTTTTCAAATCACCAAACAGACAACTGTTTTAAATTTTACACCAAAGAAAAGTCAAATATATTCTATAAATCGGGCATTAAAATATCTAAATGTTTTCCTTAACTCATAACTGATATATTTTTATGTTGTAATTGATATAGAATTGATTTTTCTTTATGCATATTATCTAGTTTATATTCTGGAGGTTTAACTTCGGAAATTGACAAACACATAAAATCCGTACGAAAAAGTGAAATTGTTTTTATTGCAAAACTAACCTCCTCGACCACCACCGAGTTTCTGCAGAGATTCTCGGGCTTTACGAAGTTCAGAAGCTATTTCTGGGTATCTGGCAGTCTCAGCTTCAGAGATAGCTTTATCCAAAGCCTTAATGTCCTTTTGCCTAATAGCCATGGTCAGTTGGTCACGCAGCGTGTCAGCAGATTTCACATCTGATAAACAAATTCAGATGCATTTAAAGAATTTCAAGGAACACAAACATACAAAACACACGTAAAAACAAAACAAAAAACCTTCAAGAAATGCTGGTAAATAAAGAGACTATTCTAACCTCCAGTGCCACCACGAAGAATATCTGCTACACTTCTGGCTTTTTGGATATCAGCCGCCAGTTCTGGCATTCCGGCTGACACACATTCGCTGATCACTTTGTCCAACAGTGTTTTCTCTTTCGATTTCATCGCTTCGTCCAATTTAGCACGCAGACTCTCAGCACTCTTAGTTCCTAACAAGTGAAACAAACAAACAAACAAACTCACTCTATGCCAACAATTGCCATTGGATTGTTTGAAAAATCAAAGAAATACTCTCCGCTTTATTTCATCACAGAAAAGCCAACAAATCATCAAACAACTATCTGAAATCTAACCTCCGCGTCCGCCTCCAAGACTTTCCAGAGTGTCTCTCGCTTTACGTAGATCCGAGCCGACTTCTGGAAGGGCTGCTTTTTCAGCCTCTTCTATCACACTTTGCAGGGCGCTTACGTCTTTCGAGGCGATCGCTTTCTTCAGTTTCTCGCGTAGGTTATCAGGACTCACGAATACGGTTTCTGGCAAAACGATTTATACACTTAGTGATTGATAGCTAAAAGCCATGTGCAAATCTACGTCAAACAAAAAAGCAATACGGATACACTGAGAAAACTTCATCGTCAAAAACACCTTATCTACACTGGCAACCATTACACACCTGTACATCCTACAAACAAGCATCCATCAATCGACATCATTGACATTAAAAAAGGCTTATAAATAATTTCCACAACTCTACAATGCCCACCTAGTTTCGGAACGTCTTCCATGTCTTGTAGTTTACTTCTGGCACGCTGTATGGCAGAGTCGAGTTCTGGCATACCAGCAGACACACATTCAGCCAAGACAGCCTCCAGAGTGTCTCTGTCTCCTTCTCTAACTGCTGTCTTCAACTGATCGCGCAATGTCTCAGCCGATAATTTACCTAATGTAGTAGAAAAGCGAACGCTCATCAGAAATAATGCTCTAGGAAAACAACACAACATCAAGCGTGCGTCAGTGCGTGCGTCAATAAGAATAAAGTGCATCAAATTCCAGCCAATCTAAACCAACTAACCTCCACGACCACCTCCCAAATTTTCCAGAACGTCTCTGGCTTTACGAAGTTCAGCCGATAATTCTGGATATCTGGCAGCCTCTGCTTCTGCAATGACTTTCTCCAGAGACTTAATGTCCTTTTGTCTGATAGCCAATGTCAATTGATCACGAAGCGTGTCTGGTGATTTCACATCTGCACAGTAAACAATAAGCTATATATAGAAGGCAATCGGCAATTACAAATCACACAAAAATCGCAACCACATTGACAAAGCATTGAAAATCGACCAGTACATTTACTATATTCGAATATAGACAATCTAACCTCCAGTGCCACCACGAAGAATGTCTGCTACACTTCTGGCTTTCTGGATATCAGCCGCCAGTTCTGGCATTCCGGCTGACACACATTCGCTGATCACTTTGTCCAACAGTGTTTTCTCTTTCGATTTCATCGCTTCGTCCAATTTAGCACGCAGACTCTCAGCACTCTTAGTTCCTAACAAGTGAAACAAACAAACAAACAAACTCACTCTATGCCAACAATTGCCATTGGATTGTTTGAAAAATCAAAGAAATACTCTCCGCTTTATTTCATCACAGAAAAGCCAACAAATCATCAAACAACTATCTGAAATCTAACCTCCGCGTCCGCCTCCAAGACTTTCCAGAGTGTCTCTCGCTTTACGTAGATCCGAGCCGACTTCTGGAAGGGCTGCCTTTTCAGCCTCTTCTATCACACTTTGCAGAGCGCTTACGTCTTTCGAGGCGATCGCTTTCTTCAATTTCTCTCGAAGATTATCAGGACCGACCCAAGGTGTTTCTGGTGAAAGAGCAAATTTATACACTGAAATCTTGCTTAAGATACCTGACCTATTCTGCATCATTCTAAAAACACTGTTTCTTTCTTCTCGATTAATATCTCGTCTGTCTAAAATATTTACTTGCCTATATATTTTATATCTACATCCGCAAATCTCACCCAGTGCATTCTATTAGAAAATAATAGTATAAAAACGACATATTTTCTAATATATTTTCTTACTGCTTAGAAATAATTTAACTATATTATAGCCGTTTACATGAAGTCTAACAAGCAAATACACAAAATAGACACGAAATACGAAAGCAATCTATCATTGCCCACCTCTTGTCGGCATTTCTTCCAAATCTTCAAGAAGTCTTCTTGCTCGATGTACAATAGAACTAAGCTCTGGCATACCAGCTGATACACATTCATTAATGACCTCTTTTAGATTCTCGGTGTCACCCTCTTGCATTGCTTTTCTTAGTTTATCACGCAGTATATCAGACGATAAAGTTCCTAATGGATGAGACACACTTTATATTAATCACCTTTCAATACAAAACAGCAAATATTTTACTACACATCCTCAAGCATCAATCTACTATAACAAATCAAATGTGTTGTGCATTCAACTGATTCACACAAACGACCAAACAATTAAAACTGACTAACCCTCATCAAAATAACTAGCAGTATTTCTCATACGATTACATTCGATTTCATTGCAGGCTTTCCTGAATAATACGCTCAATCAATAATCCATATATTAATTCTGCCTAAGTCAAAGAAGACATCGCTCTTCATAGCAGCAGCTCAGTAAATAATCAAATACTAACCTCCGCGTCCGCTTCCTAGACTTTCTAACATGTCTCTAGCTTCCTGCAGATCACCACTCAATTCTGGATATCTTGCAGCTTCACATTCTTCAATAGCTTCCTCTAACGCCTTCGCGTCTTTTCTTTTCATGGCTTCGGCAAGTTTATCACGCAAAATCGCCGCCGATTTAATATCTGCTGAGCGAAATCAATATTCATACTTAGAGAGTCACTCCAGATTCATACAAGAAACTTTCTCAAATACAAGATATCTGACAAGCGATACGACTCACTAAAGAATCATACGCGAAACAATTTCTAATTTATCACCTACAATCAACATGACAATTAACAATTCCTAATAAAATAGAGAATTTTCGCACAAAAACCTCAAAATATCTAGAATTTAAAAACAATTTCATTATGATCATATGGAATTTCAACAAATCTAATCACCGTTTACATTCTATCAGACTTATGTGAATGATTAATAAACTAGGGAAAATGTCAGTAATCACCTATACATTTGAAAAGAGTAGAGGCTAAACTCTCACCTCCAGTCCCTCCGCGTAGAATGTCTAAAAGACTTCGGGCTTTGTCGATGTCAGTGTCTAATTCTGGCAACCCAGCTGAAACGCATTCAGTGATTACTTTGTCAAGTAGAGATTTGTCTTGTTTTCTCATCGCATCTTTTAGCTTCTCTCTCAAAATGTCACGATTAGCCTTTCCTGTTAAGCAAATGTTTACTTATTTAATGTCTGTTTAACAAGAAGAAAAAATCTTGTATTTCACACAAACTAATCAGAAAGTACCACATGCAAATCTAGTCAAAAAACACATAAAGAAATAAATCGCCAAAAGGAAATCTAAAAAATTCGCCCCTAACCTCCGAGACCGCCTCCTAAGCTTTGAAGAGCCTCTCTTGCTTTCCGTAGTATTGAGCTCAATTCGGGGAATGCGGCCTGTTCGGCACCTTCGATTATTCTTTCCAGACTTTCTCTGTCTTTTGCTTTGGTCGCTTTTTCAAGTTCATCCCGTAAGGCCGAAACAGATTTCGTTGGTCTCTCTAACAATGCCAATCAAATAACACATATCAATTAAACACCTACCATTCAAATCGGATATTTCATTTCTTTTATACGTCTACATATTTACTAAGATTTTCACTTTTTATAATAGCACTTGTATATAGAAACTAACGATTACGAAATAAAGAACTAAACCTCTTAGCTGGCATATCTTGAATACACCTTAAGCATAAATACTCATCAAATCCAACAGATTACACATTTAATCTGAGAATAAATCTTCACACAAACAAGAATATATATTCGAAAATTCATCTTATATTTTCAAGCAGCGTAAAAGAGCATTAACAATCCAATTTTATAGCATAGAAATCACATTATAAACAAACAACGCACCTCTTGCTTCGGGGTATTCCGTAGCGATCAATGTGCGTCTGGCTTCTTGTATGACAGAATCCAGTTCTGGCATGCCAGCTGCTACACATTCACTAATCACACCCCCTAAAGTATCCTTATCTCCTCCTCGCATTGCTGTCTTCAGTTTGTCTCGCAAAGCTTCCGGGCTTAACGTGCCTAGAATTTTAAATACAACACGTCATATATTCGAACTCTTTCAAATAGTTTTCAAATCACCAAACAGACAACTGTTTTAAATTTTACACCAAAGTAAAGTCAAATATATTCTATAAATCGGGCATTAAAATATCTAAATGTTTTCCTTAACTCATAACTGATATATATTTATGTTGTAATTGATATAGAATTGATTTTTCTTTATGCATATTATCTAGTTTATATTCTGGAGGTTTAACTTCGGAAATTGACAAACACATAAAATCCGTACGAAAAAGTGAAATTGTTTTTATTGCAAAACTAACCTCCTCGACCACCACCGAGTTTCTGCAGAGATTCTCGGGCTTTACGAAGTTCAGAAGCTATTTCTGGGTATCTGGCAGTCTCAGCTTCAGAGATAGCTTTATCCAAAGCCTTAATGTCCTTTTGCCTAATAGCCATGGTTAGTTGGTCACGCAGCGTGTCAGCAGATTTCACATCTGATAAACAAATTCAGATGCATTTAAAGAATTTCAAGGAACACAAACATACAAAACACACGTAAAAACAAAACAAAAAACCTTCAAGAAATGCTGGTAAATAAAGAGACTATTCTAACCTCCAGTGCCACCACGAAGAATATCTGCTACACTTCTGGCTTTTTGGATATCAGCCGCCAGTTCTGGCATTCCGGCTGACACACATTCGCTGATCACTTTGTCCAACAGTGTTTTCTCTTTCGATTTCATCGCTTCGTCCAATTTAGCACGCAGACTCTCAGCACTCTTAGTTCCTAACAAGTGAAACAAACAAACAAACAAACTCACTCTATGCCAACAATTGCCATTGGATTGTTTGAAAAATCAAAGAAATACTCTCCGCTTTATTTCATCACAGAAAAGCCAACAAATCATCAAACAACTATCTGAAATCTAACCTCCGCGTCCGCCTCCAAGACTTTCCAGAGTGTCTCTCGCTTTACGTAGATCCGAGCCGACTTCTGGAAGGGCTGCTTTTTCAGCCTCTTCTATCACACTTTGCAGGGCGCTTACGTCTTTCGAGGCGATCGCTTTCTTCAGTTTCTCGCGTAGGTTATCAGGACTCACGAATACGGTTTCTGGCAAAACGATTTATACACTTAGTGATTGATAGCTAAAAGCCATGTGCAAATCTACGTCAAACAAAAAAGCAATACGGATACACTGAGAAAACTTCATCGTCAAAAACACCTTATCTACACTGGCAACCATTACACACGTGTACATCCTACAAACAAGCATCCATCAATCGACATCATTGACATTAAAAAAGGCTTATAAATAATTTCCACAACTCTACAATGCCCACCTAGTTTCGGAACGTCTTCCATGTCTTGTAGTTTACTTCTGGCACGCTGTATGGCAGAGTCGAGTTCTGGCATACCAGCAGACACACATTCAGCCAAGACAGCCTCCAGAGTGTCTCTGTCTCCTTCTCTAACTGCTGTCCTCAACTGATCGCGCAATGTCTCAGCCGATAATTTACCTAATGTAGTAGAAAAGCGAACGCTCATCAGAAATAATGCTCTAGGAAAACAACACAACATCAAGCGTGCGTCAGTGCGTGCGTCAATAAGAATAAAGTGCATCAAATTCCAGCCAATCTAAACCAACTAACCTCCACGACCACCTCCCAAATTTTCCAGAACGTCTCTGGCTTTACGAAGTTCAGCCGATAATTCTGGATATCTGGCAGCCTCTGCTTCTGCAATGACTTTCTCCAGAGACTTAATGTCCTTTTGTCTGATAGCCAATGTCAATTGATCACGAAGCGTGTCTGGTGATTTCACATCTGCACAGTAAACAATAAGCTATATATAGAAGGCAATCGGCAATTACAAATCACACAAAAATCGCAACCACATTGACAAAGCATTGAAAATCGACCAGTACATTTACTATATTCGAATATAGACAATCTAACCTCCAGTGCCACCACGAAGAATGTCTGCTACACTTCTGGCTTTCTGGATATCAGCCGCCAGTTCTGGCATTCCGGCTGACACACATTCGCTGATCACTTTGTCCAACAGTGTTTTCTCTTTCGATTTCATCGCTTCGTCCAATTTAGCACGCAGACTCTCAGCACTCTTAGTTCCTAACAAGTGAAACAAACAAACAAACAAACTCACTCTATGCCAACAATTGCCATTGGATTGTTTGAAAAATCAAAGAAATACTCTCCGCTTTATTTCATCACAGAAAAGCCAACAAATCATCAAACAACTATCTGAAATCTAACCTCCGCGTCCGCCTCCAAGACTTTCCAGAGTGTCTCTCGCTTTACGTAGATCCGAGCCGACTTCTGGAAGGGCTGCCTTTTCAGCCTCTTCTATCACACTTTGCAGAGCGCTTACGTCTTTCGAGGCGATCGCTTTCTTCAATTTCTCTCGAAGATTATCAGGACCGACCCAAGGTGTTTCTGGTGAAAGAGCAAATTTATACACTGAAATCTTGCTTAAGATACCTGACCTATTCTGCATCATTCTAAAAACACTGTTTCTTTCTTCTCGATTAATATCTCGTCTGTCTAAAATATTTACTTGCCTATATATTTTATATCTACATCCGCAAATCTCACCCAGTGCATTCTATTAGAAAATAATAGTATAAAAACGACATATTTTCTAATATATTTTCTTACTGCTTAGAAATAATTTAACTATATTATAGCCGTTTACATGAAGTCTAACAAGCAAATACACAAAATAGACACGAAATACGAAAGCAATCTATCATTGCCCACCTCTTGTCGGCATTTCTTCCAAATCTTCAAGAAGTCTTCTTGCTCGATGTACAATAGAACCAAGCTCTGGCATACCAGCTGATACACATTCATTAATGACCTCTTTTAGATTCTCGGTGTCACCCTCTTGCATTGCTTTTCTTAGTTTATCACGCAGTATATCAGACGATAAAGTTCCTAATGGATGAGACACACTTTATATTAATCACCTTTCAATACAAAACAGCAAATATTTTACTACACATCCTCAAGCATCAATCTACTATAACAAATCAAATGTGTTGTGCATTCAACTGATTCACACAAACGACCAAACAATTAAAACTGACTAACCCTCATCAAAATAACTAGCAGTATTTCTCATACGATTACATTCGATTTCATTGCAGGCTTTCCTGAATAATACGCTCAATCAATAATCCATATATTAATTCTGCCTAAGTCAAAGAAGACATCGCTCTTCATAGCAGCAGCTCAGTAAATAATCAAATACTAACCTCCGCGTCCGCTTCCTAGACTTTCTAACATGTCTCTAGCTTCCTGCAGATCACCACTCAATTCTGGATATCTTGCAGCTTCACATTCTTCAATAGCTTCCTCTAACGCCTTCGCGTCTTTTCTTTTCATGGCTTCGGCAAGTTTATCACGCAAAATCGCCGCCGATTTAATATCTGCTGAGCGAAATCAATATTCATACTTAGAGAGTCACTCCAGATTCATACAAGAAACTTTCTCAAATACAAGATATCTGACAAGCGATACGACTCACTAAAGAATCATACGCGAAACAATTTCTAATTTATCACCTACAATCAACATGACAATTAACAATTCCTAATAAAATAGAGAATTTTCGCACAAAAACCTCAAAATATCTAGAATTTAAAAACAATTTCATTATGATCATATGGAATTTCAACAAATCTAATCACCGTTTACATTCTATCAGACTTATGTGAATGATTAATAAACTAGGGAAAATGTCAGTAATCACCTATACATTTGAAAAGAGTAGAGGCTAAACTCTCACCTCCAGTCCCTCCGCGTAGAATGTCTAAAAGACTTCGGGCTTTGTCGATGTCAGTGTCTAATTCTGGCAACCCAGCTGAAACGCATTCAGTGATTACTTTGTCAAGTAGAGATTTGTCTTGTTTTCTCATCGCATCTTTTAGCTTCTCTCTCAAAATGTCACGATTAGCCTTTCCTGTTAAGCAAATGTTTACTTATTTAATGTCTGTTTAACAAGAAGAAAAAATCTTGTATTTCACACAAACTAATCAGAAAGTACCACATGCAAATCTAGTCAAAAAACACATAAAGAAATAAATCGCCAAAAGGAAATCTAAAAAATTCGCCCCTAACCTCCGAGACCGCCTCCTAAGCTTTGAAGGGCCTCTCTTGCTTTCCGTAGTATTGAGCTCAATTCGGGGAATGCGGCCTGTTCGGCACCTTCGATTATTCTTTCCAGACTTTCTCTGTCTTTTGCTTTGGTCGCTTTTTCAAGTTCATCCCGTAAGGCCGAAACAGATTTCGTTGGTCTCTCTAACAATGCCAATCAAATAACACATATCAATTAAACACCTACCATTCAAATCGGATATTTCATTTCTTTTATACGTCTACATATTTACTAAGATTTTCACTTTTTATAATAGCACTTGTATATAGAAACTAACGATTACGAAATAAAGAACTAAACCTCTTAGCTGGCATATCTTGAATACACCTTAAGCATAAATACTCATCAAATCCAACAGATTACACATTTAATCTGAGAATAAATCTTCACACAAACAAGAATATATATTCGAAAATTCATCTTATATTTTCAAGCAGCGTAAAAGAGCATTAACAATCCAATTTTATAGCATAGAAATCACATTATAAACAAACAACGCACCTCTTGCTTCGGGGTATTCCGTAGCGATCAATGTGCGTCTGGCTTCTTGTATGACAGAATCCAGTTCTGGCATGCCAGCTGCTACACATTCACTAATCACACCCCCTAAAGTATCCTTATCTCCTCCTCGCATTGCTGTCTTCAGTTTGTCTCGCAAAGCTTCCGGGCTTAACGTGCCTAGAATTTTAAATACAACACGTCATATATTCGAACTCTTTCAAATAGTTTTCAAATCACCAAACAGACAACTGTTTTAAATTTTACACCAAAGAAAAGTCAAATATATTCTATAAATCGGGCATTAAAATATCTAAATGTTTTCCTTAACTCATAACTGATATATTTTTATGTTGTAATTGATATAGAATTGATTTTTCTTTATGCATATTATCTAGTTTATATTCTGGAGGTTTAACTTCGGAAATTGACAAACACATAAAATCCGTACGAAAAAGTGAAATTGTTTTTATTGCAAAACTAACCTCCTCGACCACCACCGAGTTTCTGCAGAGATTCTCGGGCTTTACGAAGTTCAGAAGCTATTTCTGGGTATCTGGCAGTCTCAGCTTCAGAGATAGCTTTATCCAAAGCCTTAATGTCCTTTTGCCTAATAGCCATGGTCAGTTGGTCACGCAGCGTGTCAGCAGATTTCACATCTGATAAACAAATTCAGATGCATTTAAAGAATTTCAAGGAACACAAACATACAAAACACACGTAAAAACAAAACAAAAAACCTTCAAGAAATGCTGGTAAATAAAGAGACTATTCTAACCTCCAGTGCCACCACGAAGAATATCTGCTACACTTCTGGCTTTTTGGATATCAGCCGCCAGTTCTGGCATTCCGGCTGACACACATTCGCTGATCACTTTGTCCAACAGTGTTTTCTCTTTCGATTTCATCGCTTCGTCCAATTTAGCACGCAGACTCTCAGCACTCTTAGTTCCTAACAAGTGAAACAAACAAACAAACAAACTCACTCTATGCCAACAATTGCCATTGGATTGTTTGAAAAATCAAAGAAATACTCTCCGCTTTATTTCATCACAGAAAAGCCAACAAATCATCAAACAACTATCTGAAATCTAACCTCCGCGTCCGCCTCCAAGACTTTCCAGAGTGTCTCTCGCTTTACGTAGATCCGAGCCGACTTCTGGAAGGGCTGCTTTTTCAGCCTCTTCTATCACACTTTGCAGGGCGCTTACGTCTTTCGAGGCGATCGCTTTCTTCAGTTTCTCGCGTAGGTTATCAGGACTCACGAATACGGTTTCTGGCAAAACGATTTATACACTTAGTGATTGATAGCTAAAAGCCATGTGCAAATCTACGTCAAACAAAAAAGCAATACGGATACACTGAGAAAACTTCATCGTCAAAAACACCTTATCTACACTGGCAACCATTACACACGTGTACATCCTACAAACAAGCATCCATCAATCGACATCATTGACATTAAAAAAGGCTTATAAATAATTTCCACAACTCTACAATGCCCACCTAGTTTCGGAACGTCTTCCATGTCTTGTAGTTTACTTCTGGCACGCTGTATGGCAGAGTCGAGTTCTGGCATACCAGCAGACACACATTCAGCCAAGACAGCCTCCAGAGTGTCTCTGTCTCCTTCTCTAACTGCTGTCTTCAACTGATCGCGCAATGTCTCAGCCGATAATTTACCTAATGTAGTAGAAAAGCGAACGCTCATCAGAAATAATGCTCTAGGAAAACAACACAACATCAAGCGTGCGTCAGTGCGTGCGTCAATAAGAATAAAGTGCATCAAATTCCAGCCAATCTAAACCAACTAACCTCCACGACCACCTCCCAAATTTTCCAGAACGTCTCTGGCTTTACGAAGTTCAGCCGATAATTCTGGATATCTGGCAGCCTCTGCTTCTGCAATGACTTTCTCCAGAGACTTAATGTCCTTTTGTCTGATAGCCAATGTCAATTGATCACGAAGCGTGTCTGGTGATTTCACATCTGCACAGTAAACAATAAGCTATATATAGAAGGCAATCGGCAATTACAAATCACACAAAAATCGCAACCACATTGACAAAGCATTGAAAATCGACCAGTACATTTACTATATTCGAATATAGACAATCTAACCTCCAGTGCCACCACGAAGAATGTCTGCTACACTTCTGGCTTTCTGGATATCAGCCGCCAGTTCTGGCATTCCGGCTGACACACATTCGCTGATCACTTTGTCCAACAGTGTTTTCTCTTTCGATTTCATCGCTTCGTCCAATTTAGCACGCAGACTCTCAGCACTCTTAGTTCCTAACAAGTGAAACAAACAAACAAACAAACTCACTCTATGCCAACAATTGCCATTGGATTGTTTGAAAAATCAAAGAAATACTCTCCGCTTTATTTCATCACAGAAAAGCCAACAAATCATCAAACAACTATCTGAAATCTAACCTCCGCGTCCGCCTCCAAGACTTTCCAGAGTGTCTCTCGCTTTACGTAGATCCGAGCCGACTTCTGGAAGGGCTGCCTTTTCAGCCTCTTCTATCACACTTTGCAGAGCGCTTACGTCTTTCGAGGCGATCGCTTTCTTCAATTTCTCTCGAAGATTATCAGGACCGACCCAAGGTGTTTCTGGTGAAAGAGCAAATTTATACACTGAAATCTTGCTTAAGATACCTGACCTATTCTGCATCATTCTAAAAACACTGTTTCTTTCTTCTCGATTAATATCTCGTCTGTCTAAAATATTTACTTGCCTATATATTTTATATCTACATCCGCAAATCTCACCCAGTGCATTCTATTAGAAAATAATAGTATAAAAACGACATATTTTCTAATATATTTTCTTACTGCTTAGAAATAATTTAACTATATTATAGCCGTTTACATGAAGTCTAACAAGCAAATACACAAAATAGACACGAAATACGAAAGCAATCTATCATTGCCCACCTCTTGTCGGCATTTCTTCCAAATCTTCAAGAAGTCTTCTTGCTCGATGTACAATAGAACCAAGCTCTGGCATACCAGCTGATACACATTCATTAATGACCTCTTTTAGATTCTCGGTGTCACCCTCTTGCATTGCTTTTCTTAGTTTATCACGCAGTATATCAGACGATAAAGTTCCTAATGGATGAGACACACTTTATATTAATCACCTTTCAATACAAAACAGCAAATATTTTACTACACATCCTCAAGCATCAATCTACTATAACAAATCAAATGTGTTGTGCATTCAACTGATTCACACAAACGACCAAACAATTAAAACTGACTAACCCTCATCAAAATAACTAGCAGTATTTCTCATACGATTACATTCGATTTCATTGCAGGCTTTCCTGAATAATACGCTCAATCAATAATCCATATATTAATTCTGCCTAAGTCAAAGAAGACATCGCTCTTCATAGCAGCAGCTCAGTAAATAATCAAATACTAACCTCCGCGTCCGCTTCCTAGACTTTCTAACATGTCTCTAGCTTCCTGCAGATCACCACTCAATTCTGGATATCTTGCAGCTTCACATTCTTCAATAGCTTCCTCTAACGCCTTCGCGTCTTTTCTTTTCATGGCTTCGGCAAGTTTATCACGCAAAATCGCCGCCGATTTAATATCTGCTGAGCGAAATCAATATTCATACTTAGAGAGTCACTCCAGATTCATACAAGAAACTTTCTCAAATACAAGATATCTGACAAGCGATACGACTCACTAAAGAATCATACGCGAAACAATTTCTAATTTATCACCTACAATCAACATGACAATTAACAATTCCTAATAAAATAGAGAATTTTCGCACAAAAACCTCAAAATATCTAGAATTTAAAAACAATTTCATTATGATCATATGGAATTTCAACAAATCTAATCACCGTTTACATTCTATCAGACTTATGTGAATGATTAATAAACTAGGGAAAATGTCAGTAATCACCTATACATTTGAAAAGAGTAGAGGCTAAACTCTCACCTCCAGTCCCTCCGCGTAGAATGTCTAAAAGACTTCGGGCTTTGTCGATGTCAGTGTCTAATTCTGGCAACCCAGCTGAAACGCATTCAGTGATTACTTTGTCAAGTAGAGATTTGTCTTGTTTTCTCATCGCATCTTTTAGCTTCTCTCTCAAAATGTCACGATTAGCCTTTCCTGTTAAGCAAATGTTTACTTATTTAATGTCTGTTTAACAAGAAGAAAAAATCTTGTATTTCACACAAACTAATCAGAAAGTACCACATGCAAATCTAGTCAAAAAACACATAAAGAAATAAATCGCCAAAAGGAAATCTAAAAAATTCGCCCCTAACCTCCGAGACCGCCTCCTAAGCTTTGAAGGGCCTCTCTTGCTTTCCGTAGTATTGAGCTCAATTCGGGGAATGCGGCCTGTTCGGCACCTTCGATTATTCTTTCCAGACTTTCTCTGTCTTTTGCTTTGGTCGCTTTTTCAAGTTCATCCCGTAAGGCCGAAACAGATTTCGTTGGTCTCTCTAACAATGCCAATCAAATAACACATATCAATTAAACACCTACCATTCAAATCGGATATTTCATTTCTTTTATACGTCTACATATTTACTAAGATTTTCACTTTTTATAATAGCACTTGTATATAGAAACTAACGATTACGAAATAAAGAACTAAACCTCTTAGCTGGCATATCTTGAATACACCTTAAGCATAAATACTCATCAAATCCAACAGATTACACATTTAATCTGAGAATAAATCTTCACACAAACAAGAATATATATTCGAAAATTCATCTTATATTTTCAAGCAGCGTAAAAGAGCATTAACAATCCAATTTTATAGCATAGAAATCACATTATAAACAAACAACGCACCTCTTGCTTCGGGGTATTCCGTAGCGATCAATGTGCGTCTGGCTTCTTGTATGACAGAATCCAGTTCTGGCATGCCAGCTGCTACACATTCACTAATCACACCCCCTAAAGTATCCTTATCTCCTCCTCGCATTGCTGTCTTCAGTTTGTCTCGCAAAGCTTCCGGGCTTAACGTGCCTAGAATTTTAAATACAACACGTCATATATTCGAACTCTTTCAAATAGTTTTCAAATCACCAAACAGACAACTGTTTTAAATTTTACACCAAAGTAAAGTCAAATATATTCTATAAATCGGGCATTAAAATATCTAAATGTTTTCCTTAACTCATAACTGATATATATTTATGTTGTAATTGATATAGAATTGATTTTTCTTTATGCATATTATCTAGTTTATATTCTGGAGGTTTAACTTCGGAAATTGACAAACACATAAAATCCGTACGAAAAAGTGAAATTGTTTTTATTGCAAAACTAACCTCCTCGACCACCACCGAGTTTCTGCAGAGATTCTCGGGCTTTACGAAGTTCAGAAGCTATTTCTGGGTATCTGGCAGTCTCAGCTTCAGAGATAGCTTTATCCAAAGCCTTAATGTCCTTTTGCCTAATAGCCATGGTCAGTTGGTCACGCAGCGTGTCAGCAGATTTCACATCTGATAAACAAATTCAGATGCATTTAAAGAATTTCAAGGAACACAAACATACAAAACACACGTAAAACAAAACAAAAAACCTTCAAGAAATGCTGGTAAATAAAGAGACTATTCTAACCTCCAGTGCCACCACGAAGAATATCTGCTACACTTCTGGCTTTTTGGATATCAGCCGCCAGTTCTGGCATTCCGGCTGACACACATTCGCTGATCACTTTGTCCAACAGTGTTTTCTCTTTCGATTTCATCGCTTCGTCCAATTTAGCACGCAGACTCTCAGCACTCTTAGTTCCTAACAAGTGAAACAAACAAACAAACAAACTCACTCTATGCCAACAATTGCCATTGGATTGTTTGAAAAATCAAAGAAATACTCTCCGCTTTATTTCATCACAGAAAAGCCAACAAATCATCAAACAACTATCTGAAATCTAACCTCCGCGTCCGCCTCCAAGACTTTCCAGAGTGTCTCTCGCTTTACGTAGATCCGAGCCGACTTCTGGAAGGGCTGCTTTTTCAGCCTCTTCTATCACACTTTGCAGGGCGCTTACGTCTTTCGAGGCGATCGCTTTCTTCAGTTTCTCGCGTAGGTTATCAGGACTCACGAATACGGTTTCTGGCAAAACGATTTATACACTTAGTGATTGATAGCTAAAAGCCATGTGCAAATCTACGTCAAACAAAAAAGCAATACGGATACACTGAGAAAACTTCATCGTCAAAAACACCTTATCTACACTGGCAACCATTACACACCTGTACATCCTACAAACAAGCATCCATCAATCGACATCATTGACATTAAAAAAGGCTTATAAATAATTTCCACAACTCTACAATGCCCACCTAGTTTCGGAACGTCTTCCATGTCTTGTAGTTTACTTCTGGCACGCTGTATGGCAGAGTCGAGTTCTGGCATACCAGCAGACACACATTCAGCCAAGACAGCCTCCAGAGTGTCTCTGTCTCCTTCTCTAACTGCTGTCCTCAACTGATCGCGCAATGTCTCAGCCGATAATTTACCTAATGTAGTAGAAAAGCGAACGCTCATCAGAAATAATGCTCTAGGAAAACAACACAACATCAAGCGTGCGTCAGTGCGTGCGTCAATAAGAATAAAGTGCATCAAATTCCAGCCAATCTAAACCAACTAACCTCCACGACCACCTCCCAAATTTTCCAGAACGTCTCTGGCTTTACGAAGTTCAGCCGATAATTCTGGATATCTGGCAGCCTCTGCTTCTGCAATGACTTTCTCCAGAGACTTAATGTCCTTTTGTCTGATAGCCAATGTCAATTGATCACGAAGCGTGTCTGGTGATTTCACATCTGCACAGTAAACAATAAGCTATATATAGAAGGCAATCGGCAATTACAAATCACACAAAAATCGCAACCACATTGACAAAGCATTGAAAATCGACCAGTACATTTACTATATTCGAATATAGACAATCTAACCTCCAGTGCCACCACGAAGAATGTCTGCTACACTTCTGGCTTTCTGGATATCAGCCGCCAGTTCTGGCATTCCGGCTGACACACATTCGCTGATCACTTTGTCCAACAGTGTTTTCTCTTTCGATTTCATCGCTTCGTCCAATTTAGCACGCAGACTCTCAGCACTCTTAGTTCCTAACAAGTGAAACAAACAAACAAACAAACTCACTCTATGCCAACAATTGCCATTGGATTGTTTGAAAAATCAAAGAAATACTCTCCGCTTTATTTCATCACAGAAAAGCCAACAAATCATCAAACAACTATCTGAAATCTAACCTCCGCGTCCGCCTCCAAGACTTTCCAGAGTGTCTCTCGCTTTACGTAGATCCGAGCCGACTTCTGGAAGGGCTGCCTTTTCAGCCTCTTCTATCACACTTTGCAGAGCGCTTACGTCTTTCGAGGCGATCGCTTTCTTCAATTTCTCTCGAAGATTATCAGGACCGACCCAAGGTGTTTCTGGTGAAAGAGCAAATTTATACACTGAAATCTTGCTTAAGATACCTGACCTATTCTGCATCATTCTAAAAATACTGTTTCTTTCTTCTCGATTAATATCTCGTCTGTCTAAAATATTTACTTGCCTATATATTTTATATCTACATCCGCAAATCTCACCCAGTGCATTCTATTAGAAAATAATAGTATAAAAACGACATATTTTCTAATATATTTTCTTACTGCTTAGAAATAATTTAACTATATTATAGCCGTTTACATGAAGTCTAACAAGCAAATACACAAAATAGACACGAAATACGAAAGCAATCTATCATTGCCCACCTCTTGTCGGCATTTCTTCCAAATCTTCAAGAAGTCTTCTTGCTCGATGTACAATAGAACCAAGCTCTGGCATACCAGCTGATACACATTCATTAATGACCTCTTTTAGATTCTCGGTGTCACCCTCTTGCATTGCTTTTCTTAGTTTATCACGCAGTATATCAGACGATAAAGTTCCTAATGGATGAGACACACTTTATATTAATCACCTTTCAATACAAAACAGCAAATATTTTACTACACATCCTCAAGCATCAATCTACTATAACAAATCAAATGTGTTGTGCATTCAACTGATTCACACAAACGACCAAACAATTAAAACTGACTAACCCTCATCAAAATAACTAGCAGTATTTCTCATACGATTACATTCGATTTCATTGCAGGCTTTCCTGAATAATACGCTCAATCAATAATCCATATATTAATTCTGCCTAAGTCAAAGAAGACATCGCTCTTCATAGCAGCAGCTCAGTAAATAATCAAATACTAACCTCCGCGTCCGCTTCCTAGACTTTCTAACATGTCTCTAGCTTCCTGCAGATCACCACTCAATTCTGGATATCTTGCAGCTTCACATTCTTCAATAGCTTCCTCTAACGCCTTCGCGTCTTTTCTTTTCATGGCTTCGGCAAGTTTATCACGCAAAATCGCCGCCGATTTAATATCTGCTGAGCGAAATCAATATTCATACTTAGAGAGTCACTCCAGATTCATACAAGAAACTTTCTCAAATACAAGATATCTGACAAGCGATACGACTCACTAAAGAATCATACGCGAAACAATTTCTAATTTATCACCTACAATCAACATGACAATTAACAATTCCTAATAAAATAGAGAATTTTCGCACAAAAACCTCAAAATATCTAGAATTTAAAAACAATTTCATTATGATCATATGGAATTTCAACAAATCTAATCACCGTTTACATTCTATCAGACTTATGTGAATGATTAATAAACTAGGGAAAATGTCAGTAATCACCTATACATTTGAAAAGAGTAGAGGCTAAACTCTCACCTCCAGTCCCTCCGCGTAGAATGTCTAAAAGACTTCGGGCTTTGTCGATGTCAGTGTCTAATTCTGGCAACCCAGCTGAAACGCATTCAGTGATTACTTTGTCAAGTAGAGATTTGTCTTGTTTTCTCATCGCATCTTTTAGCTTCTCTCTCAAAATGTCACGATTAGCCTTTCCTGTTAAGCAAATGTTTACTTATTTAATGTCTGTTTAACAAGAAGAAAAAATCTTGTATTTCACACAAACTAATCAGAAAGTACCACATGCAAATCTAGTCAAAAAACACATAAAGAAATAAATCGCCAAAAGGAAATCTAAAAAATTCGCCCCTAACCTCCGAGACCGCCTCCTAAGCTTTGAAGAGCCTCTCTTGCTTTCCGTAGTATTGAGCTCAATTCGGGGAATGCGGCCTGTTCGGCACCTTCGATTATTCTTTCCAGACTTTCTCTGTCTTTTGCTTTGGTCGCTTTTTCAAGTTCATCCCGTAAGGCCGAAACAGATTTCGTTGGTCTCTCTAACAATGCCAATCAAATAACACATATCAATTAAACACCTACCATTCAAATCGGATATTTCATTTCTTTTATACGTCTACATATTTACTAAGATTTTCACTTTTTATAATAGCACTTGTATATAGAAACTAACGATTACGAAATAAAGAACTAAACCTCTTAGCTGGCATATCTTGAATACACCTTAAGCATAAATACTCATCAAATCCAACAGATTACACATTTAATCTGAGAATAAATCTTCACACAAACAAGAATATATATTCGAAAATTCATCTTATATTTTCAAGCAGCGTAAAAGAGCATTAACAATCCAATTTTATAGCATAGAAATCACATTATAAACAAACAACGCACCTCTTGCTTCGGGGTATTCCGTAGCGATCAATGTGCGTCTGGCTTCTTGTATGACAGAATCCAGTTCTGGCATGCCAGCTGCTACACATTCACTAATCACACCCCCTAAAGTATCCTTATCTCCTCCTCGCATTGCTGTCTTCAGTTTGTCTCGCAAAGCTTCCGGGCTTAACGTGCCTAGAATTTTAAATACAACACGTCATATATTCGAACTCTTTCAAATAGTTTTCAAATCACCAAACAGACAACTGTTTTAAATTTTACACCAAAGAAAAGTCAAATATATTCTATAAATCGGGCATTAAAATATCTAAATGTTTTCCTTAACTCATAACTGATATATTTTTATGTTGTAATTGATATAGAATTGATTTTTCTTTATGCATATTATCTAGTTTATATTCTGGAGGTTTAACTTCGGAAATTGACAAACACATAAAATCCGTACGAAAAAGTGAAATTGTTTTTATTGCAAAACTAACCTCCTCGACCACCACCGAGTTTCTGCAGAGATTCTCGGGCTTTACGAAGTTCAGAAGCTATTTCTGGGTATCTGGCAGTCTCAGCTTCAGAGATAGCTTTATCCAAAGCCTTAATGTCCTTTTGCCTAATAGCCATGGTCAGTTGGTCACGCAGCGTGTCAGCAGATTTCACATCTGATAAACAAATTCAGATGCATTTAAAGAATTTCAAGGAACACAAACATACAAAACACACGTAAAAACAAAACAAAAAACCTTCAAGAAATGCTGGTAAATAAAGAGACTATTCTAACCTCCAGTGCCACCACGAAGAATATCTGCTACACTTCTGGCTTTTTGGATATCAGCCGCCA
Organism: Sepioteuthis lessoniana; assembly: GCA_963585895.1. NCBI lineage: Eukaryota > Metazoa > Mollusca > Cephalopoda > Myopsida > Loliginidae > Sepioteuthis > Sepioteuthis lessoniana. The sequence goes on from OY757907.1 coordinate 134,628,432, forward strand.
GTTCTGGCATTCCGGCTGACACACATTCGCTGATCACTTTGTCCAACAGTGTTTTCTCTTTCGATTTCATCGCTTCGTCCAATTTAGCACGCAGACTCTCAGCACTCTTAGTTCCTAACAAGTGAAACAAACAAACAAACAAACTCACTCTATGCCAACAATTGCCATTGGATTGTTTGAAAAATCAAAGAAATACTCTCCGCTTTATTTCATCACAGAAAAGCCAACAAATCATCAAACAACTATCTGAAATCTAACCTCCGCGTCCGCCTCCAAGACTTTCCAGAGTGTCTCTCGCTTTACGTAGATCCGAGCCGACTTCTGGAAGGGCTGCTTTTTCAGCCTCTACTATCACACTTTGCAGAGCGCTTACGTCTTTCGAGGCGATTGCTTTCTTCAGTTTCTCGCGTAGGTTATCAGGACTCACGAATACGGTTTCTGGCAAAACGATTTATACACTTAGTGATTGATAGCTAAAAGCCATGTGCAAATCTACGTCAAACAAAAAAGCAATACGGATACACTGAGAAAACTTCATCGTCAAAAACACCTTATCTACACTGGCAACCATTACACACGTGTACATCCTACAAACAAGCATCCATCAATCGACATCATTGACATTAAAAAAGGCTTATAAATAATTTCCACAACTCTACAATGCCCACCTAGTTTCGGAACGTCTTCCATGTCTTGTAGTTTACTTCTGGCACGCTGTATGGCAGAGTCGAGTTCTGGCATACCAGCAGACACACATTCAGCCAAGACAGCCTCCAGAGTGTCTCTGTCTCCTTCTCTAACTGCTGTCTTCAACTGATCGCGCAATGTCTCAGCCGATAATTTACCTAATGTAGTAGAAAAGCGAACGCTCATCAGAAATAATGCTCTAGGAAAACAACACAACATCAAGCGTGCGTCAGTGCGTGTGTCAATAGGAATAAAGTGCATCAAATTCCAGCCAATCTATACCAACTAACCTCCACGACCACCTCCCAAATTTTCCAGAACGTCTCTGGCTTTACGAAGTTCAGCCGATAATTCTGGATATCTGGCAGCCTCTGCTTCTGCAATGACTTTCTCCAGAGACTTAATGTCCTTTTGTCTGATAGCCAATGTCAATTGATCACGAAGCGTGTCTGGTGATTTCACATCTGCACAGTAAACAATAAGCTATATATAGAAGGCAATCGGCAATTACAAATAACACAAAAATCGCAACCACATTGACAAAGCATTGAAAATCGACCAGTTCATTTACTATATTCGAATATAGACAATCTAACCTCCAGTGCCACCACGAAGAATGTCTGCTACACTTCTGGCTTTCTGGATATCAGCCGCCAGTTCTGGCATTCCGGCTGACACACATTCGCTGATCACTTTGTCCAACAGTGTTTTCTCTTTCGATTTCATCGCTTCGTCCAATTTAGCACGCAGACTCTCAGCACTCTTAGTTCCTAACAAGTGAAACAAACAAACAAACAAACTCACTCTATGCCAACAATTGCCATTGGATTGTTTGAAAAATCAAAGAAATACTCTCCGCTTTATTTCATCACAGAAAAGCCAACAAATCATCAAACAACTATCTGAAATCTAACCTCCGCGTCCGCCTCCAAGACTTTCCAGAGTGTCTCTCGCTTTACGTAGATCCGAGCCGACTTCTGGAAGGGCTGCCTTTTCAGCCTCTTCTATCACACTTTGCAGAGCGCTTACGTCTTTCGAGGCGGTCGCTTTCTTCAATTTCTCTCGAAGATTATCAGGTGTTACCCATTCAACTGTTTGGAATGAATATAATTTTTTTATTAGTTACTATATTCTCTTAAATTTTTCCATGAATTATATATATCAATCAAAGGATATTTTTTTTTGGTAGCCTAGATTTTATTCACTTACGACTATTTCCGAATTTTTAATAAACATATTGATAAAATATAATTAACAAACAAATTTAGATAGATAGATAGATAAATAGATAGATAGATATTTCTCTTTTTTAATACCTTTTCACAGTAGAAACTCAATCTATTTCTTCATTGTATTGATTTTGCAAATAATCCTTTCAGATAGTGTGAATGGGTCCACTGATCATTTTCTTACGTAAATGGTATTATAATCAGATATAAATTACGTCTCTTTTTTATGTATGATTATCCTTTTTTTAAGTTTAAAAATCATGTAATGCCCAAAGGAATGTTATGCCTGTATCTTTCAGGTGAATTTTCAACGAACTAACCTTCTCTTCCTCCTTCTAAATTGTCAAGAGTCGTTTTGGCTTCCTGGAGTTCATTGCGTAATTCAGGATAACAAACAGCTTCGCATTCTTCGATTACTTTTTCCAGTGTTTCAATATCATTTTTTCTCATAGCTTCGGAAAGTTCATCTCTCAGAGTACCTGCTGATTTTATTTCTAATTATTGAAATAACAATAAGAATATATTCAGTCAGTAATTTTATCTGAAATAAAGGCGTTGGTATAAAACATTGTTTATTAAATCTCTCTCTCTCTCTCTCTCTCTCTCTCTCTCTCTCTCTCTCTCTCTCTCTCTCTCTCTCTCTCTCTCTCTCTCTGAGACATTCTATAGCAAAATCTTTCCTACTGGAATATATTTTCCCGTCATGCATAAATCGATTGTATTCCGAATGTTTGCTTCCGTAGCCTTCATGAGACTCTAAATAGTCTCATCATAAACCAAATGGATCATTTGTAATGTATTACATGGATATGTATATCTCTAAAGTAAGGCTAAATAAACAGTACCCAACGAAATCGGGAATAAAGTTTGTATATCTAAGTATTTCAAGATTTTCATTTATTTTAATATAAAACATTACGATATCATCTGAATTTTGAATCGAGATAATCCTTACAATAAAAACAAATAAAACTAAAACATTTCTATCCTGAACTTGTTGAACAACATCCTTTACTCGTCAAGTGAAGACAGTTTTCTCGTTATAAATCAAAAACAAATGATCCCCCGTTTTGTTCAAATCCTAACCTCCAGTTCCTCCACGTAAAATGTTGACCAAACGTCTGGCTTCTGCGATGTCAGGCTCAAGTTCTGGGAATCCGGCCGACACACATTCACTGATGACTTTGATCAGTAACCTTTTATTTCTACTTTCCATTGCATTCTTAAGTTTTTCTCGAAGTTTTTCTGGAGTCTTGGTTCCTATTAATCAAATAGTGACAAAAATATAACTTTTGGTGTTTATCTTATAGAAACACATCATCATTTTATAGATTATATAACTCCATAATAAAACTATATGAGAAGTCGTGTTATTTTTTTGATCAAACTCGGAAACATTACTACTTCTTCTTTAAAATAAATATGGATTCTGTGCGTTTTCGGATACAATAGTTATGTAAAAATTATTTTTGCCTGGAAACCTGTGATCCATAACCTAGGAAGTCCTTCCCCGATACAGGAAGAAGGGTAAGATTATGGATACTCGGCAGGGATTAAAAAATCAATTATGAATATTCACCTGAGCACCAACAATGTCAAAATAAAAGGTTCACTCTAATGACTACGGCAAATTACAAAAGATCTGATCCAGGAATTTATTTGTTGGAATTTATGGAAAAGTAACTTCCAGTATAAATATTCGCTCTAGTCAGAAAAAGGGTTTAGAATAATGAGTTATCCTGATGTCGGCATCAATAACCGAGGGATCAAAGTAGAAAGAAACTTATGTCACACTTATCCAAAATACATTTTTTCATAATGAACTAAGAAGAATAAGGTCAAGAAGATATCCTAATGTCTTCGGAAAAACTGAGACGCTTGCAATTTGGAGAAATAGACTTGAAAAGTCTTTCTGCGTATTTTGTATTTTGTTACTTGCTCATCTTTAGCTAAATCAAGCCAGATAAACCTTCTTTTCTGGTTAATAACTGTAAAGGATGAAGTTAAAGAAGCCTGGTTTGATAACAAAAAATCCTAATAAAAAATATCTATCAAATGTTATTCAGAGAAAACAATGATCAGATTACAGGACTTTATATTTATTATTATTATTATTATTATTATTATTATTATTATTATTATTATTATTATTATTTACTCATTAGAGTTTTTCACATCAGCACTAGCTGATGGTCCTTCACTGGAGTTTGAGTGACAGCAAGTCTCCTCAAGTCTCCAGGACTCTTCTCAGTATTCTGGCCGTTCACAATAATGTAGTAGTTTGGATGACCTCCACTCGTCTGCTAACTTCCAAGTCCTCCAGTCCCTTTAGTAATCCTTTACTTACTGTCCCAAACGCACATTATTATTATTATTATTATTATTATTATTATTATTATTATTATTATTATTCCTTCGGCTTCTCTTGAGTGTAATGGTAAATAATCTTGACAGAAATTAGCATGCAAAAAAGAAGTTACACAGAAAATAAAGGCTTCTAACCTCCACGACCACCTCCTAGACTCTGTAGTGTATCTCGAGCATTCCGTAAGCGCCAATTCAATTCTGGGAATGCTGCTTGCTCAGCGCCATCTATTATTCTTTCCAGGCTGGCCTTGTCTCTATTACGAGTTGCTTTGTCAAGTGCATCTCGTAACATGTCAACAGTTATTGTTGAAGACTCTGACAATTAATGAAACGAGGTAATCAAAGAAAGCTTTATCATGTACTTTACTGTTTCGTCATTTAATGGCTTATCCCTTTCAAGTCTAAGGTTGCAAATTCTAAGCTTAAATGTATCTATTTTTAATACTAATATGATATAGTAATAGATGAAAAATACCAGTTTATTAAGCTGACTCTACCATAATATTTAATGCATTACATACACATAGATATTTAGGGTGAGCAAAAGTTTTCACCAAAAAAACAGTTTTTAACCGTGTAATCAATATCGAGTTTTAAAAAACTACTAGTGGAAAATGTAGCACAAACTTGATAGATAGATAGATAGATAGATAGATAGATATGAAGAGAAAGATACTATCAGACTGAGATAGATAGATAGATAGATAGATAGATAGATAGATAGATAGATAGATAGATATCAATAAGATTGTAGCCTGACACAAAAAAAAGTTTTTCATTCAATAAATTTCCATCAGTGTGATTAATAAATAAATTGATATCAAAATTATTGAAATATATCATAAACCTAAATTGTTTGATGGCTTTCGATTAACTGAAAAAATCTTTATTTCAACGGATCAAAACGTTTTTATTGGATACCCAATTCTACTCCAGGCTAATATTCCTCCCTTTAAATTTGAAATTCCTGCTTAAGAATTTATTTATCTAAACAGCCTTATGTAAGAACAAATAGACAATCTCATAAAGAATTTGAAACCCACCTCCCGCAGGGGAATATTCCATACCAAGAAGAGCTCCTCGGGCCATTTTTATGTCAGAGTCGAGTTCTGGCATGCCAGCAGCGACACATTCATAAAGTACACTCGCTAATGTATCCTTGTCACCTTCTCTCACCGCCGCCTTCAGCTTTTCACTCAACTCCTCAGGAATTAATGTACCTAAGCGTTAAAACATGTAATGATATGTACAACAATATTTTTTGCAATTTTGTCTAAATTACATAGACAGCTTCAGAAATGTTCTTTGTCTTTGTTGTTTTAATCACGTTTTTGTCGCTATACCCTCCCGTCTTTTTTAGTTGTTTGTAAAATTCTATGAATCTCAAAGGAAATTCTTTGTTTAATCTACTTGAATATATTGTTTTAATTACTTAACCAGACACATATGGTTTCTACCTTAAAGACATTCAATAATCAATTCTTCTTTATGATATCGATTTTTCTTTCTTTTGGAGAAGCTGATGTATATTTCAACACCACCTTGGTTTGAATTTATGACCTCAAGGGAAACAAATGATCTGCAAGGTTTTTTTAGTTATATCCGTGGAAAATAGAACATCATGATGACGAATTGATGATTGGATGTTTCGAAAACCATCAGGTTTAAGAATGGACTTAACATAACTTCGTGAATTTATTAACTGGTTCCGTTTCTTACCAAATGTGTCAGACCTCTTAGAAAGGCCGAAGACTATAGCAACCAAAATCTTGTGATAAAAACAACATAACGATTAAGCTGAATAATATGTACATAATAATGCAATTGCATTAATCTTATTTTTGATTATTCTATACACTCTTTCTCGTTGTTTTTTGTTTTTGGGTTTTTTTTTCTATATTTGTTACTGATGAGTTACCGGGTGAATTTTGTATCTATCAAATTGAATATAAGATATATCCTTAGAAGAGTATTTTTGTCGAATCTTACAAAGACTAAAGCGACAAAGAATATATCGACCGAAATGCTGTGTTAAAACAACAACAAAAATTCAAGACAATCGCATTAAAATATCTGGAATAATTATAAAACTAAATCCAAGACTTTCGGAAAGTGATTAAAACTTTTCTTGGTTTTTTAAGACAATAAATCTCCTATCTAAGCATTTTATACTGCATACGCTATGAAAATTTAAATAACATAGAAACATTATGGCGTTCATTACATATGAAAACGGAAGTCTATAAATCAGAACACTTAATCGTTTGAATATTTGAAAAAATAAGTGCTTAAAATATATTTTGAAGAACAAACCTCCTCTTCCACCGCCGAGTTTATCCAGAGTGTCTCTGGCCTTACGAAGATCGGTGGCTAACTCTGGATATCTGGAAGCCTCGACTTCTCTAATGGTTTTATCCAGAGCTTTAATGTCTTTTTGTCGGATAGCCATGGTCAACTGATCACGGAGTGTATCCGGAGATTTCAGATCTGACAGGAAAAGACGTACGTGGCTTTAATGAACAACATTTGACATTTAATAGAAAGTTGATATAAAAGTTATACAACGCTTCGATAAAGAGTTTCACCACTAATCCAGATGTCTTTTTTTATATTTTGTACTTATTTCTTACTTTTTTCTCTATTCAATTATAACCATTAGATAATATATATATATATATATGTGTGTGTGTGTGTGCGCGCGCGCGCGTGTGTGTGTGTGTGTGTTTTGTGCGAGTGCGTGTGTCTACGTACGTTTTAACCTTCTATATATAATTCAAATGTGCTTGTATATCCTTTTATATATATATAATACAATATTTATTCTATTTACATTATATTTATTATAATTTCAAATATATTTTCAAACATTTTCTTAAGTATTGAGTTATTTTTAAAGAACAACAACGGCAAAAAGTTTTATCTCATATCAGAAAAGAAGAATATCTCAGTTCTAACCTCCAGTGCCACCACGAAGAATGTCTGCTACACTTCTGGCTTTTTGGATGTCACCATCCAATTCTGGCATTCCGGCTGACACACATTCGCTGATCACTTTATCCAGCAGTGTTTTGTCTTTTCCTTTTATTGCTTCTTTTAACTTGGCCCGCAAACTTTCAGGGGTCTTTGAACCTAACAATCCCAATTTAGATATTTTTAGAAAACAAACAATTTTTTCTTCTCAACAAAAAATGCGAAAGTATTACATTTGTAAATACAGTAAAATAATTGATATTTTTCTAATAAATCATATTTGTTTTCCCTTTTAGTCTAGGTTTAAAGCTCGGTAAAGATACCCCAAAGCCCAACTTTTATTTAACTTATTTTTCCTATTCAGGTATCTTTAGGAAAAGAGGAAATTTTTCTCGTTCCCAAATGATACCTGCATCACAAAAATAAGCTAAAGATAGTTTGGATTCGAGTTAGCCTTGCCATGCTTTTAACCCTGATGATTCAGAAACTGACTACTTCATTATTAAAAAAAATATTACCTATCATTAGACATCATTGTCTAATTTCATTTTATTTTTTAAAAATTCACCTTCTTACATCAACATTTACCAACAGGGAGCTAGGCAAACTATATAAGGGTGACCGTAACATCTTCTCTTTTCCCAAAATGCACCTTTTATATTGATGTTTTGTATATGCTTTCAAAAAGAATATACATATATTTAACAATCCACATGTTTGCCGTATATTGTATTGGATTTTTCTCTTTCACTGGTTAAATATACTAAGAATATTTTGACATATGATTATTTTCAATATAAGCCTTTACTATTTGCTTTCTTATTCTGTATATAATCAATGGACTAAATGAAAATTTTGGTTGAATATTTATAAATCCTACCTGTGATTTTACCGTTAATATAAAGGACTAGTTTATTAAAATAGTAATCGATTCTAACCTCCGCGCCCGCCTCCAAGTTTCTCAAGAGCGTCTCTAGCTTTACGTAAGTCTGAACCAAGTTCTGGAAGAGCTGCTGCTTCCACTTCTTCTATCAGTCCAAACAAACCGACTGCATCTTTGGCCCTTGTAGCTTTCTTCAGTTTCTCACGCAAAACTTCGGGATCAAGATAAATGGTTTCTGACAAGAACAGCAAGAATATTCTTACATTCCCAATAAAAAAAACTAAAACCAAAAACATGAAACTTATCAACACATGAATAAATTGATAGAAAAACGTCCCTGTTAAAAGAAATAATAAATGTTGTTAATGCCCCCATATATAAATACTATATACAGGTTATTATATATATATATATATATATATATATATATATATATATATATATATATATATATATATATATATATAACAGGGGTTATGATTATTTGAGTAAATCATTATATTATTAGAAACTTAATAAATTAGCAAATCTCTTGTAATGAATTAGCATATCCCTTTTTGAAAATTATCTCCTCGCGAGATCAACTGATGACATTGTGAATGTCTCCAAAAATTACTTGTCAAAAACATTTTCTATGAAAGACAAGTATCTAAAATTTTTCTATATTGCAATATTTATTGATAATGCGTATATCCTAATCAATAAATGTAGGTTGGAAATAAGATTAGAAATATTGTGTTTGTCAATCTAACATGTGTAAGAAGCATGCCTTAAAAACATTATACAAAGTTTAAACAAGCAATATGTTGTTATGGAAATCGGATAAGACAGAATGAAGATTTACGACTTAAAATTTTATTTTATCTAATGAGTCCTTTTGCAAAGCGTAGTACACTAACAAGCCACTAGGATATAGGATGAGAGTGTGTATTTAGTGGGGATCTACTTCTTTATTTCTGATCAGTGCTATTTATTTAACTGTCGTAGAATTTATGAAAGACCTCAAAATAATGATAAAAAACAACAAAAAAGAATAAACTAGCTCAAAATTTATAATGGCAATCATATTTTAAATTAAGGACTAATTATTATCAATTCTAACCACCTTTCATATCAGGTTTTTCCACTTTCTTTCTAGTTTCTTTGCCATCTTCTGGCTGTTCTTTGACTTGGGGTAACTGTGAATCTTGCTTCCCCAAAAAATCCTCCAAGGTACTAGGAGCTCCTAAATATAGCAAAAAAATACATAATTACTGAAAGAGAAAGACAACTACATAAATGAAAACCGTTTTTTGGGGGGGGGATTCTAAACTCATTAAGATATTTTTTTAAAACGTAGCACTGACATTACCAAAAATTTGGACATATAACATAGGTAATTTTACCAACATGATTATCCCTTTTTGTGTAGTAATGAGTTGACACTTTATCTCCCTCACTAGTGGTAAAGGCGAGTCACGTAAATTTATTAAGCTTTGCTTAAAAATTCACGTGAAGGGCACTGAGAAATAGATAACAACACTAGCTTACTAAGTAATGCTCTACGACGCCTTACTTACTAAGCTTACTTCACTTGGTATCAGGCTTCACATGAAGGTACCCAATGATGACCAAATTCCCAACATAACAAAAGTGAGCTTGCTAGCTAACACTCTATTGTAGGTGCCCAGTTTTATCTGTTTGGAGAGTTTAGATTACGAATGTGCTTTCCTGGTCACTTTTCTCTCTATCTGCCATCACAGATAATATCAAAAGGCCTCCTGATAACACAAAGCAGGGAAAACTGGATTGACGCTTTTTTTTAAAGAATTGAAATTAAATTATTTTTTTACAAAGTAGACACCCAAAACAGAAATACACAGTTCGCTGAATTTACTTTCAGAAATGATGAACATTTTTGCATTCTCGGTTTCCTTTCGTTATTCATGTAATTTAGAATAAGGCATTTTACAGTATTCAACAATGGTACACACATTCATATTGTTTTATGATCATCAGACAACTGTAAAGATTACTAAGTCCCTCATTAATTTTGGTGGGTAAAGAAGATACCGGAATTATTTCGCAACGTCTGTCTTATCTCAGTAATACATGACAAGAAGTACTATTTTTTTGTTTGTTTTGGAAGGAAGGAATTATTTGCACAAACAACATAGTTTTTCTCTGATTCTATCTAATTGGATATGATGATTTATACCTTTCGCAAAGGGATTAGAATGATTTGACTACAATTACTTCGGACGAAATTTGAACTCAATTCGCTGATTTTATTTTCCACGCTGTTAACTCTGAAGCGAATCCTAACAAGCATTCAAAAGGAAGAAGTATAAGATTCACGTGTCATCAGATGAAATACGTTTTGTTACAATTTCGAAAACATCTAACCTTCTTCCTGTTCCAAAGATTCCAAGACTTTTCTTGCCATTTCTATGTGTGGTTCAAGTTCTGGAAATCCTACGGCTATACTTTCATTGATAAGTTTCTCCAAAAGCGGTTTGTCGCGATGGAGAATTGCTTCGGTGAGTCTTTTACGTAGATACTCCGGGGTCTTTGTTCCTACGACCAAAACATCAGTAATTTCAAAACAAGAGCAGAACAATAAAAAGAATTAAATTGCTTTTCAGAGAGATGTGAAATCATGCTTATTAACAAGAATATATAACAGTATCTATATAAGTCTGTATAACTTTATGTACCAAGTCATTGTTGCTTATAAATATATATCACAAATAGACAGAAAGAAACAGGCTTTGATAGATAGATAGATAGATAGATAGATAGATAGATAGATAGATAGATAGATTACTTGAAATAATTATTAAACCACTGAGATACAGATATACGAACACAGAAGATATTTAGATAACATGAACAATTCTTGTAAAATCAAAAACTGTCCTGACCTCCACAACTACCAACAAGTTCCTCCAAAGCATCTCGCGCTTTTTGCAGTCTTGAACTCAACTCCAAGTAACCTGCAGCTTCACATTCTTCGATTACGGCTGCTAATTTGGCTTGGTCTTTTTGTTTCATGGCCAATTTCAGTTGTTCACGTAGAGTTTCTGGGGACCTTATAGCTGAATGAGTTAATGCAAAAATTTGTCAACTAAGATAAAACTGAAACTATCCAAACAATATCAACAAATCATTCAATTATTAATCTGTCTAATTTACGAAAGAAACTAAAGACTTTTTGAAAAATACATTAAAAAGCTAATGGTGATTTGTAGTTACTAAAATCATAATTTCTCCAACATGATAAATAGCGACAAAAATTCAGATTTGATTCATTTTTAAGATACTAAAACAGCCAAGATAAAAAAAAATATTAGTGGAAATTCTTATCCTTATCATTATTATCACAAATGATAATAATAGTTATGAAAATAATTATAATAATGTTCCCTGTCAACTCATATTTGGCTATGCACTATTTATCATTGTGCATAGCCAAATATGAATAGACAAGGAACATCATTATAATTTTCCACGAGAAGGTACTAAAAAGTCTCAGTCTGACCAAAAAAAAATGACCTGTAGCAACATATTTATCTCTCAGGTTATCTCCCTTAGCGCCACGCTTGTCAAATTTCTCTTCCTCCCTTACCCGAAATCAAATCGGTAATTTTTGGCAGGGCCGATTACTTTTCAATACCTCCTCGTACATTTCAAATAACTACACATGAAAAGTATTTTAATATTCGATAAGGAAAAATTTGATAGATTGAAATTGGTAAATATTGGAGAACTGTACAAATTGTAATCAGTTATATATATATATATATATATATATATATATATATATATATTGCTGAGAAAAAATATATGTTAATACTGATAAAGTGGAATTCTAACCTCCTGTTCCTCCTTTGAGTATATCGAGAATTTCTCTTGCCTCTTGTATTTCAGCATCCAGTTCAGGCATCCCAGCCGCAACACACTCATTAATAACCCTTTCCAAAACAGGTCGATCTTTCCTACGCATTGCTTTCTTGAGTTTGTCAAGCAAAATGATCGAGGTTTTAAATCCTAAGAACGATTGTAAAAATAATACATTTAAAGTCTCTACAGTAGGAGAATTCTTATTCTTAAATTACTGTAAAATTTTCCTAGAATATTAATCATTTCTTTTCACAACTCGATAAAGAAATAGTTTCTTAGAAAACTTGAACTCTCATCACATATCTCAGATTGTCGAAATTGGTCAGAGGTCTTCTATAAAAAGTATTCTGACAAATCACTCCATGTTTCTGGCCTTGTGCTTGACTAAGCTTAACAAATAGGGCGTTTCGCTTCAGAACAGTTACAAATCTAGTCTATCACTATCCTCACTATGTGCAACACACGCCTTGTGTTAGTTTGGTAGATAATCATATGCATGTTAGTATCTTCTTTTTAGTTCTTTTTTCTTTTTGCTTTTAAAGATTCTGAAATCAAGTATTTACTACTAGCATTTCATATCTCTGGAAGTGGTCCCATATAGACGACACTTTAACAAAATCTAAATATGGAGTCTGAATTCAAATCACATTAGAAGCTACTTCTTTATCTTGATTACACGCTGCTTACTTTTAGAGTCCAAAAACAGTTGGTCAGTTTGTCTAAAGATAGTGAAATAAACTATTCAACATTAATCCTAAATCATTTATCTCAAGTTCTGAAAAAACTTTTCCAAAATATCAATTTTGCTTTTTAATATGTCAATTCGTATTTAATTTCCTTACAAAAAGATAAAACAGAAGACAGAATTATTGATAATTATCAATTATGTTTGCTAATCAGCCATTTAACGAATTAATCAACATATTTAAGCGTACGTAAATTGTAATATACAAAAAAATATGGCGGGTTTTCAAAAAGTAAGAAAAGTTATTGATTAGTTTTTCGTTGTGATTTTATTAGAAAATAACTAATTAACCGCAATTTTCAGCTGTTTTGATATCTTTCATGATATGGTCGTTTTCTTAAAAGATATTTAATTGCCAATAACCACATTCAACTAATTCTAAAAAGACAGCAAGAGATTGTTCAAATCATATAAAATGGACAGGTATGTTTGATACTAAAGCTAACCTCCTCGACCTCCACCGAGGCTTTCCAGGGCGTCTCTAGCTTTTCGAAGGTCTTTTCCCAACTCAGGATAAGCGGCAATTTCACATTCTTCAATGACAGCTTTCAAAGTCGCCATGTCTTTTTGTTTTATGGCAGCTTTTAGCTTATCACGCAAAGTGCTCGTTGTTCTTGGTCCTACACATCAAAAAAAGAAGACATAATTATTCAGCCTAAGGTTATCTTTCTTTTCGAAAAGAAGTAGAAACTTTTTACAGTTTGCAATAGACTATCTGAGGTCATTAGAAGTTTGGTAAATTCATGAATGCCAACATTTTTGTAAATTTTTCACAGAGACAAAAACAAAAAAGTTAATATTTAAAAACTAAAAGGAAAAAAACCGGTTAAGATTAATTGAGAAGCTCTAAAATATCCATTTTCCAAGGATCGTTCACTGAAGGCTGAAATTTTCCATTGCCTTTAGTTGAGTCGTGTCAAGATCAGTCCCGAATGCCCGAGGGGAATGTTGAGGGAAATGCCGATGCTACAGGAAAAGCTATTCAACCTCAGTCTAGTTCACATAAGAAACACCTTACAAAACTTCAGAGTCCTCTCTCGTAGAGGGTCAGTAAGAAAAAAACTTACGATCTTTTAAATGTTCTTTATAGCAAGACAATTTAAAAAAAATTAAAATGTCACATTCTTTTTCAAGTTTATATCTTAAAAAGTAAAATAAGAAAAATTCAAAGCTAACTTTTTATTTCTATATAATGCGAAGTTTTTATCAAAATTAAAAACCATAATTGGAGTTCGAATGATATTCTAGAGTAAGTTCATGTAATTTTAATAACTTTATTCACTTTTATCAATTAAGTACCCGTGACGCACAGGTGTTTCCCTCTAAAACGGTTTCTCTCTTAAACGTTCAATTTGAGTCAGTGAAGTTAATTGAATTTGCTGGAGCGGTTTCACCCGTGTATTCAGCCTTAACAGAAACTTTCAACTTTTTCCCATTTTAGATTTCCAAACATATCATTGTCGCAAGTTTTCAATTCATTAAAATTAGTCTTAGAAGATAATATGTTGAACAAACTAAAAATTAATTGTTTCACACCATCTAAACACAAATAATTTTAAACAGACTTAAAATAAATTCAAGTATTTTTACATGAAAAAAAAAAAGAGATTTCCTTATGCACAATTGTGTATTGGACAAGAATGAATGGAAAAATATTTTAATTTCAATTGCCTTTTATCACAAATCCCAGATTGTCATCCTACGATCCACAAAAAACAGAGTAGATAGGAAATAAATACGTTTTGAGAGATTCTAAATTACACCTCCACCCAATCCTTAAAAATCTGCCTTTCTGTTGGAGAAGTCTTTATGACAGATCCATACTGATTTTAATGACTATATACGTTGCAATAAAAAAAAAATGAAATTAAAATGCAAATAATAGTCAACATTTAGTACTATAACTCTCCCACACACTTAGTGTACGTATAATATAGGCAAACAACTATTATAAGACAGAGGTACTAATAATTGATACTGCTTCATCTTAGAAATTTGAACATTAAAAGAATAAGAAACGAATTAATTATATCGTCGGAATGGAAGATTAAATGAACCCTTCAAAATCATTTTCTATTATAAAGTAATCATTATTAGAAGATGAGAGGATTCACAAACCTTCTGGATTATCTTCCATTTCTTTCAGGATTTCTCGTGCCTTTTCTATTTCTGGGCCTAATTCTGGGAATCCGGACGCTACACATTCATTGATAATGTGTTCTAACGCCGGCTTATCTTCACGTTTTATTGCACGCTTCAGTTTGGCCAACAGCTTCTCAGGAGTCTTAACTCCTGGTAAAGTGATGAAAGAAAAGGGACTTGTGAATAAAAACGCATGGCTTCAAATGGAAATAATGAAAACACGAGGTAAATGTTAATTATGAAATATTTGAATAATCAAATAATCTTTATGGTAGATCAGAGTTATTTTTCCTGAAAATCTATACAAATTGATTCAAAAGTTCAGAAAAGCTAAATCGCAAAATAACTTCCTTAAAGAAAAAAATAATTGGAAATATTTTTTTCACTTTTAATGTAGCTGATTCGAGAGAAATGTGAAATTTCAGATGAGACATAAACACTTAGCATGATATTGACTTATCTTTGATTACAAATGGAATTTTCAATACGAATTCTACACATAACAAAGGCCGTAAATAAATTGGTCGAAACTTTGTGGTAAGTAAAAACGAAACAAAAAGAATATGATGAGCAGTTCAAACTATCGGAATAAACATCTACAATCAGATTTTATGATTCAAAAAGCAATAAAAAAAATTGTTTGTCTATTCCATTTTCTAAAAGCTTCTTTTCTCTAAAATTAAGTTAGGTAAAAAAAAAAATGAATTGTTTTAAAAAAATGAATCATCTAACCTCCGCGACCTTCTCCCATTTCTTCAAGAATGTCGCGTGCGAGGGCTAATTCCGAGCCTAGCTCAGGGTAACAGACAGTTTCACATTCCTCGATGATCTTTTCCAGTTTTTCTCTATCGCGTTCTTCGATAGCTGCTTTCATCTGGTTTCGCAAGTCTTCGGGGCATTTCAACACTGGTAAAAAGGTAAAAATCTTACGGATGAAAATTCAGATCAGAAATATACAAACTAAAACTAAATCGAAATAATTCCAGTATCTGATATCGAGTATATGCGAATATATATAAATGGGACTGATTGTCTTCTTACTAAGCTATTAAATTATCGATAAATAAGTCAGTTGAATTTGAATAGTCTTATATCAACTGTTGACAAAATATCAATTGATTAATATAGGTATCCTTAATTCGAAATAGGAATATTCGAAAGGGAATTTCACATTCTGATAGATAGATAGATAGATAGATAGATAGATAGATATCATGGAAATGTATTTTGTATGTATACAGCTTTTCCACCACGAGCAGAATGAAATACAATGTGAATTTTTCAACAGAGTAAATCTGGTTTGAATTTAGAATTTTCCTTCTCCTTGACTAGATACCTTACCAAGACAAAAAAGATTAGTCTACCCTGTTTACTCATATATGGGAGGAGAACAGATAAATTCATGCCTTTTGCATGTGAAACACAAACAACCTCGCCCATGAATGGAACCCGGGTTGCCAATTCCATTTCTTATGACGGTAACCGTTAATTTAAGCAAACATTCAAAATCTATTTTGTTGGTTAACCAAAAACATCGGTTGTCGATCTAATAAAACTAATAAATCTATATTCCTTATGTGTTTCACATGATAAATTTCGCGTCATTTCAACCCATATAAAAGCTTTGATAAATAAATCAAATATTTCATTTCTAATTCTTCGCTTTTTAGCTGTTTTACAATGTTTTTTTGTGATGTATTCGATAATTCAGGCAAAAATAATTGAATTTTTAAAAATCTTAACCTCCACTGCCTCCGTCTAACTTGTTGAGAATATTCCGTGACTGTTGAATTTCAAAATCAAGTTCTGGCATTCCTGCAGCTATACACTCATTAATAGTTCTTTCCAGAATTGGTTTGTCTTTCCTTTCCATGGCTTTAATCAATTTGTTGAGGAGCGAATTAACATTCTTTTTCCCTGCGAGCCAGAAAATAGATAATCGATATAGAACGAACGAAATTGAAATTAAAATAAAACATGAATTTTTTATTTGATTTATAGATCCATAAAAACTGCAACTAATTGATAATAGTCAATCACTAATTAGTGTGGTTACTTTTATGCATGTGGGCTATTGAAATTGTTTGTGTATGAATGCGTATGTTTGTGAAAGAGTTTGTGTGCGATAACGAGTTTACATATATGTATATATTCGTGTGCTTGAATGTACGTATTTATGAGTGCATATGCGTATTAGAGAATGGATATGTTTTCGAGGGTGCGTGAATGGTGTGCATAAATTCGTGAGTTTGTACTTTCGAAAAATGTTGTTTTATAAAGCTAATTTGATATGACAATATCAAAACTATCAGTGACTATTGAAATAAAATAAAAATGTTTTCATAACATGATATTTGTAAATGCTGACCTCCTCGTCCACCTCCAAGACTTTCCAATGCATCTCTAGCTAATGCCAATTGTGGACCGAGTTCTGGAATTTCTGCCTCTTCGCATTCTAAAATTACTTTCTCCAGTTCTGCTTTATCTTTCGATTTGATTGCAGTAGCGAGTTTTTCCTGGAGTGAATCTCGGTAACTGGGCCCTAATAATCAAAGGCCACATTTTAAAAGTTTATTCAACAAATATGGGCATGAAGACGGCATAGATAGATAGATAGATAGATAGATAGATAGATAGATCAGTCTAATAATCAAGGAATATTTATTTGATGCAATCAATATATTTTCCAACATATTTTTCGTTGTCAATGTACTTAATTCAATCAGGCATTATTATTACCCGAATGAATCAAACATCTTACAGGCAAACTTTCAGATCAAAATTGAGGTTTTAACAACAATGAGACTAAAAATGCATTGATACATACACATACAAACATAGATAGATAGATAGATAGATAGATAGATAAAAATAGCGAGTAATATTTCTGTTATTTTGTTTTAATTTATTTATCGAAAATTAACATTATATCAAAATATTCTGAACTTTTCTGAGGGAGAAAAATTGGAAATATTATCAATCTTGATCATATATGAATATACATAAAATAAAAGAAAGAAAAACGGAACAAAGATATGGAGAGAAAGTTTAGTAAGTTTCAAGAGTATAGGTAAATTTGTTCGTGACGCACCTCTGCTGCTTTCTGGAAGAGTTTTCAATATGTCTCTGGCTTTCTGTATGTGAGTATCAAGTTCAGGAAAACCTGAAGAGGCGCATTCTTTAATGGCCTGTTCCAGACTGGATCTGTCCTTTTGTCGAATGGCTCTCATTAATTTGCTAAGTAGAGAGTCAGGGGTCTTTGACCCTAACAAACATGAAAAAAGCGAATCAGTTTAATCACGACGAAGATAACGCTAAAATACTGATTTACAAATATCATACAAAGATTCTAAGGGGTCTTTTTAGAGGCTAACTGTTTGTATTTTCATTTTTGTAAACCAAAAGATTCTTATATCCCAATGACACTTTATAAAGAAGGTCTATTGATCATCACTCCTTTCATTCAAGCAGATATTCAAAGTAACTTTGATGTGATTAGAGAGAGGACTAAAACATATAAGGATGATGTTCAATAATCTTTCGAACATCAAATAGGACCATATCAGATTTACAAGTATTGCCTGGTGAGATTGGTTTACTTAAACTCTCACTTATTTTCTCACAAGCATTCTAGTTTACCTGTAATGAGACATTTTGTCAGGATACCTGACAATGATAGAAGGTGCATAGGGAAGAGAATTATATATTTACCCAACCCCTCCGCACAAGTAAGATGTGGCACAAGATCAATTTTTTAAGCGGAATGTAACAGGTTTGATTTGGAGTTTTTCTTCTCCTAGACAGGTTGCCATATCAAGTTTAAAGACACGAGTCTGCCCTACTATTAACCCATAGTTGGGGGAAAATGGTCCAATGCACAACTTTTCCTAGGGTATATGTACGATATAAAATGCAAACAGCCTAGTCCAGGATTTGAACTCGGGTTACCGTATCCATTTCATAGGCCAAAAACCAATTCACTACGAGCACCTCCGAAAGAGAAGTGGAATATTGCCCGTCTCAATTTAATTAATGCAACTATGAGCAGTCTCGACCGAAATTTGATCTCGTTTCGCTGATTTTCCACTCCGAGCTGGTGACCTTTATAAATTCTACTTTTCTGGTAGTCTAACGCTTCTCCAGATACTGCAAATTAACGGCGCTTGCACCCCATCTAATTTCTTAATAATATTAAATTCAAACGGTGGATATCTTAAATGCTATTGATAAAATTCTAATGAAGTTTAAAGAGAGAATAATGTTTGCATTCTGACCTCCTCTGCCGCCACCTAGGATCAATAAGGTGTCCCGAGCTTTGCGAAGATCGGTGGCTAATTCTGGGTAGTTTAAGGTCTCACATTCTTGAATGACTTTTTCTAAAGCCTCTTTCTCTTTTGAGTCAATTGCTGCTTTCAGTTGATTGCGAAGAACATCGACAGGTTTAATATCTAATCAGGAGAAGAAAATATATTTTGATTTGAACAAATAATGTTAAACCTTAAAGAGTTTTTTTTGCACAAAACAAAAGCTATATCCTGACAAAATATATTCTATAAAATCAATATTTTTCAATAATTTTTCTACTTCACAAGAGGTTCCGGGAGAAAGAGTAACGAAAAGATTTTACGATAATAGTTTAGAATTATATAGATTTAAGAACGTTCCATGCAAGGATTTTTCATTGATTTTTTTCTTTTTGTAAACAAATAACCTTTGTATGCTTAAGTAAGTATATAACCAACCCCTGTGACATGGACTAGGTGTGACACCAGGATAATTTTTAAGTGGAGCACAGCTGGTTTGGATTCAAAGTTTTCCTTCGCCTAAACTGGTTGCTGTACCAGACTAAAGAGCCTTGTCAACCTTGCTCTTTACCGATAGCTGGCTGAGTGGGAGAAGAGATGGATAGATGACTTTCTCAAGGACATAAATGCAAAATGAAACTAAGCAGCTTCGTTTAGGATTTTAACTCGGTGTTGCCGAATCCGTTTCATAGGACAATAACCGCTATGCCAAGAGCGCCTCCATCATTTAGCAGAGATTGGAATTGAGATTCTTCAAAAACCATCAAAGAAAAAAAGGTTATTTCAAAAAATAACAGATATCTTACTTTACAGAAGATCAGCAATTCAACGAGAGTTTTTGAGATTCGGTGTAAGTATTCACAATGCATTCACTTGAAAATAAACTTATTTTAATCTGATGCATAAAAACTGAGATAAAGTAAAAAAAAACAAAAAAAAACGAGCCATAAGTTAAGGGACCCATTCTCAACTGAAGTTTCCCAGAATTTCAATCTACAAAAATAGATCATTTCCTTATCCATACCTCGCATTAATTCTTTAACGTGGACAAAGGAATGAAAACAGTCTATCTCTGTGGATTGAATAAATGGCTTAGTTGGGAATTTCAATCACGTTACTGTATACGGCTAGCATCTTAACAAGATTGGAGAATACAACGGCCGAAACGTTGTTACCATAACAATCAAGACAAGGAGACCGTTTTGTGTAAATAAATACCTAATAGATATAGTTCCTCATCTCAGAAATACTGAAATAATAATAATAACAATAATAATAATAATAATGTATTAATTTAATTTAGATAAATAAAGAATAAATAAATAAACAAAAAAAATTGATTATATCAGAATACTTTGACGCTATCGTCAGATCCTAACCTCCTTTCCCGCCTTCCAGAATATCCAATGTTTCTCGAGCTTTTTGTATTTGAAGATCCAATTCAGGCATGCCAGCAGCCACACTTTCGGATATTGCTTTGTCCAAGGCACTCTTATCCTGGCTGTCAATAGCTTCTTGCAGTTTGGCTAAAAGTTCCTCTGGCTTCTTTGTACCTAACGGCCAAAAATTCAATTCGTTGTAAATCGTTTAAGAAAGATTATTTTTAAAAATATCTTTCAGATAAGACATTATATGTATGTAAAAATTTCTGTCGAATTTCATAATTATCGTAAAAGTCTATTGCGCTCACATACACACATACACACACACACATACACACACAGATATATATATAATATATAATAATTTCTTTGATCTTATTATTACATTTTATTACAAACCTTCCAGATCGATCCACTCAACGACCATTAAAGTAAACATCGTAAACACGTTTTCGACGTGACTTGAAGGTGCATCATCTATTTCGGGCGTTGGTTTAAGACGCATTAATCTGGTCAACTACTAACCAGAGGTTAACTCTGTTGTCAAAGTTTTAATCCCGACTCCTATTTTCTGCATGATATTATTTGTTTACGACTGAAAAGCATCAAACTTAAGTGGGTTGAATCCTAAGGTTAATTTTTTTGTAACCAAATTTATTCAAGTTAGACGAGCACCCGAGATATGGAATACGATTCAAGTCACGTTGAAAGCAACTCCTTTATTACGATTTCACGCTGCTAGCTTTAATTGATGAAAAGAGTATCGACCCAGAACATTATGGTAAAAAGTGACAGTATATACATTGTACGATGTGCAAAAGTGATCAAAAATTAAGAATGAAAATATTTCATTTCTGACTTCAAATAAAACTAATAACAATATTTCAAATCACTTTCTTTATATTTAAGAGTATGAGAGCAAATCTTTTCTATAATGAGTCTTTCTATACGTGCATATTAATGAGTATCACCTACTTGATTAATTTGTATATTTGACCTATTCTATGACTTTCATTTTGAATAAATCAAAGAAAAACTATAACAAATATCTTCTTAACGCTAACCTCCACGACCGCCTCCCAGTCGATCCAATGTGTCCCTGGCCTTTCGCAGGTCAGGACTCAATTCGGGATAGTTGGCAGTTTCACATTCAGCAATAACCTTCAGCAACTGGTCTTTGTCTTCGTGTCTAATCGCTGCGCTAATTTTGTCTCGTAAACTCTCAGTCGATTGAGACTCGTTAAGAGATTCTGACAAAGACATTGTGAAAAAGCACGAGTTAAAAACAATCATTCGTTTAGTATTTCTTTTCAGACAAAAGAAAGAAAAATCAACAAAAGAGAAAAGAAAGTTCGTAAAATGTTAAAAAGTGGATATTATAATGGTGATGCATCAATGTAAGTCAAGATATAAGCGTTTATTTTTATTATATAAAATAGATGTATAAATAGCTATTCTCGAACGATAGTTCGTTATAGTATAGTTTGAGACATTGATTGAAAATTAAACTCACAATGTTACAATGGTCAAATAGACTAGATTATTTACCATTGCTCACCGAGGTGGTGTATGTGTGTGCAGTCATTTTATTTTATTTTATTTATTTATTAGATGCATCTGCTGATTTCAAATATATCTTTAAATTATATTACGGATTTTTAAGATAACAGAATCATTGCTAATAATTTTCTTGGTAATATTCAGTAATAGTTTACCCTTATTTAAAAAAAAAAAATTTTTATTTGGTTTAACAGAACATTTTCTCCTGCTTTAATGGATTATTGTATACTTGGTTTCATATAATATTACACTTATTTTTCCTATTTTACACACAATCAAGCAGAATATTTTAGATTCGATTTAAAAGAATAGTCATACCTGGTTTAATAGAATGTATTAAACTAGAATTAAGGAAATTTTTACACTTGGTTTATATCACATTATAAAAAACAGATATTTCATTCTTGGTTTTAAAGAATATTTTAAATACAGTTTGATGAAACTAACCTTTCTGTTCACTCGGAAGGGAAGTGAGAGCTTTTCTAGCTTCTTGTATGTACTGGTCAAGTTGTGGCAGACCAGTGGCTACACACCGGTCAATGATTTTCTCCAGTTTGGGTCTCTGTCTTTGGGCAATAGCCCTTCGAAGTTCTTCAATAAGAGGGTCAGGTTTTTTGGTTCCTAATAACCAAAAACATTTTGTTTAATGCTTTATAGAGTTAAACAAACATAACTGTTATAGGTGCAGATGGAATTGTACCTGGGGAAAATAATCTAATAAATATCTTCAAGGAATTATTTCTGTATTCTTTTTTCTTGAATCAGATTTTTTAGATAGACAATTTCTTTCTAAAACTGTGTATTTAGATATTTTGAGAGTAATTAGTCAACTTTTATCTCCCTGCAAGGGCATTATAAATATCCAACAAAAACTGTGATGTGATAGATACTTAATATTATTAACTAAGACTGGCACAAGGTCAATGGGATGAAAAAGGAAGTTGGAAGATAGAGTTACACCCATTTTCAAAGAAAAGATGATCTGCTAGTCTTCCAAATCATCATTCAAAATTCTATTTTTAAAAGCTTGAATCCAACTATGGTAACAAATGGAAAAACATGGGGTAGACTCTGAAAGCTTTGCTTAATCTGGAACAAAGCTAAATGAAGGAAAAGAGAAGCTAGAAGATCATGTAGCGCCACTAAGCAGATTCTATAAACTTTGTTGAATCTACAAGATTAAGTGAAGTAAATGGAGATTGTAGGGTAACTCAGTATGTCATTAAATTTAGGATTTCAATTGAACGAATATATGATACAATTCTCAAGACCTTAGTACATAGAAAGAATTATATCATCTTAAACATTAAAAAAATGGTCTAAATGAAAAAAAAGAAAGAACAAGTGCAAATAATAGATATTTGGAGGCTGTATATAATAATTTAGTGCGTATTATACAGTGTAAAATATCATATTTCGAGAAAAGTTAAGCAAAGTTTTATAACAAGTTTAACATAAAAAGAGGTATGAAACGAAAAAATTAATCAGTGAGTAAACTGCTAACCTCCTTGATCTCCACTCAAACTTGCAAGCATATCTCTTGCATCACGAAGCTGGGCTGCTAATTCGGGATAGCTTGCCGCTTCACAATCTTCAATGGCCTTCTTGAGACCATCGACGTCTTTTTCCTGGATTGATTTCTCCAACTGTTCTCGTAATAACTCAGCAGGAATTATTTCTATCAACCAGAAAATGATTCGTATAGATTACTAAACATTAATTCGAATGTATTATTTTATAACATAGGTATATACGTAGGTAGATTATTTATATTAACACGTAGAGGAATTGGTGCATTTGTAACGAGTCACTAATTATATAACAAATATTGTAGGTTATATATATATATATATATATATATATATATATATATATATATATATATATGCGAACGATAGAATTACAAGTTATAAATGCATAAAGATAATATATAGAGTCAAGTGGAAGTAATAGGACAGTCAATAATGCCATTGACAGCTCCTTACTTCAATCCCGACCTCTATGTTTTGTAGATTATCCTATAAATTTATTAAGGTTAGTTTTGTATAATACAAGATCAATACATTCATTGACTAAGTTTTACTTAGGCTGGTATAAGGCCACACTTTTTACAATGCTTGGTATTCCTCATCGGTCTCTCAGCTTTGAACTGAGCAGGTTTGATGCTACTTCAATAATCAAACGAGAATCTTTTTCTCCGAGCGAGACTTTGCAATAAATCTACATATAATTCAGTTATCATATATATTTTCAATGCCAAAAATTGACAGTTCTACTCTTCGTTATTTTATTTCTATTGAAGTACGTTTAACACAAGTATGAATGGACATAAATGACATTATCTTATTGAAGAATAGTAAAAGGCTGGAATATGCAAACCTTTTGTTCCTCCTTCAAGAAGACTAAGAGTTTTTCGAGCTTCTTGAATGTCATCAGCTAATCCTGACAAACCTGCTGATACGGCTTCCCTGATTGATTTCTCCAAAAGAGTTTTGTCTTTTTTCTCCACTGCTTTTTTCAGATTTTCACTCAACATCGTCACTGATTTTGTGCCTAATGTTCCCAAGTATAAAAGAGAAATGCGTTTTCTTTCATGTAGTTTTAGTATTTATGGATTTTTCGGTATTCTAAATATATTTTGAATTCAACAGCATCTTAGATAGATAGATAGATAGATAGATAGATAGATAGATAGATAGATAGATAGATAGATAGATAGATAAGGAAAGATTGGCTGATTGGTTTCAAAAATGAAAATGACAAATGCATGTGTGCTTCTGTGTATTTTCATCTATTGTAAAATCATCAATGATAGATAGATAGATAGATAGATAGATAGATAGATTGTATAATAAGTTATTTTTAAGTTCAGCTGAGTTTGACATAAGGTCACACAAAGATGGCATCCATTGAAAATCGAATTAAATACGCCAGCAAATTGGTCTTCAAAACAAGTCAGTTAAACATAGCACTAGAGTGAATGACCACTCATTTACTTATCTTTGCTTTGTCTGGCACAAGGCAATGAGTATTACAAGTTTTCTAAATATTACACTTTTCAAAAAAATATCATATATATATATTCTAACCTCCGCGACCTCCGCCCAAAATTTCAAGGGTATCTCTAGCCTTTCGTAGATCATCCACCAGTTCCGGGTAACCGGCTTCTTCACATTCTTCTATAATTTTCTCAAGCCCAACTTTTGACTTTAGTCCAATGGCACGTTTTATTTTGTCTCGTAAGCGCATGGGATCCTTGGCACCTAACCAGCAAAAAAATATTCATACTTATTTCATGAAATCAGAATTTTTCATCTCACTTTTTCTATCATCATCTTGTCAAAACAAACATACCATAAACACTCAGATAGATAGATAGATAGATAGATAGATAGATAACATCACCTTATTATATACCAATTGTAATATATCATGCGTCATAAGATAAACAAAGCGTTTCCTTTCAACGATTCACGCTTAAAAACTAAAAGATTGATATTATATATCTATCAACTCGGAATAATGTCGAATTCAAAAACTTGAATATTTGGTAATAATATTCTCTTAGAATTCTTGCGTCTAATATAGAGATTATTCACCTTCATCTAGGTTTTGGGATTAACCAAAGCTTGAAAGAATTTGAAAACTATATCATTACCAAATCATTACATTATACAATCCAAAAAAACAGTGAAGGTCGTTTTCAGGTTCATGAATTAACGAGAATCACATTAGTAACATTATTGACCAAAAGTTGAAAAAAAATGGATTGTAAATAGTCAGGAATTAGAAATATAGCTGATTAGTTTTCCATAGAAATACATGAAGACTAAAAGACATTAATAATAGATCAAGATTTATTGCGTGTGTAATAAGAGAACGCTTACACAAAAATGGGGCCAGTTTTCGAAAAACAAACACCTATTTATCCGTATTAATTAAGAGTATAACACTATTTTTTCGGGGGTTTTATTCTTTCGTTTTCAAAAAATGTCGTGATCTCAATATCAAAATTGTTTAAGCTATTAAACTAAATTCTCTTATGGTTGTGTAGCTTTTCTACGGATTTCACTCGACTAAAAAGTGGCGTATGTATTTGCCAACCAATGAAGCAAAATAACGATATATTTTCAGTGTTTCAATGAAGGGAATCCAAAATACCTTCATGATACATACAACTCATAATTATTATTGTCAAATCAACCCATTCAGAGAAAAGAGTATAATCCAAGCTACTCCTTTCAAAGTTATAACAGATTATGGCATATTTTCATATGGGGAGATTCTTTTAAATCCTAGTATTAAAAAAATATATATATTCACATTGCGTAAAAATCTATACAGGCCCTTGACTTATACATTTGTTCGAAAGACTAATATACTCCTCTTCCTTTAACTTTTTGAATAACAACCCTTTTCAATCTAACAGATAGCGATCCCTAAAATTGCGTATAAAATTGATACAATTGATTTAAAGAGTTAATATCGGTCTTTAAACTTGCATTAAAATTATTTATTCCAAGAGACATATTTCTTTAAAAAGGGCAATGCCAACCTTCTGTTTCTTGTTCCAGTTGTTTAAGGACTTCCCTGGCTCGTTGAATTTCGGAATCCAGTTCGGGAAATCCGGCTGCAATACACTCGGCGATTGTTCTTTCAATAGCGTCTTTATCTTTCCTTCTGATTGAGCGGTTTAACTTGCCGAGAAGAGTTGCGGGCATCTTCGATCCTATCAGATCAAAAATCACCAATTTGTATCCTTTTAAATTCCATTACTAAGACAGATATGTTTATCCTTAAAAGTTTTGATATTTATATAGGCTAACAGAAAAAACAAACCCATGACATATCGGACATTTTTATTGTCCAGGCGATTATTGCTTCTCTTACTACCATGATGTTTTGACTGATCAATTCTTCAGTTTTTTGTTAATGCATAATATAGATGTAATGAGACCTTTTCTATTAATGAAAAAAGATCATAAGAGAAAACAACTCTTTTCTTACAGATTATACACCTGTAGAATGAATCAGTCCAAACAGGTAGAAAAAGTAAAAAATGCAAAACCAGTCCAGTCGTCCGAATGATTCTAGAAATTTTACTGTCAAGATTAGAGATAGTATCTGAACTTAATCCGATCTAAATTTGATAAAAAAAGGTTTATTACCATTTACCTATTGTTTTTCTATGCGCAAAAAGGAGTTAAAATCAGATATATTTTGTTGTTAATAGATTGTGATTTAATAATTCGATTATATCGTGACTCGAAACAATCTCTAAAAATGTTTAAATCAAAAGGTATTTATATTACAAATTTAAACGTATAAAAATGGCTTCATCTAAATTTATACAAACAAAATATTCAAAATAGTACATTTCCTTAATTAACGATTTATATATATATATATATATATATATATATATATATTATTTTTATACCTATACTATAATTATGACGATGTGAAAAAAACCCAGATGATACAATTTGCAAATCGATATATAGATAGATTGTTTAACTCTGTGTCTACGCTATATAAAACTTAGATCTACACATGTTTACTCCCCGATATTGTATAATCTTTCCTTATGAATATACCAAAGTATACTTTATATATATATATATGTATATATATATAAAACTTTCCTTATAATTTTTAATTAAAACATGAACAAAATCATCCTTGACTCTTGTTAATTAGGCATTAATTGCCAACAAAAAATCGGCACTTGCAATTAACCTTTATATTAAAAAAATCTCAAGGGAAATTTATGGTATAATTTTAAATTTCAATAGCGCTGTGACCTAGTTGATCGTAATGATACAATACAAAATCTATCATTTTTCTGAGGGCAATGAAAGGTGCTTAGCGTTGCATGTACAAATCAACGAGTTACAAACGACAAAATACTTTAGCGAATAAACGAAATCACAAAAATTCTAACCTCCGCGTACGCCACTCAGCGTCTCAAGTGTATCTCTGGCTTTACTCAAGTCGTAACTCAATTCTGTGTAGCCAGCATCTTCGCACTCTCTAATCGTTTTCTCTAAGGCTGCTATGTCTCCTTCCTTTCTAGCTGATCTCAGCTTATTACACAGCTCCTCGGGAGATTCAAATTCTGATGAAGTAAACCCATTGATTAAACAATAAAAATCACATATATCATATGATAAATGAAAGAAAAACTGGCCGTAAATGAATAATTTATCAAAGAAATTCGGATGCTTAACATTAATGCTATACAATAGTTTTTGTCGGCATAATTTTTCAATGTTTCAATTACAAAGTTACTCATAGCCTCACTTTTCCAACCATGCACATATTTCAAAAAACTATAAATCACTTTCTCCAGGAAATATTATCTGAAAAGATTGACATATACACAAGTAGACACGGTAAATTCAGTAGCATTCTTTCTAAGATAATTTTTAGAAATAGCCTCGCGCTAACCTCGAGTATCACCCATAAGTGAACGAAGAGCGGCTCTAGCCTTTGCGATTTCTGAGTCCAGTTCAGGCAATCCTGCAGATACACATTCATTAATGCTTTTCTGCAATAATGCTTTATCTTTTTCTTTTAATGCTTTCTTCACACTCTCAAGATAACTTGACGCTGATCTAAAGCCTAAAAATCAAAAACAACAATTTTGATAAATAACAATCATGTATATTTGTACATATTCCAAATTTCTACAAGCAGTTTAAAGTACCTCATTTCTCCTTAAATATGTCTAAGAGACTCTCAGGTTACAAAAAGCAGCATAAAGCTTTTAATAAAATAATAGCCAAAATGCCCTATTCAAAATACGACATTAAAAAGTACACTTTTTAATAAAATAGTAAGAGTTAAAATTCTGAATCTAAAGTCCAATAGTCCACTAATAATAATAATAATAATAATAATAATAATAATAATAATAATTAAAAGGTTTCTGGAGCCCTTGGAAGACTTGCTGTTACTCAGAATTTAACACAAAATCACCTGTTGAAACTGGTGTTAAAAGCTCTCATAGAATCAAAATAGTAAATATAAAAACATTTCAAATAATAATGATAATAATCAGGCTTCATTTGAAATGTGGCAGTAAAATATTTAAAACAATAAGTAAATGTTTGATCTAAATAGAATAATTGCAATCATTTTTCACTCATCCGAACCCCGTTATTAAGAGATATTTTGTAATAAAGTAAAAAGAAAAAAGAACTTGATTATGCTAACCTCCTTGACCTCCACCCAAACTTTGTAAGGTTTGCCTGGCATTTCGGAGGTCAAAGGCTAATTCAGGGAATCCTGCTGCTTCACACTCTGCTATAGCTTTTTCCAGTCCGGCTTTGTCCATTTCTTTTATGCTTTTTCTTAACTGTTCACGAAGTTTTGACGGTGTCTTATTTTCTATTGATGAAAACGACACCGGCAATGCGAAAAATATAAAACAAAATCATTTCATTTCACTACTTTTGACAACTTTTTGTTTCTCGATACAAATTTCAAAATGGATTTAAGTATTTTGAAAGTTTCCTTTTTTATATTATTAATTGTTTGTTTGTTTGTTTGTTTGTTTGTTTGTTTGTTTTTTTATATAAATAATGTAACAAAAGACTATTTTAAATGTAAATATAATAATAAATATTTTCATTAAGACAATTTATTCTAAGGGAAAAATCATTTTTCAATTTGTTGGAAGTCATAAAACGATAAATATCTAAAACAAAAAGAACTTAAAGCAAAATTTCTACAAAAAATAAAACCGGTGAATAATCGAACCTTCTCCATCCTCTAAAAGACCTTTAAGAACTTTTCTGGCTTCTTGTATGTCTTCTTCCAACTCAGGAAATCCAGATGCTACACATTCATTGATGATTTTCTCCAAATGGTTTGGATTTTTCCGCCTGATCGCTCTCATCAATTTGCTCTTTAATATATCTGGAGACATCGATCCTAACAACCGAAAGGAATATATAAATATATATATATAAATATATATATATATATCATTGCAAAAGGTTTGGTCGATTGTGCTAAACGGGTATATATTTTGAATGTTTGATAAGAATTTCATAAATTACTATTTAAAAATATCAAGACAAAAATCGCTTAATGCTAACCTCCACGACCTCCACCCAAAACCTCAAGGGTGTCTCTAGCTTTGCAAAGGTCCTCACTCAATTCAGGATAGGCAAGTCTCTCGCACTCACTGATGGCGGCTTCCAGTTTTGATTTATCTCCCTTGTCTATGGCTGATTTCAGTCGCTCGCGTAAAGCGACGGCCGATGTTAACTCTGCCAATCATAAGGTTTCATTTGATAAGTAAAATAAAATAAAATAAATAATAATGACTTCAAAAGTTAAATGAACTAATTGTTACAACTTTTAAAGTCTATTC
Source organism: Sepioteuthis lessoniana (assembly GCA_963585895.1). NCBI lineage: Eukaryota > Metazoa > Mollusca > Cephalopoda > Myopsida > Loliginidae > Sepioteuthis > Sepioteuthis lessoniana. Next base: position 134,658,966 of record OY757907.1, read on the forward strand.
TAGACATTTAAAACTACGTTTGTTATTAGTCTTAATTCTGTGAAACTTTTACTAAATCATTCTAATAATTTGATTGATTCTATTGATGCTTAAAATCAAAATATATCAAAAATTTAGTACTTTACGTCGGATATTTCAAATTCATTAAATATTCTAGAATATATATAATTTCTTAATATTTCCTAACTTTGTATATTTGACCATTTTTACATTTTGCATTCTGTGTATATTATAATCTACAACGTTTCAAACAAGAAACTATAATAGTTAGAACTTGGTTTTATATTTGATATGTTATCTTGTATAATATTCTTCCTACTTAGATTTTTCTTGCATAGAAATGTCATATTTTCATTCAATCTTTCTATAAATAAGCATCAAGTTCAACGCATCAGGTAATTAAACACATGTAGCCCACCAATGTATTTCCATTGAAATAATAACTAAAATAGAATAAAACTATAAATGAATTATTAAATCAATCTTACATGTCCTTGTCTGGTTAACCAAAAAAGAATTTTATTTCATCCTGTATAATTTATTTTTTGGTTGTAGACTTTTACATACATTTTATTATCAAGTTAAATCTACCATTAAAGTTATTTTAAATAAGATTTACTTAAACGATAAAAAAGATTTTTGTACTTTTAAATTTAAGATATAATTATTATTGCCAACTATTTTCTAGAAACTGCTTTAGGGAAGATTCGAACCTACATCACATAATAAGTGATTATTAGTCACTTACCTCCAAACCATGTTGGTTTATTATCTTTTAAATATATAAAACGAAGCTTCGAAGATTTATAAATTGTTTTCATAAACTTATCGATCAGATAGAAGAAGCTTTTGTTAAAATATTGTTTGCAGAAAGAAAAGATATTTCCTACTAAATACTATCAATGAAAAGATATCAGTGCTAACCTCCTTTGCCGCCTTTTAGTTGGTCAAGTACGTTTCTAGCTTGGTCAATGTCCGAATCCAATTCGGCCATCCCAGCTGCAACGCATTCCTTTATTACCTCCTCAAGTTCATTTTTATCTTTCTTCTCCGTCGCTTTGGCTAGTTTTTCTTTCAATGAATCCGCCGTTTTGCTCCCTGGTAACGTAAAAGACATTTTTCTTTAGAAATGTATCTTACATCTATCATCTTACATGATTCCTCTACACTTTTATTCAATACTTTTCTATCAAGAATCAGAATGTAGTATCTGTCCGATTCTCTGCCCTTCTGAGCTGGAATCGGCGGCTAGTTTTAGTTGAGAAATCTAAATAATAATATTAGATAGGAAAGAACTAGAATATGTAAAGAAAAGGAAGGGAAAGATAAGGCGTGAAGCAGAAAAGGATATAAGTATATATATATTTATATATATATATAGAGAGAGAGAAAGAGAAAGAGGAGGAGACAAAAGACGAAAAGAGACCTGCTTGCTGGTTGTAGATTAAGAGTCAATGTATGAAATATTAAGGGTGATGGGTGATAGAAAGATACAAACATTGTAATACATTTAATATCTTTTGGGGAGACAACAAAAAAAAAAGATAAAAGACAGGATATAGTAGTATATATTTGTGATTTCCTAATTATTTTATCGCATATGAAATTAATTTCTATTTGTATATTGTATAGATTTTCAAAAATATAGAAGAGGAAAAAGTGAAAAGATACCGGCAACGGGTAAAAGAAGAGCAATGGTATGAAATAATGTATATTATTAGTTGTCAATAATCTCGATTGATTTAGGATATTTTTATTTGGGCAGGCGATCTTTAAAAAAAAAAATTACAGAAACTTTTGAATCAGACTAATAGCAACAGAAATATATTCTCAAAAATAAAATTTAAAAAAAAACAAAACAATAGCCATAAATATATACAAGGGAACGTGTAGATTTATATAGAATGCTAACCTGCTGTGCCTCCTCCCAGTCTTTTTAGGGCCTCACGAGCTTCCCGAAGCGTGTAGCCTAATTCTGGTAAGGACGCAGCTTCACTTTCGCTTATAGCTTTTTTCAAGGCAGACATATCTTGTTTCTTTATGGCTTTTCGTAGACGTTCACGCAAACTGTCAGGTGTCTTCAAATCTAACAACCAAACACAATTGCCCGTAAGTGAAAGCAACAGATAATAATAATTTATTTCTACTGGTAAGATACTTGATTAAAATAAATTTTAATCTCGAATTGGTAATACATATTTAAATATTTGTCCCGAAGCGTTTGTAAAATCGTCATTTAGTTCATATAAAATCATATTCATACAACGTGCACACACACACACACACACACACACACACACACTCATACGTAAGTACATGCGTACACACATAAACACACACACGAAAAGATACACACACGTATATTCATCCATACTTATATAAATACATTGCTTTCGCTACATAATACGCCTTTTCAAGCATTTTCTTATCAACTCATTTGCTACATAAATTAATTAAAGAATGTATTCTTTCTGATTACATTACATATCAATCTTTCTTAAACAACTGTTATAGTTTAAGCTTTAGACTTGACCCCTGACAAGTACAACATCCCATACACCGATCTGAAACCTAAAATAAATAATTTCCTCCATAAGAATGGCAACAACGCTGGAATAGAAATACCAATAATAAACTATTCCAGGTTAAACCCTTTTTGGGAGAATGGTACCCAGCCTTCCGAAAATCGCGAAAAGAACAAGTAACAATAACGCGATTTCGTATTGGTCAAAGCAGACTTACGCACTTTTTTATACTCAAGCAAGAACAGCAACCACAGTGCTCGACATGCCAAACGCCCGGCACAATCAAATACGTTCTCCTTGAGTGTAAAGTTTTTAATGACACCAGAAAACGTCATTTCCACGCAAATACCATAAAGGACTTATTTGAACAATGTCCACATGGATAATGTTTTGTCGTTCTTGAAAGAGACCGGGTTGTACCAGAAAATATAGACTTGGTTACAATCCTGAAAATACAATAAACTAATCAACTGAAAGCAAGTTATTGCCGAATAGAAATACCATTATGTTTGTGTTTGTAGAAATAGTAGTGAGAAATAAAAAAAAAAACTATCATCACTAAATAAACTAATGTCATATAGAAATACTTGAAAATATTTACTCGTAAGCGAGTAAATGAGTTGTTTGGTTTTAGTATGGTATCATTAAATTATGTGTTTACAAACCGTACATATGTGTAAACAGGCATTGGCATTAAACAACCTATAGAGGTTGATATGCCATTAAACCCTACCAACCAACATATAGGTTAAGCAAATATATATTTCCTTCTTTTTAAAATAACTTATCTGCCTTAAAATATGTTTTACCTTCTAATAACGATTTTTTTTCAGGGGAATTTTTTTTTTTAATTTTAAAAAATACAACACATTAATTTCAGGTACCGAGATAATAGTGCAAACAAAAGTTCCATATTGCTTGGCAAATAAACTAAAATCTAGTTTTGAAAAATCACACAAGAAGCCAACCTTCTTTTTCTATTCCTAATTCTTCGAGAATATGTCTTGCTTCTTGTATTTCGGCATTGAGTTCTGGAAATCCAGCGGCCACACATTCGTTGATCACTTTTTCCAGATTTGTTCTGTCTTTTCTTCTAATAGCACGTTTTAATTTGCTAAGAAGAATGTCGGGTGATAACGATCCTGACAAATAGTCAAATACAAAAAATAACAACATCCCGTAAACTCAAATATCTGGATTGATAGATGGTTATTCAAATTTATAAGAACTTTTTCAATGGAGTTAATTATGTATTCATACTGTTTGAATAAAGGTTCTTATTTTTATAATAAAACTACATATAAATTTGAATAACCCGAAAAAAATTGAAGATAGAGATGTGCAATAATGTGAGTGCATTTGAAATGCAAATCATTTGTGGTCATGTGCAGAGCAAAGCTTTCTTATTTATAAAATTGTGCGCTTAATCAAAAATTCTTGTTCGGTTATCTATAATCTAGCAATATATTCATCCTAAAAACGGCATGCAGTTTCGTTCTTTAGAGAGATAAGAATTATTATAAGAATTATACAATAACAAGAATTATTATTTATAGATATATTTTCTTATTCAACATATTGTGATCAACGCAAAGAAACCATTCACAAAAAATAAAATAAACGTCTTCGATCTTCTACCTTAATAAATATGTCAGTGGCATAGAATAATTCATGCAAGTGCATTATAGGATTGAAATCCGACGTCAAAAGCCGGGCTGTTGTGAGATCATGCATGCTGGAGAAGACACTTGATAATAATTCTTGCTAACCTCGACGGTCTCCTCCCAGACTTTCCAACGTGTCTCTTGCTTTGCCAAGATCAGAGCCGAGTTCTGGAAATTGAGCTGCTTCACATTCTCTGATTGCCTTTTCCAGAGCAGCTCTGTCTTTTGATGCTGTAGCTGACTGTAATTGTTTGCGTAATGTCTCAGGGGACTTAGCTTCTAAGAAGCAAAACAAGAAGAGTATCAAAGAAAACATACTGAACAGCTCCAAAATGAAAAAAGAAAAAAATGGCTACAAAATTCCGAATAGTTTAAATAATGTGATACTGCGGATAATTTTATTTTTATGCAGAATAAATCTATAATCTTAAATGTTTTCTACAAATTATTTTTGTCATATTAATTAGTCTGTTATCATGACTGTGTACTTGGACAAATAAAGCTTAGTATCTACTACGTTTAACTTTATGTGAGGAAGGGCCTAGAAAAATGAGGCTATTAGTAAAGATCAAATCCTTTAAACAATCGTCTGAGGAAATTGTTATGCAGCCCAAAACTATTAAGATTCTAAATATTATTCTGAAACGTAGTAACAATTATAAAGCTCTCAGTAAAGAAAGAAATCAATAATTGATTTTTTTGTGTTGCACATAATAGTGATAAAGGGATCAATGAGACGAATATGTCAAAACTTTCTTTCGTTGTAAAGTTTATATATATATTGACATCACTGAATTGAATCAGAAATGGAAAATTAAGATAGAAATCAGGATTGTAAACTAACACGAAATGGGAATCTTTGCACAACACAAAAAAAAAGAAAGGATGGTATATTTAAAAAACGGTATTAGTAAGTAATTAAGGTATTACTGACAGAATAAGACTATTATATGTATAATGACTATTGTTTTCGAAATTGATTTTTAATATTAACAAATAAATATTCCATTTGATCAATCAAAAACAACAATAATGTTTCATTAAATATTTTCGATGAAAGAGAAGTTAATTTTCGAGGCGAAGCTAACCTTTTGATACATCTCCTAATTCTTTGAGTAGTTTTTTGGCTTGTGAAATATCGGAGTCAAGTTCCGGCAGACCGGCTGCCAGGCTCTTCTTAATGGCGTCTTGCAACGCAGATTTGTCTTTCATTTCTGAAGCGCTGCGCAGTTTCTCTCGTAACGATTCAATCATACCCGTTCCTGACAGACGAAATAAAATAAAAATGTTTTTACATCTCATACCACCAAAACTCATTTTAGAATCATTTATTTCATGATCACTTTTAAAAATATTTCTAAACAACTTTTTACAACTGCAGTTGAGAAAAAAGTGGCTATATCTGTAAAAATAAAGTCTTCATCATATGATGATTGAGATTATGAATGGCTTTAGAGTTTAAGAGTTATCATAACTTGAATTGCATTTGAAACCTGGGATGATTGTACATTTAATTCTTCGCAATGTCACCATCACTCATAATTATGGTGCTTGCCGTTTGGGCATCAGGCCACACGCAAGCATAGATAGATAGATAGATAGCTCACCTCTATAAAGATCAGCAATAGTAAACACAATGGAAGCAAAATTAATTGCAATAAGTTTATGCATTCTTTAAGATATAGACAAATCAGTTACTGAAGTGTCAAAAGGATCCAACTACAATGTTCAAATATATTTTTTAAATGACGTTTTTCTAACCTCCACGTTCACCTCCTAACTTTTCAAGGGCATCTCTTGCTTTCCGTATGTCAGCGCCAAGTTCTGGTAATCCGGCCTTTTCTGCTTCCTCAATGGCTTTCTTTAATGAGGCTATATCCTTGTGTCTTGTAGCCTTTCTTATCTGGTCACGTAACTGGTCAACTCCTTTAGTTCCAGATAAGAAAACATCCGCTTAGAACAAAAGAAATCTCTACGGGCATTTACCAAAAATATCATTCTAAATGCTTATGTATTCTTAAAAAAACTAAGAGTTATATAAGTTAGCTTAAAAACATTGACAATCAATAAATATTTACTCAAAATATTTAATAAAAGAGGAATTATTAGCAGACAGGAATTCAGGTATAAAACCTGAATTTTGACCAATGTCCTCTGATAGAATGGGGACGCATATGTGTAATATGTAAATATAATTTTAGGGATTTTACAATAGGAACTCATTAAAAAGCCTTTTACTGCAGAGATTCATTGTAAATAAGGAAACAAGAGATTATCAACTGCCAGTTAAGGTCAAAATTACTGAGATAATAAACCTCTAATTATAAGTGTTAATTAATTTATAACTGGAATGCATTGTAAAAGAAAAAAATGGTGTTGTCAGAGGCCACGAGTTAAAAAATGCTTTACTGAAATAATAAATTATACGTATAATTTACAATGCCTTTTAGACACCAAACTAACCCATAATTTTCAAGCACCTATAATTAAATCAAACATTGAATATACATGTCACAATTTTGTCAGTGTCTTCTAGTTACATTCTTTACATCGTTTTTTTTTAAGAACTACAATCAGTTTCAGCTCAAGTAAAGACTAAAAATTTTCAACAGCATTCGAAAACAAGGCCAACCTTCTGGTGTTTTGCCCAGTTCTTCGAGAAGTTCTCTCGCCTTGCTTATTTCTTCGTCAAGTTCTGGCATTCCAGCAGCCACACATTCATTTATCACTCTTTCAAGGTTGCGCATATCTTTTCGTCGCATAGCTCGCTTCAATTTCTCGAGAAGCGCCGCAGGACTCTTGATCCCTGAGAGTGAAAATTACAGATTCAAACTTCTTATTAAAAAGCCCTTTATCTGCTTTATTATTTTCATCTAATATCAATGTACACCGTGAATAACTACGAGTTTATTATCCTGAAAAGTTGATTTAAAAAATTGAAACATGTAGAATGTATTTTTCATGTTCTTAACAAAGTTTAAACATTCAGTTTTCATTATCTCCAAAAATTTAATATACAAAGTGATAAAGAGAATCTATATAATTATTATTTTATTCGTTACTTTGTTGATTTCTATCGATAAACTTTGTTTTCTTTTTATCTGTCAATGAAATAAATATCTGGCAGGATATTCTAATAAACAGATAATTCTTTAAATAATTGAATAACATTTCAATTCATGTTCTTTACTTCGTCTAAACATTTTCATTGCCTTCCCATGGCTAATACTCTACGGAATTAGCAAGATGCAATAAGATTTACATTTCATAGCTAAATAAAGATAATCTATTATTTTTGCATTTTCTCTTCATTTCAGTCGTTCCTGATTTAGTATATTATGCTTTCATTTCTAAATAATGGTGCGTTAATCAGAATAAGGTTATAAATATTTTGCCTTATCTGAAAAAATTATTTAATCGTGGTATAACATACTATCAACATAATAAGTTTAATATTAAATGGAATACATGTAAAAAAAAGGGGGGGTATGGGAATTATTTTGATTGAATAAATACAAAATAGAGCTGAAGTAACAAAGAAATCAATCATATATATGGTGTTATTGATTTCTCAATTAATTTGACTGCTTCTTTATTTTTCTCTGATTATTTTCAATTAATGTGCTTAAGGAAATGACAAAGTATCAATTAAATAATCTGATGTATTAGATTTAAGCAAAATATTTTTGAAAATATACCAGTTACTTCAAATGTATTAATTAATCATCATTAAACAACAGATCCTTATTGAGCATTGTCAATAATATTATTCATAGGTAATTACTACTACTGCTGCTGCTGCCAATACTACTATTATCAATAATAAGAATAAGAAGAATAACAGACGGTAGAAAAAAATATGAAAGACAAAACAGGTAACTTTAATACGATGCTAACCTCCTCGGCCTCCACCTAAATCTTCCAAGATGTCTCTGGCTTTACGAAGGTCAGTCCCTAATTCAGGATAACCCGCTTCTTCACAATCAATAATGGCTCTTTCCAAAGCCGTTTTATCTTTCTGTGCAATGGAGGCGTTCAGTCTGGCTCGAAGAGCTTCGGGAGATTTAGACCCTGAGAATAGGACACAAGCCATAAATTTAAAAAAAAGAATAAATGAAAAAGAACATTTTGTCGGGTAACTTTATAATTAAATGAATGTTTTGAGACGTTCATAAGATAATGTCAAGCAGCCACATTTTAATCTTTTATTGAATTTTGTTCTGCTAATTTTCAAAGTGGAAAGTTCTTGCTTTAAAAATTAACATTCAAAATCATAATGACATAGAAATTCAATGAATATTTTTCGAATTTTAAATTGGTCCGCTACAAAGACCTTACTTATTTCATTCTGAATAACGCAAGCTCGAACCCTAAAAACAGATGACTATATCAGCTACCAATCAAGATCTATAAATGTTCAGTAAATTTTGCAGTGTTGGTTTTGCTGTGAGGATCGAACTTATTTCAGAAGAAATGATGAGCGAAACTAACTTGTCTCACTACAAGACTTAGTTACTTTTATACGTAGAAGATATAGTTTAAAGCTAGCACGAGGTTAAAACTGTTGGATATCCAATAAGGAAGGAATTACCTACCATAGTAATGATCTACAAATCTAGCTTCCTAACTTTTGTTTTCGGTGTGCCAAGGCATTTATTAAAGTTCTTAGTTTCATACATGACAATAGGTTTTTAGTATAAAAGTGAGGATCAACTACTATTTGAATGGTCTGTAAAACTAGTTTGTTAACCATAGTACAATGTCTAAATACCCTTGGTATTAACTAAGTTTAAATCAAATGCAAGAATACAAGTGTACGACTATTTCAATGATCCAAATGATTAGCACAATTAGCTAACAATTGTTCTACAGTTAGACGGAACAAATAACTGAGTCATTTTGAATATAAAACATTATGTTTGCAATTCAATTCTAATCAGCTGGGATTTGAATAATTGTATCGTAATAGAAATTTAGATCTAACCTCCGCGTCCTCCTCCTAACATGAGTAATACGTCTCTGGCGTGGTTTATATCTGAATCAAGCTCAGGAAATCCAGCGGCTATACATTCATTGATGACTCTCTCGAGAGTCGGACGATTCTTCTGGAGTATAGCCATTTTCAGTTTTTCACGCAGTTCATCTGGTGATTTATGTCCTAACATACAGAAAGGCACACAGATCAAATTTCACACAAAAATATTCAAATGTCTCTTAGAAAAATTAAATTAACCAAAAACTCAAACATTTATTTTTTAAAGTTTTGTTTATGGGATCTTTGTATTTCTAAAGAAACGATCAAAACTGAAATATTTTTGCAATGGAATGTCATGGAGAATTAGTCATGAAAATTGAAAACTTTTCAGCAGCTGAGGCAATTTTAGCAATGGAAACAGGTAGATTAACTGATGAATTCGATTTTTCCTCAATAAATTATAGTATGAATGTATATCTAATCGGCACGAGTGCCATTCAATTTTTTTTTTTTTGTCAGCAAGTAATAATTTTTCCAAATAGGAAATAAAATAATAGTTTTAAGTTTGAAGATAGATAGATAGATAGATAGATAGATAGATAGATAGGGATTGAGAGCGATTACTTTACAAACTGCTAAATAAAAAAAGCTGAGATAATAAAACGAATTCATAATTAACACTTTCGCTTATTTCATAGAAACTCAATTTCATTTTTAGGATAAAATATTTTTGAAAAATTCAATATGATTATTTGTGCCAAATAAAACTAAATGAAATAGAGAATATCAACTCGATGCACGATAAAAAAATTCTCTTCCTAACCTCCACGACCTCCACCAAGACTTTCTAGGGTAGTTCTGGCTCTTTGGAGTTCGCTGCCCAATTCTGGGTACCCTGCATCTTCACATTCATCAATAGCATCTTCCAAACCTTGCCTGTCTTTCCATCTGACAGCCAATTTCAATTTCTTACGCAGGGAGTCGGGAGATTTTGTTTCTGAATCAGAATTTGACGGTAAACAAAACAATAAAAAAATGGGGGAAAATATTGCTTACTTTCTTTAAACTTACAAATGATTTCATGATTTCCTTCGACAATCTTGCAATGATACGGTAAACATATTAATATTTCACATTGGATAAATTATTATGTATTGCTAACAAAGTTTATTTTGGAGAAGACGATAGATAGATAGATAGATAGATAGATAGATAGATAGATAGATAGATAGATAGATAACAGAATCATCAGCTAAATTAATACCATGATACAAATACATAAAAGCAAAAATAGATATGAACATGTTAATATCTATCATAAGTACTTTTCATGAACATACTGGTATCTATGATACACTTAATACGTTTTCTGAACATATTATCTATCATATATACATTTGTTTTTGTTTTTTTTTCATGTACGACAAAATAAGTATTCGGGTAAAAAGAGTGTTTGACGCTAACCTCCTTGACCGCCGCCTAAAATATCCAATACATCTCTCGCTTTATGTACTTCAGTATCCAATTCAGGAAATCCGGATGCTACACATTCGTTAATGACTCTTTCCAAGTGGGGTTTGTCTTTCCAACGGACGGCCAATTTTAACTTACCACGTAAACTGTCGGGATTTTTAAATCCTGTCAGTTAAAGATGAATAAAGTGAAAAAAAAACAAAAAACAATTAGATATCCCTTCCAGATTATTTGATTTTAACGTCATTCAAATAAAAATAATGTGAGTGTTTTAAGTTTTGATTCAACGAAATTAATACCAGAAATGTTCTCTATTATTATTACCAGTATTCATTCTTCTCCATTTTTTTTTTTACTGTTTTTTAAAAAATAACTTTCACAATTATTTTATCACTATTCAGCAGATATTAAATTGTTTAGATGACTATTTATTCAAGGTTTTATAAAAATTTATAAAATTTCCTGAATAGACTTTTCCTCCCTTCCCTGGAAGACCGCAAAAGACAATTAAAGCAATTCCTAACTCAGAAAGATAAAAAGCTACAAAATCATGGAATCAAAATCTAGAAAATTCTCAAAAAGACGACGGAACAACATAATGGAAACAATTCTATTCAATGAAATTAATTTCATGATAAACTTATCCTTATTTGCTAAACCCAAATTTGGGCTAAACTTAATTGGGTGTATTTTTTTTCAAAAATAGGGCGTAACAAAATCCATTGATGATAGAATATTTATAAAGTTATTCATTAGATACAGAGTGATGATTGAATTCACTAAACTTGTGATAATCTGCGAGTTGACTTGCTTGCTTGCAACAACTCGGTAAAGCGTTCAGTATTTGGCTTCCTCAGCATTGGCTTATGATGAGACGCCAAAAATTACGTTTATACAAAACTGATCTTGTTAAGATTTTGACCTTAATATACTTAAACCATACCAGCAAGAATGTTTACAAAGTAACAATTAGGCACAAAAGTAATTAAAAGGAGACAACTTTTTTCCTATGAGAGATTTTTGGGAGGATCTTATTTATCACAACCTAAAGTGTACTAATGCAACGACAACACAATTGTAAAATGCTGACCTCCGCGGCCTCCTCCAAGATCTTGCAAAACCTCACGGGCTTTGCGCAGATCAGAACCAAGTTCGGGAAAGGCAGCCGCTTCGCATTGTAGAATTATCTTCTCGAGAGCAAAGCGGTCCTTTTCTTTCATAGCAGCTTTCAGTTGCTCACGAAGAATATCAGGAATTTTTGGTGCTGGTAAACAAGAAGGACATTTATTTGTAAAGATCACGACTGAATTTACCTTAAACAAATCGAGAGTGTATATATAACGGGAAAGTTAAACGAGTCATTGCCGACAATTTTTTGATTAGAAGTCGGTAAAAATATCATTTATATAAGGAAATAATGCAATGGGAAAAGATTTTAACTCCAAAAAAATTAACAGTCTGAATATAGCTGGTACAACTGCAGTAACATTTTGGATACATGTAATTAATAGACATCAGCTTTGTAGAAATTATGCTAATTTTAAGGAGTGAATTAATGAAACAGCCATACGTTTTATAATCTACTAATACAAAAGTATACAAGCAATAATACATATATATATATATATATATATATATATATATATATATATATATTGATAACAAGGTAATCCAAGTGAACGGAGTGTTTACCTTGTTATCAATTTTTCTACATATTGTCGGATTACAATCTTTTATTTACTTTTAAAAGTTAGGCTAGAGTAGACGTAGAGTCAACTTAACCAATAATCACTTTCATAGAATTCCTGTAAAAGTAATGGGTTGTAACTAAACATGCTTTTACCGAGGCTATCTGTCAGTTTGGCCATAATATCTCTGGCCCTCATCACATCAGTATCCAACTCGGGAAAGCCGGACGCTACACATTCTGTAATAGCACTGTTAATTGCCTCTTTATCTTTGCGATTTACGGCAGCGTTCAATTTCTTTCGCAGACTTTCTGGGGTTTTTTGTCCTGATAATCAGAAAAAAATTAAAGAAAAAGAAAAATGATTCTCTAAACAAATTTCGAAACCAAAATAATACTTTTTTCAGTGTTAAACACCCTACTTAATTACGACAATGTTTTCTTGCCTAGTAAAAAAAACTATCATATCGATATCTAAGATGCGTCTTTAACCCTAACATAAGCGGTTAACAAATCTCTAGTATTTTATATTCCAAAGGTTATAAATCTAAAGTTATCTCTGCAACTATAAAGATAGACCTTTAAAATAAAGAACTCCAGCTATGGTTTTTATATTCTTTACCAAAAATATTTTTTTTAATTATTGAGAAGAATTCTATAGTGTAATCAATAAAAATATTTTCTTATTTATATCGCGAGTAACAGTACTGTGAAACTACTCATTATATTAGTACTGCTATAAGTGCAATTTAAAAATTTTTTTCATAAAACTCTGAAAATTGCTTCTTATACTTTATAAATAAAGTACGCATGACAACTTAATGACACTCGAACTGAAATTAAAAATTCTTTTTACGAAAATAACCGATATGATATCTGCGTCTATATCCATAATAATCAAGTTTACATGTTCAGCGACATCTCTGTAACATGCAGGGCTCATCTCCCCTCCATGTAAAACGAGGCAGAAAGAATTATACGACTTGGCCCCATTCGCAGAAAATCTTTTACTTGACTAATCTAAGAAATCATCAAAAGTGTCATACTGTACCTATAGGGCAGCACTTATCTCCTCAACAAGTTACAATAGACAAATAGTTTTAAGTTAAAACGTACCAGAATCCCCTATCAGTCATAAGAGATTGTCAGATTCTCAACAAGATTGTTTATAGTATTTCTGCAAAAAAAATCTTTTAGTATCTAATTTTTAAACTACTAAAATTGCATTTGTCTTACTCGTTTTCTGACAGAGAGCTAAATTTGTTCCTTGCAAGCAATTCAGAGAAATTTTCGACGACACTAACCTCCTCTTCTACCACTCAAACCTTTCAGAGCTTCTCTGGCTCTACTCAGCTCAGAGCCCAATTCTGGATACCCTGCTGCTTCACATTCTTCAATAGCTTTTTCCAAAGCGGGAATAGTCTTTTGCCTTACTGCCATTTTAAGTTGGTCCCGGAGGTTGTCGGGTGAGCTAATAACTGAAGACAAAATGAACAGCAAAAATATATGAGGCTATATCTTAATCATAGATCAAATAAAATCTATTTATTCCCATATAAAATCGAACGATTAATTATTGCTTTCATTCATGCTCGACTTTTATATTATTTACAAAAAATGTGTTCATCAACAAAAAACATAGAGTGAATGGCTTGATAAAAAAGAAAATATGAGTTCATATTCCTGGTCAGTAGTAGCTTAATGGTTATCGAACGGTACTAACTATATGGTTCCATTTGATGAGTAAAACGATCTTCGTGTAAAGCTTTTTTCTTATTAAAATTAATCATTAAAATATTTCTATCAACTTATTTTACAACTGCGTAAATGCATAACCTGGTCATTAATAAAGCTGTTGAAGATAGTCACGTAAAAATTGTATGACAATAAAAATAAAATAAAATATAGAATTATGAATATCCTGTCGTGTATCAAGGATATTTTTATGGAATAGCAAGAAAGATTCTTTTTTTTTTTAGAAATAGCCTGAATAAACTGCATTATTTTACGGGAAATATGATTTCGACTGTTTAGAAAAATATAATACATTTACTAATAGTAATCAGATAGAATTTACACAATTATTCTGAAAACATCGTTTGTTTTTCTTTCGTTTTCTTATTAAGATTAACAGAACATGTTAGATTAAAAAACTCGTTTCTGATACATTATTGGATATTTATATGATATTTATAATTATATAGCTTATTGTTGTCATCAGACAATTCGTACAACTGATTTCTACAGCATGACCTATTTGTAAAATTAAGTAAGATTGAGAGGAAGTTTAACCAGATTAATAAAAGTACTTCATCATTCATTTTGAAAAAAATGAATAAATGTTTAGGAAATAAATGTTTTATTCTGGATTAAATTTGGGATGGCGTGTTTTTTCTCAGTTTTTCTTTGGAGATAAGTTTACGTGTTATGCTTACCCAAACTGGTTTTATTTCTGAGTTTTATTTCTGAGTTTAAAATCGATATCTTTTGCCCACTATAATTTGATGAATAGTTTACTTTACAGAATTTGGTTTTACACATTAGTCTTTACCTAAGACGAATATTGCCTATCTCTAAATCGTTTTCTCCCGTTTAAAAAGCTAAAATGTTCAAAAACTAACCTCCTGTTCCTCCTTTCCAAACATCTAACGTGCTTCGAGCTTGATGAATATCATCATCAAGTTCTGAAAGGCCAGCAGCAATACATTCATTAATGATTTGATCCAATTCAGCTTTATTTTTTTGTGTCATCGCCAGTTGCAAACGTCCGCGAAGATTTTCCGCCGATTTTTTACCTAAGAAACCAAGTTAATCGATAAAATCCAATGTTCAAAACTATAAACGTTTACAAAAATGACAATAATCGAAAGATTGATTTTATTTGCAAAGAAAGTCAACTATAATGGAACTTAATTTTCACTATAAATAAAAATGCATTCATAAATACACGGAATTAGAATTATTACATACTAATATATTTATATTTTGATGTAATTACATGGTTAGCTTCTGGAGTTTTAAAATCAAACCCTTTTTTCAATCGACAAAATTCGATTGTTCTTATCCCTCTGACAATTTTAGGGGATCTTTTATTAGTTAGCTTGTCTTTGTAGGGCTGCTTTTTCTATTCTCTTTGAAGTATATAGTTTTCCCAATATAACCCAAAGTTTAAACCTTAACAAGACAGGGGCATCTAACATGTGCCAATACTGCAACACATCGTAGTAAAATTTCAGAACGTTAAACCTAATGTCTGTCCTGTTAAAATCAAGAAGGTAACCCGTGGTTAAAAATGATTCATATATTCTCCTACAGTGAAAATACTCTAGCGACATTACAAGGCCAAATTAACTGATACGAGGTATAGTCTAGATTAGACATTGAAATTAGAACACTTTACCTTTCTGTATTGAATAAAGGGTTCGGTCTAACATTTCCAGGTCACTGAACACAGTAGACATATAAAACAGGTTGGAAAGGATTACAGCCCAAACTAATCTGAATAGATTATTATTATTATTATTATTATTATTATTATTATTGTTTTTGTTGTTGTTGTTGTTGTTGTTGTTGTTGTTGTTGTTGTTCAAGTTTTTCACAACAGTTTAAACTGGTGTTTTTTTTCACTAAAGTCTGTGAGACAGCAAGTCTCTTCAGAGCTCCAGAACTCTTCTGAGTACTCTGATCCTAACACTGGAGTAGTTTCGATGGTCACGGTTTTTCCTGAGATCATCACTACCTCCAGTCTCCCTTCCATCCCTTGGGGAACGTATTAAGTGCTCCAACAACAATTAGAATCACCGTCACCCTCATGTTCAACTCTCTAAAATATTTGTTAATATTTTTGCTTCCTTTCATTTTCACAGTGTGGTTCGCTGGAACAGCAAAATCCACAAGATGACGAGTTCTTTTTTTCTTTTAAATCAATACTTAGTTTGGTCTTCTAGCTGGGAATGGGTGTCCTTGTGCATCTCAAAATCCAGGAGAATTTTATGGGCCTCATTTTCTAGGACAGATTCTTGTTTGAGCATATATCATTTGGTACAATGCTCAAATTTTAATCGCTTGTACAATTCTCAGTGGATTACCGTTCCCACCCAATCATATCCAGTTTTGTATTTATTTTGTGCCAGTTTGCTACATTCACTTATTATGTGATTGACTGTTTCATCTCTGTAACTACACTGACTAAATTTGCTAAATAACAAAAACCTTTTTCGAATTTTGGACATGATCATACAATAAGCTTATGATATTTTAGAATAGTTTTTCGACAAAGCAAAAGCAGAAAAATTCAAATTCAACCTTTAAATGATCTCGTACAAATAAAAAATGCAGCCTTAATAGATATAAAATCTAACCTCCTCGTCCTCCGCCAAGCTTTTCTAATGTATTTCTGGCTCGTCGAAGGTCAGCAGCAAGTTCAGGATAAGCTGCTTCTTCACATTCGACGATCAGTTTTCCCAAAGCTTTACGATCACCTTCTTTGATAGCAGCTCTGAGTTGTTCACGTAAACTTGGCGCTGTCTGGATATCTAATATGTCCACAAACAAAGTCATGTAAGCATCACACCAACAAACAACAAAGAAACGAGTAGGAAACAAAAATCACCTTTTAAATTAATTAAAAGCTAAAGAGAAATATATTTTAACACAAGAGGTTCTGGTAACAATAGTATTGATTCATCTTTAAATATAGCGAAGAACATATTTCATATTGAGATCGTCTAGAGATAATCCGGATAAATGTACATTCCAGTAATTTATACCCGTAGGCTAATCCCTCAATCTTGAACTTTGTTGTATAATACTCAAGATGAGTATATAACAAAATGCTATGAAAAATGTGCGTGGCAGTAAATCGATCGATACATACGAAGTCTATCTTAGTTCAGTTTAAGGAACTAAGTGCAAAGGATGTAACGAGGACTAAACTGACCACAGCAGTAATAGACTATGAAACTCGCTCTTTTATATAGTATTCCACAACATGACTGGAATTGTATCCCATATATTGCATCATATGACTATCCATTCTGTGCTTTTATCTACAGCAATAGAAATAACCACCTCAAAATGCTAACCCTAACCCTAACCCTAACTTAATCTTATCATACTTTACCTTCATTTGTAGAGTTGATTTAAACAAAAATGATGATGATACATGAATATATCATACAGGTTTTTAAGCTAGTACCAAAGAAACACATTAACATGATTTTATAGCTTAATAAATTCAGTTTTTTTTAAGTGTTACAAAACCATTGACTTCAATAGGTACATATTTCATATTGAGATCGTCGAGAGATAATTCTGATAAATGTACATTCCAGTAATTTATATCCGTAGACTAATCTCTCAACCTTGGACTTTGTTGTATAATGCTCAAGGTAGCAATGATCATGTTCATTTTCAAGACAATTTTTAAACTGATAGAAACTAATTACAAAGTTAGTGATTTAAATAACAGTAAAGAGTAAACACAAATTATCTAACCTCTAAATGATGCACTATGCTGTGCAAAAGCTTCTCTTGCTTTTCGAATGTCTGTATCCAATTCAGGCATTCCTGCTGAAACACATTCATTCAGAGCTTTTTCGAAGCCACTTCTATCTTTCATTTTCAACGCAACCTTCAGCTTTTCTCGTAAAGCTTCAGGTGTCATTTCACCTGACAAGAAAAACATTATTCAATTAATCATAAATCATATTACGTCATGACTTAATAAATCGTCAGGGCAGCATGCTGGGTCTTTCAACGCATTTGGAAAGACAATGGAAGTTACTTAGTGCAGTTCATCTTTTCAACAAGTAACATATTAGTAGATATCAATGAAGTTATCTTATAAACTCATAAATATTTGGAGTACCATGCTGATCCCTTCGTGATATATTTCAGAAGAATCGGAGTTATGAAACAGGTTATACTAGATTAAACGCATTTTAACGGCAATTCTCATTGTTCATTTTAATGCAGATTCATTACTGATTATTTCATTTTAAAAAATCATGTTGAATCATGCAAAAAGGGATCATCTGTTATCGAGAATTAAAGCAAAACTTACTTAGTGAACAAGTCTATATATACGCAAGTGTCGGCTCAAAGGATCGTAGGCTAAATAGCTTTCATCATAATGTCTTATCAACAGTTGATGACTTTTAGACCAAGGAAATCCAAGCACTGCAACACTGATAGAAGAAGTTTATGGACTACAAAGAGGATTATTAAAAAGTGAACCTCATTTGGTCACATTCCTTGGGAATATTTCATCAGCCGTTGAAGCTTTGAACCTTTCAACCAACTCACGTATATATATATATATATATATATATATTCAAGCAAGTTTTGTTTAAGATGATGGAACACTGTTTATTATTTTTAATTTTATTTTTCAAGACTCCTTGTTATTTTTCTATAGTCGGGATCTAGATGGTAAAGGAATTGTCCAATATCTTCTGCTCAAGCGATTTTGACCATACTTTTGGTCGTCATCTGGGATAGTGTAGTTTTGAATTGACTGTTGAGTATCAAATTGGATAGCAATAAAAACGAGATAAGAAATCATGATTCGGAGTTTTACGCTGTTGATCGTTATGAAACTCAAAGTTGTCATGTTTTATCCTGTTTTTATTATTATCTTCAGTTATTATTAAAATATTGATCTATTATTTTGCATTATTGTTAATATTTTATTGATTTAAAACGCATTTAGCATTATATATATATATATATATATATATATATATATATATATATATATATATATATATATATATATATATATTGTAAAGGAATTGCAAATTAGGGATACATGAAAAATAGTTTTATTATGGATTAGTCCCGATTTTTTGGCTATAAAAATTCTTATAAATAAAGAGTCTGCTAACCTCCTCGGCCACCGCCAAGTGATTCCAACGTATATCTGGCTCTTCTAAGATCAATACTCAACTCCGGATAACCGGCCGCTTCACAATCTCGAATAGCCTTGTCCAGCTTGGTTAAATCTTTTTCATGTATGGCTTCAAGAAGTTGATCACGGAGTTCGGTGGGTCTAGTCAACTGACCGCTACCTCCGACTAAAAGATCAAGTGTCTCCCTGCATTTGTGTATGTCTCGCTCGAGCTCGGGGAGTCCAGCGGCAACACATTCAGCAATGACATTTCTTAAAGCTGATGCGTCCTTGTTTCGCATTGCAATGTTCATTTTCTCGCGTAGTTCAGAGGCAGACTTCGTGCCTACATAAGGTAAAAAGAAATTTTCAAGAGAAATCTAAGTTAAAGCCCGAAGTTCAAAGAGACAAAATGACGCTTTTTCAATACTCTTTAATCCTAATATATATATATATATATATATGGTATCTGCATTTGAATTATACAGAAAGAATTTTAAAAACTCCTTGTTTATCTTATTCTGAATTCATTTTCTAATTACAAGCTATTACGTCTATCTGTCTATATTATTCTAATATTCTTATCAATATATTTATATCCATCTCAGCCTGTTTATATTTATTCATATGTGATTTCAGGACTTACATGTTAGAATAATTGCTTAAAAACAAGAAACAAAAGAATCTAAGTAATTCTAATCGTTAAAATATATCACTTTTAAATATAAGCTTGTCTTTGTGTTCAAATGAATGACAATTGCATAAGGAAAGAATTTTTTTAAAAAAGAACAAAAGACAGAAGTCGAAACATTTTTGCCTAACCTCCTCTTCCGCCTCCAAGATTTTCTAAAGTGTCTCTTGCTCTGGCAAGATCGAAACTCAGTTCCGGAAGTTTTGCTGCTTCAGCCTTTCGGATCAGCTTCTCCAGATTGGCTTTGTCCTTCTGTCTCACAGCTTTTCTCAAATCGTCTCGTAAAGTGTCAGGGGAATACGAACCTTTTGAATCAAATGAGATAATTCAGCCGTCAAGCATAATCAAACCAGAAACAACCCCCTGTTCTTTTAAAAAGTAAAGATAACTTTAAAGTTTTAAGACATCATTTGTGCCTACTACTTCTTTTATGATTGTTTTGTGTTTTATCACACTCCTAGTATTAGATACAATAGTATTGGAATTTCTAAGATGATTTTTATTTGATTGTTAAAGAGTATTTCGCTTAGCTTATATCAATCACTTTTCATAGCAAATCTCAGGTTAGAATTTTACAATCATTTGTCGGCAGGACGGATCAAGAATTTAAAAAATAACTTCCTGGTTAGATTAAAGCTTTTTTAATCCAAAAATTAATATTACCAATGACAACTGCCATACCAATTAGGTTACAAATACCAACCAATTACAAAATATCAAATCCGATCGAATTACTTATTAATACCTGATACACAACTAATTTCATATTTACATATACTAATAGTAATCATAGATTATAACTGTTAGTATTTGTACGTAATCGCGGACTATAACCTACTATTTGTTACGTAATCATAGTTTGTAGCTGATGTTATTTATAACGAAATCATAGTGTATAAATGCTATTATTTGTTATGTCAACATAGAATATCACTGTTATAATTTATTACGTAATCATAAAAATAACAGCTTTTATTTATTGGGTAATCAAAGAATGTAAATTGTGGTGTTAGTTATGTAATTATAAGTAATAGCTGTAAATATTTGTTGCGTAACCATAGAATACAGCTGTTATTATATTACATAATTATAATTTATAGCAGCCAATATTTGTTACATAACCCAATAATAAAAGTAACCACTATTTGTTGCTAATCATCGGTAAACTGTTATTGCCTGTTATGTAATCGCTGATTATAACAGTTGTTATTTGTTACGTAATCTCCAGTACGTTGTATTTATTTATCACGTTATTATATGGGGATGTCTTTTTATTATTGTTACGTAATCATAGATTATAACTGTTTTTATTTGTTACGTCAAGATATTGCAACTAAAAGTTTACCAGATGCATTATTTATATTCAAAAGTTTTAAAACAAAATATCTTGAATTGCCAATGAAAATCGGATTTTGAAAAACTTTGGCCCTAACCTTCCTGACCTTCCACGATACGATCAAGGATGTCTTGAGCAGACTGGATATCAGTATCTAATTCCGGCATTCCTGCCGCTACACATTCTTCAATAACCTTTTCAAGTGCTTCTGGATCTTTTCCTTTCATGGCTACACTCAGTTTTTCTTTAAGCATCTCGGGTGTTTTCCCACCTAGAAATCGAATATGTAAGGTAAACAGCGTGTGAATTACCTACAAATGAAATACAAATTTCTACTCTACAACAAGAAAAACACAAATGAGGAACCAAATTGAACAATAAAACAAAAATCCCCATAAACAAGAATTTCTAATTGATTTGTATTATTATTTATGGGTTATTCAGTATTCAGTATTATTCAGGGTTAAAGTATTATTTAGTCTTGTTAATGTAATAATGTCAGCTAAATTTATTAGGAAACTTGAAAAAAATCACCCCAATTTTTTAATACTTTTGATTCTGAATTCCTCATAATTCTGTGTTAATAATCTTCAGCCATCAAAACGTTACTCCCAAATTTGAATAATATTTGATGATTTCGTACATAAAAAATAGCAATGCCTTTAAGAAAGGCCCCATCAAATGATGATCCCGAAATCAATCCTGCTTTCGGGACCGAAGAATCAGCTAATAACCCAGCAAAACTTGATCATGTCACCAGATTTTGTTGGTTTTTCTCTCATGGTGTGTGAGTTCTTAATTCATGCAAATGCAGTCTTTGATCTTGTACCAACTTTTTTTTATTTCCTGTATTGTCCTTTTTTTAACAGGTTTCGCAACTCAGTCTCGAGTTTGTGCATTGAAACTCAGAAAGAAACGTATTACCAGTGTCCAGGAATTTATACAAGAATCAGTGAAACATTAAGGATGTTATATGTATAGTATAAAATGCTTTCCTGTGGATTTTCCTCCACATACATGGAAAATCAGTAAAAATGAATAATCAGGATTCACAATTTATTCTATCATTATTAACAGAATAATACTATTATATGTATCTAATATACAAATATACATTAGTTTATTTCAGTATGATAACTTCTTTCTTTTATTTATTATTCATTGAATACTTTAAGCTCAAGCAATAGTTCATATTATACACTTATATTTTGAGTGTGTTTCTCTGCGCTTGTATCTAGTTACATCGAACCTAATGACGAAAATACTATTCATTTTACGGAACAGATATTTATTTTCCGACAATATGCTTTTTGCTGGCGCATTTAATTCAGAGATGAATGTTAATCCCATAGTTCGAACATTATACAATGAAAATATCAAATTCAGATAAAAACTGCTTTTATTTTTGTCTGTATAATGTTATTGTTTTATTACATATAAATTTTAAGAATGTTTTCAGTGTGTCCTGCTGTGTTTTAAACAAGTGAATATCTCTTTCAATAATTAAAATAAGTCATATGCAGAAAAAATGTTTTACTTTTCTCTGATGACGAAGCTTCTGATATAAAAATAAAATCAGTAGAACATATCAATATCGTTAGGTATTTGTGCATTGGCTCTCCACGAGGTCAAAATATAACACAAGGCCAGCTTAGTGTAGGATACCCAACGTAAATCAAGACTCCAGCGGGATGTTGGGGGTGGGGTAAAATTACTTAATTTTGTCGGCATTCCCATTCTGGGGTACCTCAAGCGTCGGGCAATGGACCTAGCCCTTATTTCTATTAGACAAAGGAGGAGCTGCTGAAGAGGGGAAAGCCCCCACCTCGGAACTAAGTAATAATTATCTTTCATGCACCATACAAGAAGGCCAGGTAATTGTTTGTGCATATATATGTGAACTTATGAAGATGCAAAGAATATATTCTGAAATACAGTCAAAAAATACCCCTAATTGAATACTAATCAATATAACATTCTACGTTAATAAACTGTCGTCATCTTACACATAATACATCTGTTGAAAATTTTCAAACTAACCTCCACGACCTCCTCCTAAAGCTTCTAGGGTGTCCCTGGCTTCCTTCAAGTTGGGACCTAGTTCAGGATAATTCATTTCTTCACATTCTCGAATGACCAAATCTAGTTTCGTCTTATCCCCTTCTTTTATTGCTTTGGCCAATTCCTTCCGAATATCCCGAGCAGATTTCTTATGTCCAGTGCCTCCTTGAAGAATGTCCAGAATATTTCTAGCTCTGTGAATATCTCCTTCCAATTCAGGAAGGTCTGTAGCAAGGCATTCACTGATGATTTTCTTGATTTTTTTCTGGTCTTTGTCTAAGATGGCAGCGTCTAGCCTTCGGCGAATAACATCCGGAGATAAAGTTCCTAACAAACAAAATAAGCATTATTGAGACTCTTCATCATGCCTTAGACTCTTGCAAAATTTTCTATTGATAGCATTTAATCTTATCTAGTTATGTATTTTGCGATAAGGTTTATTCAATGAATACATCACTATAATTCACTTTATCGAGAGACATGGTAAATATATGCTATATAAGAAGTCATATGATATTGTAACTGATTTACTCAAATGATTACATATAAAATTGAGTATAAAAGTAAAACACTCATTAACTATCTCTCTCTCTCTCTCTCTCTCTCTCTCTCTCTCTATCTCTCCATACATTAAATGAGAAAATACCAAAATAACTATAATACATTGAACTTGTACGAAAATATTGCGAGTATTCTATTAAAAATTCCAAATATACATTTGTTAATACTTCTATATAGTCTTGAAAAAACCATGCCAAACATTAACTTCAGAGACATGCTTAAAGAGTAGAAAGTGAATATTTGTGTATATATATTTATGTATAAGTAAATATATATATATATATATATATATATATATAAAGAATATATATATATATATATATATATATATATATATAAAGAATATATATATATATATATAAAGAATATATATATATAACGAATATATATATATATATATATATATATATATATATATATATATATATATCGGAAATAGATAGATAGATAGATAGATAAGGGGGCTGGAGAATCTTTGTTTTTATCTAGGAAAGAAACCCAAACCTGGCAGAAAATTTTCAATTACTAAGTAGAATAAGCTGTCCGGTAGAAAAAAAGCAAATTATTTCTGATATCATCCCTACACACCTACGCATTATAAACATCAAAAAGTCACAAGATTAAAATCAAACCTCCTCGTCCACCGCTTAAACTTCGCTGGCCATGCCTACTGCCCATTTCTGGGTGACCGGCAGCTTCATATTCTTCAATTGCTTTGTCAAGTCGACTCCGGTCTTTGAGCAAAAGAGCAGTGTCAAGTTGCTCCCGAAGTACACCTGACAAAGAATATAAACGTTACATGAAAATCAAATGTCTATAAACGATGCAGTCATTTTTTTTAAATCTATAGCAAATTGACAATTTTTTTTTTAGAACCAGCAATTTGTGTAGGTCAAATATCTTATCACAAGTTCACATGCAAATTAGGTATCACTCATACTTTGATTCATTTTAGAAGGGAACTTGTCTAAAGTGCACTGTGTGGATCGAACTCATTATTCAATAGTAATGATCAGCCTGTTAACCTTGGAAAAAGTATGAACCCATTTATCTTCCCAGCTATGGGTTGAATAGGAATACTACTGGTCTTCTTCAAGGATTACTTTGGCATAAAATAACCCACGAAAGTTGATATACCATTAAACGAAGAAATCAGAACCAGCTTGCTCACCATGACTTCACAACGAAACACTCTGAGTTGATTGCAGTCTTTGATAAATTGATTTGAACGATAAATTTCACATCTACTTAATTCAGTGAAACAGAAAGTAAACTTGAACGACTTTGTTCTTAGACGGTGACCACAAAGGTGAGACGTATATGCAACGTAGATCGTCAGAGTTTGGTGCGATCAATCATAACCAAAATCGAACAGTCTTAGTATAAAAGTTCCAAGGAAAATTTACAACAATGCGGACTATAGATATTCTACAAAATATCATGAATTAATCAAATATACATATTCATGAGTTTTAACCTCATACATATGCATATATGTACACACACACACACACACACACACACACACACACACACACACACATATATATATATATATATAGATTTATGTGCATATATATTTAGGTTTAATTATATATATATATATATATATATATTGCATTACATCTTTTTTATGTAATACTTCAAGACAGATGTTGCATGCTGAATACAATTATTCATATTATTTTGATTATTGTACTGAATATGAAACAGCCGTCATGGATTCTTAAATGAAAAATATTGAGTTTTCTCACTGTTTTTATTGCTCTAGTTTTTAAATATTAAACACAAAAGAACACACACACACACACACACACACATATATATATATATATATATATATATATATATATATATATATATATATATGCAAAGCTGATAGAATTATATATAAAAATTTCCTTGGAATCTCCATATAATCCTTTCAAAATGTTTTTACAAACATAAAACCAGAATTTTACATGCCTAGTATCGCATTTTAAAATATTTCTAGGACATTAAAAAAACATGGCGTAGATTTCATCTTGAAGTGGGGAATTTTAAAAAGAACCTGTGATTATAGAGCGAGTGATTCATTCGACTTTTTCTGCTTTTTGTTGCATATCCCATTACTAAAGAATTGTTAAATCAAAGGGCTGAACTATTAAATTAATGTGAATTGTAATTTACAAATCTTTTTGCTTAAATGTGGTACAAACTCGTTTGAATGAGGCAACCAATAAGTCCCGAACTAACTCGTGTATGTTTGCTTGTCTAACTTGTTAACCATTACACCACCAGATGCGCCCATGGAATGAATGTATATAAATAAGTACTCAAAAATTGACTGTGTTTTGTTTCCTTTCATATGCAAATTTCGACTTCATTCCTTTATTTATATTTATTCGTTTGTTGACTTTCTAATGAAATTTTCCTTAATATTCTTTTGTGGTGAAAATTCTTATACACACACACACACACACACACATATATATATATGTGTGTGTGTGTGTGTGTGTGTGTGTGTGTGTGTGTGTGTGTGTGTGTGTGTGTGTGTGTAAAACCTAAAATAAATACATGTCAACTTACTTCGTTTCAGCAGTCTCATTAATATTATTTTCATGTATTCTAACAAAAAAAAAAATACACTCATTAGATGTTCTACTAGTCAGTATTTGAGACATGTGCCATCTGATGATTGCAATTTGTTTTTATAAAAACAACATGAAACTAATAATAATGACAGTGTCAGGAGGAAGTGAGTTGACTCAAGAATTTTCTCCTACACTACGGGCTAGTAATTTAGGTCTTTTTTAATAAACCTTTTTTATAACGCATTATATATATATATATATATATATATATATATATATATATATATATATATATATATATATATATATATATATATATTTAATCGTGTTTTTATGAACACATATAGACGTGAGAGTGTGTTTTGATTAAAGTACTCTTTCAGTAAAAAAAACTGTAGTCATCCAGTCTACAAAATGTTGCTGAAATTTCGATCCTTCTATCGGAAATATTTTTTTTACCTTAAAATGTAGAATCGCAACGGGAAGCAAAGTATACAGTTTGAATCCGAAAAAGTGACTTAACTGCTATACAGAAAAAATTAATAGTTGATGTCATCATGCCAAAAATATTTATGATTCAAAACTATTGTTGGAGAGATACTTTCAACAAATAATGAAACTAATATACCGAATGGTAATTGAATTTGAATTTTCAACAATAGTGCAAAAATCATATCATTAACAAAGTGGAAAATGTAAACACGAGTGCGGGACATCAACAGATTTAATGGCAGCTAACCTCGACTAGGTGTTCCCCCGATGATAGCAGCCATAATTTCCCTTGCTTGCTGGATGTCAGCATCTAATTCGGGCATTCCGGCAGCAACACTTTCATTTATTGCTCTTTCCAACGCTGTCACATCTTTGTCCTGCATGGCTTTCTGGAGTTTCTCGCGTAACACGTACGGATTCTTACTTCCTGATTTGGAGAGTGCAAAATACTTGCTTTTAGCTCAGACAGAATTTATGTTAATGACGCGTAATGACCCTAAAAAATTTGAAACTAATTGCACAAATTGCAACATGCATTAACACAAATAAGCTTAATCTATATTTTCATCTATTTGCATTAATATGTATCTAAAGATTTCTAATAAGTATATCTCTATGAAACTAAGAGGTAGTGTTTTAACTTGAAATATAAAGTACATATTCAACAAAATGATCAGAATTCTAATTTATCTTATGAAAAAGTATAACCCACTTTTAATTAGAGGTTAATTTTTTTTAAATAATATTACCCAATAACGATAATAGAATTTTTTAAATTTAAAAATCAGTAAATATAACAGTCTAGAAAACTAAAATTTAGTCTATATTTTTTTAAGAGTCTATTTAATTGTTTCGAAACAAAGTGATTCTTATGCTATATAATGGCAAGGTGTTTTATAATCTTCAAAATTCTCTGGTTACAAATATTTGTGTGCAAACTAAATCGTAAGTCTAACCTCCTCGACCACCTCCAAGTGTTTCTAAAGTATCACGTGCTTTCTGAAGTTCTACTCCTAATTCTGGATAACCGGCTTCTTCACATTCCTGAATAGAAGCTTTTAGTGCTGTGATGTCAAGATTTTTTCTGGCATTTTCAAGTCTTTCTCGAAGAACATCAGCAGGTTGATGTCCTAACAATCCAAAAAGAAAAAAAAAGAGACTCAAAAAATTTCAAATAGAAAATTGAAAGGAAACATTTTAAAACACAACTCTTTTTTTTTCTATGCAAAAAATATCATCTAACACTATGTAAACTATATATAAGTCTAAACAAATTTTCTTCACGATCAAATTATTTAAAACTCTTTCATATATTTCAAAATGCATTTTCCGTCGTATAATAATATTTTATTATGAGCTCGTCAAGTGATCATTCTCAGAGTGTCAACAGCTTTTTTCTCGTCTCAAATCTGCTAAAATACCACAAAGAGTGATCTTTGTGGTATAATGCTCCCGAAAAAGTTTGAAGATCAATTTTAGAGCAACTGCGCATTATACGCCGGAAAAATATTTCCTTCGTAACTTTTTCTCAGCAGATAATCAAGTCGAAATATTTTCATTTAAAACTTGAAAAAAAAAAATTGACGCATTGACGTCAAGCAACGAACATGAGTTATACCTGAAAGTTTGCTAAAGAGAAATACTGGTCACTTCAGTCAGTCACATAGATCCCATCCCCTGACACATTTAAATAGAATGGGGAGGTAATGTCTGAGTGAAAGATCATGTGTCCAGGACGTATCATTGAACAATTCTACAGGAAACAATGGCCAATACAGGTCAATTCTGAATTGCAGACATAAAAAGCAAAGATTCAACACTAAAATTGTACCTCCTCGACCACCAGCCAAAATATTAAGTAGGTCTCTGGCTTGGTGAATATTGGAATCAAGTTCAGAGAAGCCAGCCGCCACACATTCGTTGATAGCCTTCTCCAACATGATTTTGTCTTTCTGTTTCATGGCAGATGAAAGTTGCTCACGCAGAGTTTCCGGGGATTTACTTCCTGGTAAGCAAACAAAAGAATTTAAAATGGAATTAAACATTTGTTTTTGGATTATTTTTACGATGCATGCATCGTGCCTGTGCGTGATTTGGCTTAGATCAGTGAATTATCTTTCTCGTGTCGAATAACGTGTGCCTTGCTGTTTGCAATAAAAAGGTGTCAATGAAAGTACAAAGACACTGATTTCTACAAGGAAAACAGTAAGTGCAGGAGGTAATCATGTATGAAAAGATGGGGATTCATGCAGATATGTAGGATCTGAATATCACGATATAGAGGAATTCTGTGCAATATTTTTTATTAGTCTATTCAGTTTTCTAATGTAGTAAATTGATATGTGTAAAAAGCTTGCTAATAACCATATTAATGTAATCACTCAACAAACATATATTCACATATTCTTATAAAACTGAAAAATAATTCCTTTTCAATCACTGTGTAGGGTTTCAACACCTACATGATATCCCAAATTTAATCTCACTAACTATTATTACTTAACTCTTCACTTGTGCTTTTGTGCTGGATTAAAATCAGTTTAGTAATTAACCAATATATATCATTACAGGTATTTACTAAAATTTGCTTATACTGGCGCAAGACCATACGTATAGAGGACTCTACGTATATTAAATAAAGGAAAAACCACGATATGAGAGGAAATAGAGAGACTATAAGTAGACAAGAATATAGGATTAGTGAATACAGAATAAAGATATAGTCCAACGATAGTATTGGCTTCCGTTATTACGGTAGCAAGTAAGGTGATCTAGTGCGATCTCCAGTCTCCAACGCTCTAATACAATTTCTATAAGAAGCTGCTCTTCAACTTCTTGTCTGCCCAGGTATTAGTAGCTACTGCTATATATGGCAAATGGACTAATTCATTGTGGGGAAAAAACAGAAATCAATATAGAAAGAAAGATAGAAATAGTCATTTACCAAGCATAACTTAGTACAGCACAAACTCAAAAATGTGAGGCACTCAGTGAGAAGTGAATATTGATTGATAAAAATCATCAGCTCTATTATGCTAATCATTAATCAACAGCAAACCATTCAAATATTTGGCAAAGATAATTTGTTCTGGCACAAGGCCACAGTAGGGAGGCACATAGTAATTCACTAAACAAATTAACTGTTTTGTGAAACGAACTTATAATTCATCGGAAACGCCTTCATATATATATATATATATATATATATATATATATATATATATATATAGCAAGCGTGACTTAATCAGTCACAAGGCTATAATTATAGAGTGCGAATCAAGTTTATTATAGTAGTAAATGTTTGCCGCATAATGGTCTGCTATATTAGCTTTCTAACACCTACTTCACAGAAAGCCGCCCAAATAACCGCTAATTAAGGCTATTAACTATTATGGTCGTTCATTCCAGGTATGCATTCGACAAACATTTCACTAAAGTATACTCTTCTCCTCAAATTCCATTACAATGATTCTAAGAATTCCTGGTCAATTCTCAAAGAAAATCTTTAAAAAATAACTTTCTGCCTAACTTAATATGGCCGTGCGCATGCGTGCTGGTGTGTCATATTTCAAAACGCATAAGTCTATATAAAGGTCATATGAAAGGTAAATTCATGCAAAAAAAATGTCATGATACTAATCAAATATTTGGAATTATGGCCTTATTCCTAGATGCAAAGCGCGATGTGCGTTATCTATTAAACATGAGATGGTGGAAAAATCACAAGATAATTATCGCAAATATGAGGGGTTCCTAACCTCCACGGCCTCCTCCTAAACTCTCAAGGGCGAGTCTGGCGCGACTTAACTCGTAGCTAAGCTCAGGGAAGCCGGCAGCCTCGCATTCTGCGATGGCTCTGCTCAAGGCTTCTTTATCTTTTAGTTTGATTGCTGAGTTGAGTTGTTCTCTCAGGACGTACGGGGATTTAGAAGCTGGCAAAGTAAAAAGAACACATTTTATAGACACACACACACACAAAAAAAAGAACAATTTCTCATTTTAAAACTACATCGCTTGAAAATCAATTATCAAAAATAGGTTTCATTTTTTCCGAAGATGTTTCAAAGCTTTAAAATATTTTGAAAAAAGTTGTCGATTTGCGTTTCAAAAATACAGTCATAAAAAGAATCCATGTGATCAAAAATAAGGATGTATTTTATCGAACTACTATATGATTGATTGCTTCTTTATTATGAAACCTTAAGGAAATAAATATGAATCACTGTATAAATATATCTTTATGTGAAATCATTATATAGATATGATTATTTTATATAAAAATATTTGCGTGAATACTTTATATAGAATAACCAGAATATTATTTTCATACAAATATAATTGTATATGTTAGTTTTATGTAAAATAATTATATCAATATGATTTTCATATAAAATAACTGTATCAGTATTCTGATCTATATCAAACATAATCATAAAACATCTCTATTTCATATTTATAAAATTAATTGTATAAGTGAGCCTGTTTTACTGAGAACTGTATATTTGAATATGAAAGTTTTATATAAGAATATTATAAAAGTTTCAATTTTATATTCTTAAAATTACTGCATATGGACGAATAAAATCAGTGGTATAAATACTACTAACATTTAAACAGAAGTTTTGTACATGATAAAAGCTACAGTATTCCAGAAATTATTCTAATAATTATCCTCATGATTTTACCCATAAATCAGCAAAGTTTTGATGTACCGAGCGTTTAGCGAGATCTTTAAATATTATTTTAGATAAAACCTTGTCTGAAACATGTAGAAAATGTTATAGGTAACAATTGAATCAAAAGTAGGAATCTTTGGTGCTTAGGTGTGTCGTTACATGTTTATGATTAAATGCTTACGTACACGATTTTTTTTCTTATCAATATTATGTATATATCAATAGAACGAACTGCGTATATTTTTTCTTTCTCCATCTTCTCTTATTTCAACAAATATGAGAGTGTAGTATCTGTGCATTTGGTCTAAGATCAACGTGTCCCCCAACACCCAGTACTTTGATATTATATGAGAAAACCATATGCACCTGTAAAAATCTAATTATATTAAAAAAGCTAAAATTCAAAAAATATTATCGGTTATATATTTATACGTTCAGTTTTTATTATTTTGTATTAATTTTTGAGTAAATATTTAATTCTATGTTTTTCAAAACAATAATCTTTATCTTCATATTTTATACTTTATAACTTTTTAAATAGAATAGGATTTATAGATGCTGTTCTATAATCCTAAAGCCAATAACTCTTTAATTCAACCCAGAGCAACATGGATACTAAACAAATCATAAGCAGGAGTTTCGACTTATACACAAATAATCCCGTCATTTGATGCTTTAAAAGGTAAGATAGAAGACAACCCAAACAGCAACAGTCGAAAATATTTTTAAAAGCATAGAATCATCGAAAGATAGCATATATAAAGAATTAAAAAGGTAAAAAAAAAACACTTGAGGTTTCTCATAAACTCTCCAATAATTAAAAAAAGACGATGATTTTTTTATACAAATATTTACATGTAAGTATCTATATAAAAAAAAAAAAAAAGAAAAACAAAATAGAAGTACTTGTTGACTAATGTGCGTATTTGTGATTATTTGTTTCTCTGATAGTGTGAAAAAAAAGCTAATGAGTTTGTGATCTAACCTCCTCGACCGCTCCTCATCAGTTCAAGAATATCACGAGCTTGCTGGATGTCCGATTCCAGCGAAGCATAACCCGAGGATATTCCTTTGTTAATTGCACTTTCCAGACTCTCCATGTCCTTTTGACGAATTGCCTTTTTTAGATTATCACGGAGTGATTCTGCAGATTTAATCCCTAACAACCAAAAAAAAATAGGAAAAACTTTTGGAGATAAAACATAGCACAATATATTCCTTACATAATAAACAAGCATGAATCAACAACAAAAAATACATTGAGAGAGAAAGGAAAATATTCACTGAGTATATTCTAGTTTGGTACAAGGCTACAGGGATGTATCTATTAGCTGCCTTAGTCTTCTTAGCATTGTATGAAGGTAGTACAGATAAGTGTTCATTGAGCTTACTTTTGTGTAACACAAGGCTAAAAAAGCCAAGTGTTCTTAGATTAGTAATCCTCAAGAAAAGCTCTATGTCAACCCCCCCCCTGGACAAAATCGAAAACAAGTCCAGTTGTTATTTGTCTCGATAACGAGATTCTGAAGGTTGTCAACATTTAACATGTATATTTAACCCCTCCTCCATTAACCTAATCAATATTATAAACATCTTACTCAAAGAATGGGTGCAAGACCAGTGAAGGATTCAAACTAATTGTGAACACATGTAAGAAGTAGCATGAAAGAAATCTAGTCATAATCTTGTCAATAACCAAATATTTGGCTTGAATGAATGCATTTTAGAATATAGATATTGCTGCTTATATTCACATTTTGCTCAAAGAATCATGCATTTTATATCTATTATTATCAAAAATATGATCAGTACAGACGAATTAATCAAAAAAGAATATCCAGAGATTTCAGCTAATTAAGCTCATATCAGGTCGTAGCTAATTTTGTTTTGAATAAAGATTCTAACCTTGGTCTTCATCTTCTAACATGTCGAGGAAAGCACGAGCTTCATGAAGCTGACTAAACAGCTCCGGATACCTGGCTTCCTCCACTTCTGAAACAAGGGTCTCCAAACGAGGTTTGTTTTGGTATTTCATTGTTGTTTTCAGCATGTCTCGCAAAGCTTCCGGTGACTTGGCGACTAACAAAGTGTAAAGAGATAACAGTTGTTTTTTCCTTCTTTTACACACGCATAAAAAGAACATATTTTACATTGAATCTAGCGCAGATACATTTTAATTCTGATTATAACAAATACCATTGCTTTCCGGATTCCAAGAGATCACCCTGAATTTTCAATCCAAATGACTTCTCTGTAATTAGATCTAAATAGTCTAGAAGCAATATTTGGTCTACTGGGGTTCATTTATCATACCTTAATTTAGGACAAATGTGATGTCTTAGACGCCGAGAAACACAACAGTTTTCAATAGTTTCGGTAACATAAATCAGATTTAAGCAAAATTTATAAATTCTAAATTACTTTTATATTTTAATTTGCAGATTACATTAAAAGATACTTTCTCATTTCTTTTACCTCATTAGAATAAATTGAAATATTAGTTTTAACCAAACCGTTACTACTTAGTTTAAACCCTTTCCTTATAACATGGGAATTTAAGTCGTGATATAATTCAGTTGTAAAATATATAAATTAGGAAATATGGTATGCAATGAATAACTATATTAGTACTAATATTTCCATCATCATCTCTCTCTATCTTTCTCTCTCTGTATTTTCCTGTTTGGTAGCCTAGGCCCCCAAACGTAGGAAAAGAAAGAAAAGTAATTTTAACAATAATACAAATAATAATCAGAAACAGAGCCAACGAGAGAGAGAAATGATGGAAAATAAATATATTATATAAATACATTTCCCCTATTTCTTTATAGCATAGACTGAAAATAGTTACTTCATATATGTAAGTATACTGGCGTTACAGTCCTTAAATTTCTTTCAGTAATAGACAATTTAGGCGGTGATTCTCGGGCATAGTTAATCCCCATAATTATTTCAAGCTAGATTTATTAGTTTGACTGAGTCTAATTACAAAACAACATTTAAAAAATAAAACAGAAAAAGAAAGATACAAATAAAAATAATCGAATGTAGCAATATATATATATATATATATATATATATATATATATATATATATATATATGATAGAAATATATGGAAAATTGGATTAATCAAACACTTAAAATCGGTTTAGAGGCGCGATATTTCGTTCTTTTATTCTTTTTTTCATTTTTAAGAACTTTCTCTTTAAGTGTTTAATTTGTCCATTTTTCCACATATTTCTATCATCTTGTCAGATTCACAACAATCTATCATTTCAACATATATATATATATATATATATATATATATATATATATATATATATATATATATATATATATATATATATATACAACTATCTAGTATACTTTCTTTTTCTGATAAAGAAACTGATTTTACATTTAATTTGAGGTGTGTTTTGTATATATAAAATAAGCAAGCAAAAACTTGCATCACAAGAACAGAACTTTGAAAAGAAATTTTGGTAATAACATTTAAAACATTCCTAATCATGAATCTCAATTTTAATTGTACTAAAAGCTAACCTTCTCGTCCACCTCCTAAACTGTGCATAAGTTGGCGAGCTTTTTCCATGTCAGGACCCAACTCTGCATAACCTGCAGCTTCGCATTCGTTTAGAACACGTTCCAAACGAGGTTTGCTACGAAGTCTCATTGCTGTGTTTAGCTGTTCGCGAAGATCTTCCATCGAACTCCCTTCTGTTAAGAAGAATAAGTAAATCGTTTACACGTCAATAGTAAATCGTCTTTTTTTTTCTTTTAAATAAATGATGAATCAATTAGACTATCCTACATCTATTTTGATCTTACCTTAAGAAAAAATATTTTATCATAATTCTTAAAAAGCTTTACTTCTCTACAAAATAGACCTTTTAAATCTATTGATATAATTACTAGATACGATAACATGATGGTACATGAATCATTCTGAGAAATTTTATCATTATAAATTGTATATTGATAATATTAAACATAGAAAACTGTTACCCGTCCGCCAGAAAATCAAGATATTTAATTATGTTAAACCTCGTATTAAATCTCTGTATTTTTAGTAACATCTTCTATATACAAAGAATGAAACAATTGTAATAGTCAATGATATTATGTCATCATTTATTTCTCTTTTTCTTCTGCTCCAATTGTTATGTACAATTTCAAATCTCTCAAAAAGCTATCTCAACAGTTGTCTTCTCTTCTGTCTATTGCGCATGCGCTAAGTTAATCCGTTAGGAAAAACTGCATTATTGCTCTCTTGACAGAACTTTAAAAAAAGATTCATCCACTAATTGAATATTATTAAACAATTGAAAAATGATCTCCAAAGTCAGTAAAATAAACTTTTTTAACGATACGTACAAAAATATTCATCATGCTTTAAAACATTGCTAAACAATACATGTGACGATGATCTTGATGGATATGTTTCTAATGAAAATGACAAAAGTTCTTATACTCAGCAGAAAAACACGATTAAAAAGAGTATACTTTGTTTTTAAAAACCAAACAGCGTTTGATTTTTGTAAAAATCTTATTATTAAATAACCCAAGAATATTTTTTTACAACAGAAAACCGTTTCATAAGATAATTTTTTCTATTCTTATATGTGGAATATATATACACAACATTTGCGTAGGAATAAAAATCTATCTCTTTGACTAGGAAGATATTACCAA
The DNA here is from genome assembly GCA_963585895.1 of Sepioteuthis lessoniana. Lineage (NCBI taxonomy): Eukaryota > Metazoa > Mollusca > Cephalopoda > Myopsida > Loliginidae > Sepioteuthis > Sepioteuthis lessoniana. The sequence continues at coordinate 134,695,266 of OY757907.1, forward strand.
GGCAACAGTATTCAACTTTAGAAAAGAGGTAAATCGTTTCTTTTTTTATCATTGGTCTGATGCGAGCGTACAGAAATTTCGCCATTTTGTAAAATCTGAAAAACTTAATCGATCTTTTTCTAGTTTTCATTTCCTTTAAAATATCTAAGAGAAAAGTTCATTTTTTAACGTGAAAATACTAGCTCCGCAAACCCATACATTTGATCGTATGTACAAGACTTTTCCAAACTTCAAATAAAAATTTCCTCTTTTAATCTTTTACTTATATCAGTAAAGGATTATTTATTGTAGTGATAATAAGATATTGTAGTAATTATAAGATAATATGAATCATAGATTAACTTCTATTTTCCTATTTCTGTCGTCGTCAGTAAATCAACTTTAAAATTGATTTACTGACGACGACAGATAAAAAGATAAAAGATATTCAAATGATTTTTCCGATATATAAAAACTAAATCGAGACGTCACAGTATCAATGATGATGATCATGGTGATGATTTTGATGATGGTGATGATGTTACACATTATAGTTGTAAACGACAATATACTACAAACTAATAACGTACGGGTCGAACCGGCACGGCCAGTTAGAGTTGCTAAAAGTTCTTTAGCGAGGGAGAGATCTGAATCGAGTTCCCGCAGCCCGGCTGCCTCGCATTCATCAATCACCCTCTGTAGATTTTCGATGTCTTTTTCTCGCATAGCGCTTTTGAGGCTTTCACGAAGAGGTTCCGGCCTTATGACTCCTGGAGATGGAATGAAATAACAAATAAGAAACGCGCTTTTTTCTGAAGATGCTGCAATAAAACTGACGCAACTGACAATAAATACATAACCATTTAACATGTGACCAAAATGGCAGCTGAAATTTTAAAAATCATTTTTTAGGATGCAAAATGAAAGCTCGAAGCTTAATAAATTTTTTAGATTTATACAAGCGATGCTGAAATTACTTTTTAAGTTATATCTATTTGCTGAAGCAAGCATCAAAATTCTTTTTCTTTTTTTTTTTTTCATCTTTTCTTATCTATTTATTTTTCATGCTATTAGTTTGTTTTTTGTTTTTGTTTTTTTCATTCACAAAGCATTTAATTCATGAACATATTTATGTTCTTAAGCTTTTCATCAAGTCACCCTGTAAAAGCAAAAAAGCACAGGTCCAACTAATTGATTGGACGCTGAAAAAAATCTGCAAGCAAAAGCAAATATTTTCAAATTGAATTTTTTTATTCTTTTAAAAGCAGAAATTAAATTAAAATAATAAAAGGCGGGAAAATGCATCCATTTTAAATCAAAACAAAATAATCAGAAAAATATCTATAAGACCCGGGGCAAAAAAATAAATTTCTCTGATTGATATCAGCCTTTCACAAATAGCATAAACGTTTTAAATAAGTAATAGATATCTAAATATGGTTGCCTTTGGTAGACTATGATTTAAGAAACACTATGAGTGATTCCATGGAAAAACTTGCATCAACGTTTACACTAAATTGGAAGTTTGCTTTAAACAAACAGGGATCTTTTTTGTCTTTTTCTTTCTTCTTTCTTTTTAAATAAAAACTTCCGGGGTTAATCCACAGAAGCCTCAATAAGTTTTCTTTATTTTTATTGGATGTCTTCAGGAATATTTTTGACCAACAGAATTATCTAAAGTGAATGCATTAGATAATGTCAACATGTTGTTTATCAATCTGATTGGTTAATACTTCAAAAGAGAAGTTTCATACTGGCCTCTGCAATAAAATAATATCCTGAAGACCAAATAACAAATTGATTAATATTTGTTGTATGTGATTTTTGGTCTTTGACCAGAAAGATTTTTTGAAGCTGCCATTCTACAAGGTAATAAGCTATATTTTAATGGAAGATATGATTTTGAAATCAGCTATTTTCTTGGAGAGATCTCAGTTTTATTGAAAGAAAAATCAATGGCGAAAATACGCAGAGCTACAACAAACGCTAAAAATAAATTAGATTAAATATATTTAATTTGGTTCGTATTTTGGTGTTTATTATGAGTACAATGCCCATAAAAGGAACACAATGGCGTTCATCACATCTTCTTCATCGAACTAAAGCGCCAAACTTATCCTCTATTCTCAAGAAACGACGCAAAGCCGATAAAAAAACATTAGGCTGATACCACTCTGAATCTGAGTTAAAAACCGTTAAAACGGATGATTTTTTTTTTCTTTAGATTTTGTTTTTGTTTTTTGTTGTTGTTTTTTTGTTTTTGTTTTTTGTTTTCATACACTTTTTTACGGAGCCGAAAAACGGAATTTGGAGGGGCTGCATACAGGGATATAAAACTTAAAGCACTTACCTCCACGACCACCTCCAAGGCTTTCAAGTGTATCACGGGCCTCCCTCAATTCGGAGCCAAGCTCAGGATAAGAATATTGTTCACATTCGGTGATAATTTTCTCCAGGCTGTCCCTGCTTTTACTTCTTAGAGCAGTCTTCAATTCTTTGCGTAAGTCATCAGGGGACTTGGAACCTGACAAGGAAAAGAAAACATCAGGTGACAACGTTTTTTTTTCAAACTTAAGAGCACTCATCCGAATTGGTTTGTCGTCAAAAAATTTTTCTTCTTAGTTTTGAAGTTCATGCCTCTGGATTAGTATTTTGACTGATATTTTATACCTAAAATTGTCGATTTCTGATAATCAAATTTCAAAAGTTTTGACATTTTGTTTGCTTTCACATATTGTACGGATATGAATAGAAAGATCCGTCGTCCGACACAGTCATAAACTGAAATTTAATTTAGAATTTTCACAGAAATATGTTCGATCTATTTGCTTAATCGATAGCTATTGGGTAAAGAGCATTGACAAGGAAGAAAATGATGTTAAAAAAACAAATAACATCTTGTACAAAATTAATCTTTTTCATCATTAGGCTACGGACTTATTGATGTGCCCCTAAATGAATAAATCTCAAGCAAAATGTATCGTAAGTTTTAGCCTGATTAGCACACACTTATTGAGACCTTGTCGCATCCTAAGTTAAATTTAGTGAGTATTTACTGTAGTGCTTCAACCTAAATAATGGTAAGAAAATTAGTCTCACAGACTATTGATCATGTAATGATCTTAGTGTTCAATGAGATCCCCATACTTATGTCCTTGTTCCATAAAAAGCTAGGTTTAGTAAACGGATAAGTTACATTGTTGCGTGTTTAGGGTCAGCCAGCTAGTGGATCAGACTCTTACTGACATGCACTGAGATCAATCTTACTATTTAACTAGAATACTATTGATCCAGCCGGATCAAGTAGCTTCTAGAAATATAGTGGGACTGAGAAAAAGCTCGTGGAGAAAAATAGACGCTGTTAAACCACTGATATTAACCTCCTTCTATCTCTGCAGAAAACATAAGGGGAGACAGTGTACATAAAAATATATATCGTGTATATATTTCTGTCAACAGAGGCCCCTTTACTTTTAAACTTAAAATGACAGTGGGATGAACAATAAGAAATTACAAGTTCAGCACCGGGTTGGTGGTATTATTACTCTCCATATCTCTTCTAAGGGCTGGTCTGTGCGAATAAATAATATCCCTTTTACTTTACTTCTTCAGTCTCGATCGAGTCTCCTATTGATCCGAGACTACTACGTAAAGGCAGTTACCAGTATTATCTTTCTATCGAATGTTTGTAATGCTTGCCGTATTTGTATAAAGTGAATAAAACTTAATACATGTAATAGTCTCGTGTTTCAACCCATAACATCAGTCGAATTTGTAAACTATCTAAAATTACATTTCATTCACAAAGTGCGTAAACACAAATTATGTAGCAAAGAAAAAAAGAACAAAAGATTTCTTTTAAAGATTTATGTAATCTATAGATCTATTCTTTTAAGTTACTTTAAGTGAAATGATCAATTATGAACTGAATTTTTTTTCATTTTAAAACCTATAATTGTATGTGTTATTAAAGACCTATCATTTTGTTTCTGAAACTATTTTTTGGTGTCTTCGTAAGGAAAATAATAATAATCTATTTTATAAAATGTCTTATTCAAACCCGTTAACTTGTATAATAATTCCAGAGCCCATTGCTTCTAAAATCTATCCTGAAAAAGAACACAGATACTTGGGATACAAAGTTTTAGAGCATCTATATCTTTTTAAGTTTCTTTCTTTCTTTCTTTCTTTCTTTTAATATGATTCTAGGTGATGTTGTGATTACCCGTACGGTTTTTTTTCTTCTCAATAAACAAATACAAACTAATAATTTCCCGAAATATTTTCGATGTGACATAAAATGAAGGAAAATAAAAGCAAAATACATAATTAATTTTTTAATTAATTGTAATGTCTGTAAATCAATATATATCCCATCTCACTCTATAACCCATTTCAACAGTTCTTGTTATAAAATATCCATATCTATAACAGACCCCCGAATATCATTTTTTTTTTATCGTCTATAAATTAAAGAGTTAGTTTAAGTTGCTAGACTATGCGTCGCAAAGAGCTTAGACACTTTATAGTATTTTTTGTTCTTGTGTCAAATGAAGCAAATCAATATTTTAAAAAATAAGTTTACATATTTTCTTCAATATATACTCAGTTTAATAATATCATTTTCACTCATTTACTAGATAAAACATTACAAACCACTATCATTTTTTCTAATATTTCTTTTATCTTACTTTTAATTGTTTTTACTACAATCTATGTCCATTAGTAAATATACTTATTTTGTTCATTGCATCTTTTGCAATTTGATTGTCACAAAAATATAGTTTTATGAAAATTAGCGGCGAGAAAATCTGACACAAAATACTTGCTCACTGATTGTTTAATCTTTCATCTGTAATAAAAAGCTTTTGATAAAAAAAAACCATAGACAGATGAAGATAGCCCAATGAGTGAGTATAGCTGGATGGATTTTGTGTTATGCCTAATAATTCCTCTTCATGGCATTTCTCAGGCTGATGGTAGTTGCTTAGCGATTCCTACCTCCTCTTCAAATAACATGTGACAGGATTTACAAAGTTAACGATTGAATTTCGTCTCACTGGTTGGACTCCATTATCGATAAGGCATCATCCATGTCAGACGGGATCCCAGGAATACTGGATAAAAATTTCAAATCTCATGGAGGTTATTGTTTTATTTTTCTAATCTATACTCATGACGTAATAGCCATAGAATGTAAAAATGACCTGACCGTTGCGATAAAAAGCAACAAAAGTAAGATGAAATAAATTCAAGTTAGAATTAATTATAATCAAATGAGTATTCAAATGTCCAATTATTTTTGACCATGAATCATTTGTATCCTTTTTAGTTATTTTTTTCGATATGAATTACAAATGTTCTTGGAAAAGTTCCAGTTTTATTGTTCATTTGTTTTTAAGCCAATTTTACAGCAGCAGTTTGCCACTGTTTAGCATCATTTGAACAGAAACTTCATTCGAATTATAAAATGAATGCTGATTTACCTAAAATGGGAGAAAGTTAAGAAGCTTCTTATTCCGGTTAGGAGAGACTGAATCGGGAATTTTTATGATAACATACATTTCAGCACTCAAAATAAAGTTATATCTCTATAATTCAATTGACCTCTGTCAAGGTTGTCAATCTAGCTAACAAATTTCTCCTGTTACTGTCTGGCGCAGGTAAGATAATTAGCTACGATAAAATGGTTTTCATAAATGCTGCCTTGTTCATACTTTTTTTTAGTGTCAGTCATAGTGGCATGACAATAACGAGACCCTATTTGTTAAGATGGGGCAGGAAACAAGAAGTGAATTCCTATAGAATACAAAGAGTAAATAAATAGCCTTGTCACGATTCTGTCGAGTTACGTTGATTTCATTTTCCTGGTCTATAACTGATATTGAACCATATTTAATTGACGATGTTTTATACTAAGTATTGGAAAATGATTTCTTTGTTCCTCTACGAATTTATATGTAGTATTTCACGATGTATGACACGAATGCTTTAAATCAAACTTAACACCTAAAAACTAATTGTGTGTTATACTCAAAGGATAAACTTTTCATGGCACACGAAGTAGACATAAGTTGTATTAATATGATAAATGCATGTTTTAAGTGTCGAAGTTTTATTCACAAAGATTTAAAATTCGAAAATTTGGAAACTATAGAGTAAAATTTATATGAATTTTTCTTGGTCGTTTTTCTTTTTCATTTAAATTTCATATATTTTATTTCCAACAATGAAATCTTTTAACGAAGTGTTGTATTGAAAAGTTTGCAATGAGAAACCGGTTTCATACAGTATCAATGAAAGCGTTCTAATAAGTAAATATCAAAAAATAAACCACCTAATAATTTGATTTATTCAATGAAAGGCCGTTTTTATTGACCATTAACTTTGATGACAAATCAAATTTTATAGAATTTATATTGTAATTACTTGAAAATATATTAAAAGAAGTACTGTAATTAGTATTGAATTCAGAAATAAGGATAATTACAAATTTTATTAAATTGCTAACTTAGTTTCATAATGGCCTTATTTTCTAAGAATATTTTGACTCTATTGCGTTAGCAAATACATCACTACGCAGTGCCATTTTCGCTTTGTTATAGTGACATACATACGAAAACTTTATCCTTACAATTCTGATTATTTTCAGGTGATATATTTTAAAATGAGTTTTATACGAAGAATTGTGTTATACAGCGTGAAATATCGTACAAAAACTGAATTCCTTTTTTTGTTCTTTTCTTTTTTTATTTTAATCATAAAATCGCTCCGTTTAAGGAATTCACAATTTGATCGTCGAAAGGGAGCATTAAGTGTTAGTTTAACTTCATGCAAACAGATTCAGTTTTATCAAATTCAACTTCACAAAAAGCAAAAAGAAAAAAATAGAAAAAAAGATTTAATACTAAAGCACAAATCTAACCTGGCCGATCAAGGTCAGCACTCTTAAGCATCTGTTTCGCTTTGATTATATCAGATTGCAATTCTGGGTAGTTGCTAGCTTCGGCCTCTTGAATGGCTTGCTCCAGTTCTTTCTTATTGCGATGTCTCAAGGCATCCTTTAGTTGATCTCGCAAAACCTCGGGAGATTTTGCTCCTGTAGTTAGAAACACATATATGCGTGCAAGTAAAGAGCTATAACTACATACAAGCTGAAATTGTTATTTAAATCAATAAGGATGCATGCAAGCCTATTTTCTACTCGAAAACTACATGCAAATTTAGGGTGATAACTCAAAACACAAAATATTCTTCACAAAGAAATGTTCTCTGTAGGGAAATAAGTTATTCAACTGAAAACTTTTTACGAATGCAATACCCTCAAGTGCTGCAATTTTATTCGCTTTGTTGTATTGTTAATCGATTTAGTTGTAATTTCTTATCAAATCTGTCAGAGTGGAGCAGAGAGGCACCCTAAAATGAAGTACTTTCATTTAGGGTGATATCCATAAATATTTGTTGATTAGAACTTACTCTCTTTTCACCCATTTTCTCTTCAGTATTATTTGTATCCCTGAAGATAAGGGACAAAATCTGGATATGAGCTGTTTTTTAGATTTTTTTATAATTTTTCGCATTCAGTATTTATGCGTCATATCACACGAGGCAATATGGAGACAAAACGTTCAAATATACTGAATGTAAAAGTAGTTATTGAATATATTTAAAACCCACTTGTCCAGCTTGAAAATATTAATGGTCGATCGAAAGTAATTGATAAAAAAGATGTTCATCATGATTTTGGTTAGATTTCTTGTCAGTGGTTTATAACAAATTATCTATCAACAAAGATTTGTTGCCTAAAAACACAAACACATATACAAAGATACACACACGTACAAATACACTAATTCTTACATAGAATACTTATTCAAACTATAAAATTAACATTCAATCTAAGATTTGTATGTAATTGCCCAGCTCCTCCAGCACAAAAAGTATGTATACAAGGGTAATTTTTAAGCGAAGTACAGCTGGTCTGAAGTAAGAACTTTCACTCTCCTGGATGGGTGTCTTTACCAATGCAAAAGAACCCAGTCTTCATTCCTATTCACCCATTGCTGGAGCGAAAACGGATGGATTCATGCCTTTCCCTAAGGTATTAGCGCAAAGTGAAACACAATCAGCTTCGACCCATGATTTGAATTTAGGTCACCGACCGAAGACATGTGCTAGAACAATAATTATTCTATTCGCAACGTGCCGAAGAAAACAAAATCTTTCTCTCTCTCTCTCTTTCTCTCTCTCTCTCTCTCTCTCTATATATATATATATATATATATATATATATATATATATATATATATATATATATATATGTATATATATTTTCTAACAAGGAATAATTATTCATATTATAAAATTCAGTCTCCAAGACATGCACTAGTACTAAAATGATTTTGTTCGCATCGTGCTGAACAATGAAAATTATTTTATTCTGAACATGCTTAATAATAATAATAATAATAATAATAATAATAATAATAATAATAATAATAATAATAATAATAAGCTATCTTTTTATCATAAATATTTTAACAATAACAATAATTCAACAACAATAAAAGCATTTTTAAAATTTGAAAAATAAGAAGATACGCAGATAGTAAAAGAGAAATGTTTTCGATTCTAACCTCTTCTTTTGCCACCAACTGATACTAAAATAGCATTGGCTTTCTCGACATCTTGCATCAATTCACGGAATCCAGATGCTCGACATTCATCGATAGCTTTCTCTAATTCGTTTTTGTTCTTTGATTTCATTGCAGTTTGAAGTTTGTGACGCAAATCGTCGGAACACTTGGTGCCTGATTGTAATAAAGCATTTCCACATAAATCATTTGAAAAAATGAAAATGAACACGTCCGAGGATTAGTGAAGATTAGTGAAGAGTTTGGCAGGTAATAAGTTTTTAATCTTCGTTTTAAAAGTTGGCCCGAAAAATTCCTGAATCTTAAATTAACAAAAGTGTAATGAATTGTAGCTTTCAAGGAAGTAAAAGCTTTTGTCTCTGATAAAATTTTCGTCATCTAATTCAAATATTTAATTAGTCTATTAGTAAATCATATGTCTTGATGTTAGAGTGACATTTTGTGCAAGAAGTGCGAAAAAGATTTTCTGTTAGATATATGAATAGTCCTTAAAAGAAAAAATATTAATGCAAAAAAGAATTTCGAAGCCTTAAAGTTATCATTTGAAACATTTGCAACTGTTAATGTGTTTTCGTGTATACAGGCCTATAAGACGCGAATTTTAGAAAAAATTATCCCAAACTCATAGTAGAACCAAGTCTACTTTCGGTAGTCGTTTTACTTCCCATGAAAAGGTGCAGAGCAATTCTTCTACAGGGTGACCAAAAACAAAAAAAACAAAAAAAAAAACAGAACCCATATATTTTGCTTTATTTTTGTAGAAGTAATAAAAAAAATTTATGGGTTCTGTTTTTTTGTGGGGGGCGGAAATTACCCTGTATATTATTTTTTCAAGGAGCATCTTATATGCCTGAAATACTTAAGCTTGTGAAAAAGTTATGTGACAAATACAATATCCTTCTCCTAAATAAATAAACATGTTTGATGTCTTTTAAAATTTTGATCTCCTTTTTATTTAGTATCTATAAGCGATTATTAACATGATAACTTCCAGAAGAATTTTTATTCAGTCTCTTCTATAAATTTATTTCTATTTAACTTATATTAATTAGTTTTCCATTAATTTTTATCATTTTAGATTGATTACTAAATAACTGACAAGTTTATTTAATCTTAGGTCTCCTACCATAGAATGAAGTAATATTGCAGAACATTGAATAGTATGCTGAGTTTGACCTTTTTTTTATAGATCTGTGCCAAACTAAACTTAGCGGAGTAAATATATACCAGATACTTGTAAATAGTGGCTGCTATCTAGCAATGATTGTCAATGTATATGTGTTGTGATTACAGTCATCACTGAACACTTCTAGTTTTATAGCCTTGTCTCAGACTAAGTTAAGTTTAATTCATATCACGAAGTTGTCCCTACCACAAAAGTTGTTTTTTATGTAAAATTATTGATTGGTCCGCCAAAACCTTAAAACTGATTAAGCTAATCTGAGTCAATATTTTTAATATATATAATAGATTATTTTGGGCATACTTAAAAAGATAAATCCCAACGCCCGTGATTGAGATTTTAGCTTTCTTAAAGTAAAAGCTTATATTTTTCAAAACAAGAAAGCCCTTTCCATTAGAAAGTTTCCTATATACAATGTTCTTATCGCTACTGAACCACATTTCAGTAAATCTAGTAAATATTCATACGGGTGTATCAAAAAGATCTTGTTTTTATAGACTTTTACTCCAAAATATATTTCATGTACACATCTAAACACTATAATTCAACTGGATTATTGACAATGATGATGATGCCATTAATATTCCGTTGAACCCTTTGTTAAAAGTTTTATAATAGTAGGTACAAATATTTAGATTCTGGTAGTTTTGAGTCATGATTTTAAACTGGTTCTCAAAAGCGCACAAGATTCTTGCAAAATTCGGGGCGTGGAAGGTAATGAAACGATGTCTGACCGTAAAGTTCAAAACTGATGTACACATTTTAGACGTTTAGACTTGTTCCTTCCTACAATAAACAATGATCGATTTTCGGTCCAAGCGTTTTATACCACAAAGTAGAAGTGAATCCCCGTTACTAGCACCAGAAAACTTTAAAAAGGGCTTGGGTGATTAAAATATATCATATGTAAAGCATTACGTTAGCTTCAAAAATTTACAGGATTTTCAAGAGATTCTTCATAAACTCGCTCTCGTTAAAAACAATAATACTTTGATACACCGTCATGATTACATTTAATATATTAAAACCTACGTAAAAATAGTAACAAATAATGAGCAAATCCTGGATTAATTTTTCAATATGAAGTTGAAAGTTTTCTCTTTTTCTTTTTGCAAGTGCTTTGGTGCAAATGGTGCTAAAGTCATAAAGAAAAAAAAGGAGTATATAAACTTTAATATTTCTAACCTCCACGACTACCACTTATTGTTTCCAGCATGTCACGGGCTTTACTAAGTTCCAACCCTAATTCAGGAATTTCTGCCACTTCACAATCGCGGATCACTTTCTCCAATTTGGTCTTACTCTTCTGTTTCATGGCTTCTCTTAGTTGTTCTCGCAGGAGGTCGATTTTCTGAGGACCTAACATTCCAAATATAGACAATACAATAGTCACAAGAATCATTTTTTTTTTAATGGAAAAGAAAATACATCACATTTGACCATGCGCATAAGTAGACAAAGCATGCACAACTCTAAATAATTATTTTCTTAATTGCATGCAGAAAAAGAATCGTCCAAATTGATCAACACAATTGAATTCCATTTTACAATTCTGTTTCTCTTGAGTAATTAAATAATTACTAAACCTGAAGCTTTAGATAATACTTGATATAGAGTTGGGATTTTTATTTATAACTTTTATTTATCAGTTTTTAAGCAATCAAAAAAATAAGTTGTAATTACTGGAAACGTTAGTCTGAATTTTCTTCGGTCTTTTTTTAAATCTTTTAGATGAACAATAGCACCATTATTTTGGGATGACTGTTTTAGATCTGACACTGACTTCTCTTCATCTTAACTTCTATCTTTTTATAAGCAACTAACTTTCCTGTATTAAGTTTTGTCCCAGAATAAACTAGGTAGTAAGTTTGTACAAACGCGTCTTTTTACATCTTTTCTCAAGGTAAATTCAGACGCCATTTTTAAAATAACCGCTGTCAGTCTCAAATTTTCATAACACAAACTTTTCTTAATGTCGCTATTTAGTTTATAAAACAAAATAAAATTGGATCAGATAAATTGAATATCGAAATGATTTCGAGTTCCTGAAAATAATAAACATTTGGAACAATTTCCATATTATAACAAAATATCGAAATATACCATATTTATATCTATTAGATTAAATAAAAGCTTTCAAGTTCTGAGAATTTTTTTCTTCTCAAAGAGCAGAAAAATCTTGAATGATTATGTTAGAAGTTGATTTAAGAATCATATCATTTCATCTTTGTAGTGTTTTCAGTAGAATCAAAAAACAATGACTAATACTTAATTTGTAACATATTTTACAGGTTTTGTTTTGTCACGTAAACCACAGAAACGAGCTGGCTATCACATAATTCAAAAACATTTTTCAAAGATTTTTTTTCTTGTTTAGTGCCAGTCCTAAATTAGAGCATCTAAAATTTCTTTAAAAATAGTTGCATTAAAATGTTCACAATCTCTTGAATAAAAATGTTAGCGCGCGCACGAATGTGTGTGTGTGCGTGTGTGTGTGTGTGTGTGTGTGTGTGTGTGTGTGTGTGTGTGTGTGTGTGTAAGTGTCAAGGTCGCATGAGCAGTAAGACTTCAAGATGAATTACGCTGAAATTGACACACAAATACATTTTTTAACCCGAGAATAGACATACGTATATTGCAGTTCACTGCAACAAAAGAAACAAGTTTTCTAATGTCAAATGAATTAACACTTATCACAAACAAACAATATTACATTAAGTTGGCCTTGTTTTTGACTTTTGAAGCAACTTATTGATATATCTCTTATTTTTCTGGAACTCTTGTATTAATTCCTGACCACTGAAAATCAATTTCTTTCTATATATATACATATATATATATATATATATATATATATATGTATATATATTATATATAATATGTATATATATATATAATATAATACATATATATATATATATATATACATATATATATTATATGTATATATATATATATATATATATGTATGTGTTGTGTGTGTGTGTGTGGTGTGTGTGTGTGTGTGTATGTGTGTATGTGTGGAGAAGGAAAACTATGAATTCAAACCTTTTAAACTCCACTTAAAAATTGACCTTGCGTCATATCCTGCCCGAGCGGAGGGGTTGGTAAATATATATATATATATATATATATATATATATGATATATATATATATATATATATAGTATATATATATATATATAAATTATTGTCAGTTTATTTTTATTATACATATAGTGATATTATTTCTCTATTTAAGCTTTTATAACTTGTGAAGATCTTATCCAAAAATGAATTTTGCTCCATCAAACAGGAAGGAAAAGTATTCAAACACTGATTGGTGTTCGTATCAAAAAGTTCATGTTATCATTTTACTAAATTCACATGCTTTTACCTAAAGCTTTAAAAATATGTTCAACAGTGTACAAGGAATAAAAATCTGATAAAACCATCTAATACACTTTAAAGATTTCCCTAATATTGTTCAAAAGACGTTGTTTGGGCAGTTGGTTAATGCTAAAAAAGAAAAAGTTGGTTAATACTAAAATTTATCATGAGACCAGCAAGTAAATGAAACAAAACAAAGACGTTTTTTGAAATATGCGCTTCTGAATATACAGGTTCCTCTCATTCTAAAAGAGTGTTCTAATTTTGTCAACCGATATGGCATAAAACGAAGAAGCCATTGCCATAATTTGCAGGATAAAGATTTTGAGCCTTCCTAGTCCCCAAAAAATAAAGTGATATGATATTTTCGCAAATAGAGAAAGTGCTGCAATAACAACAGAGAAATCTGTCGCTAATTTTCTATGAGCATGAAGGTTTAGGGAAGATTTAATGATTGTATTATAGAGAAACAAGCTTTCATATTTTAGGGATTCAGTCAAAACAAACATCAAATCTCGAGATTTGATATCGAGACAGGCAATGGGGGGGTGTCTGGCAACATCTAAAATTCGTTCTCATATTAATTAATTAGTTAATCGTGACTTATTTTTCACTTTACATCATTTCCAATAGTGATATATACCGATATTCCTACTTTTCTCACTATAAAATATCGGTCTTTCGTGAAGGCGAATTGGCGTAATACAGTCAATAATTCTAAAATGATTTAACTTTTCTAAAATGCATCTCTTCTTTTTTGGATGCGAAAAATAGATTCACTGATAATCTGAGAAAGTTAACAAGAATCGCAAACAACAGTTATTGTTGTGTTCGTGACAAAAACTAACTCTGGAATTAGAAAAGGCAAAATGTCATTTATTTCGTTTAAATTCTTTAAAGTTTTACGAACGCTTCTGAGAAATAAATGAAAGAGAAATATAAACATTTACCGTATATACTCTTGTATAAGTTATCGTCTTGTATACATCAAGGTTTGATTTATAGTTATGAAATCATTATTTCAGATACTTCATTTTTCTAGCTTTAGTTTTCTCATTTGTATGAGTCTTGTATGGAACGTCAACCATAAAAAAAACCTACGTTTATACACACACACACACACACACACATATATATATATATATATATATATATATATATATATATATATATTGATATGGATGGATTTTCTAAAATTATATATATATATATATATATATAATTTTAGAAAAGGCATTCAAATAATGTGAAGAAACATTTTATATTCAGTGCTAGTTCAACTCCTTTTAACTTTGGAAAAAAATAAAATGTTTGTTTTGATTATGTTCTGTAATATTTGCCAATGGTCCGGAAGACCTGGGTTCAGTCCCAGGTCACGTCATACCAAAAGATTTTAGAAATGGTACTTGATACCTCCTTGCTTAACACTCAGCAACAAAAGGTACGTATCAAGAGTAAAGTGGAGCAATCCAAGGAAAGGAGTAGCGCCCTCCCCTATCCCTTGGTGTAGTAGCTATGAAAATGAAAAGGGGGCCTTCCGGTCGCCCTCGACTAAAGGGAGACAACTTTACTTACTTTACATCTTTTTAAAATCTCATTTAAATAAATCTTTTTTCGTAATCTTTCAGAAAATTTAGTTATAAAACTTTAAAACTTCAACAGAATTTACATTATCCGAGGAGTTTTTGTACTATGAACAAATTTTCTCAGTAAATTCTGTTGTTATCATACAGTTTAGTTCTTCAAAATTCGACCTATACATGAGTATATACGATAAATGGAAACAACTGAAATAAATATTTACATTATGATATCATGCAATATGTTTATCAGGTTGTTGGTAAAAATAAAAAGTGGATTTAAGATTTTGCTATAACAGTGGCAATTACTTTAAGGGTTTTACAGTATTACAAGACGTTTCAGGCGGGTGGAGTGTAAGGAAAACCTACCTGAACGCACACCTCCAATGGACTCAAAGGTTTGTATAGCCTTTTGAATATCGTAATCCAATTCTTTATATCCTGAAGCTTCACATTCGGCAATTGCCTTTTCAAGAGCCTGTTTGTTCTTTGATCGTGTTGCCATCTTTAGTTGATCTCGAAGAGTATCTAGAGATTTTACACTACCTGTTGAAGTTAGAATTTTGACAAGGACAATGATATCGCATGTGATTTACAAAGATCAGTTGTCAGGGAACAGTTAATATTCAATTATCTTATACATAACCTTCTGTACTAACTAGAGATGAGTTTATTTTTATCAATGGTATTATACTTAACAATATTCAGGTAGAGAAAGAATAAACAAATGAATTAAGATTGATACTTAGCTTTGACTTTAATATTAGTAGTCATAATTTAGTTCGAAATTTGGTTATTTATAATAAAATTTTTGGTTCTTACATTTTTCGTTTTTGTATACGAATCTTATGTATTCAATTCATCTTCCAGTGCCAAATTTACGTACGGGGATATATTTCATTCTAATATTTATTCTATTATATTCAAATGGTGGTTATAAATGTATTATTATTATTATTATTATTATTTACTCCTTTAGAGTTTTTCACATCAGTCTTAGCTGATGGTTTTTCACTGAAGTCTGAGTGACAGCAAGTCTCCTCAGCTCTCCAGGATTCATCTCAGGATTCTGGCCGTTCTCAGCAATGCTGTCATTTGGATAGTCTCTACCCGTCCGCCAACTTCCAAGTCCTCCAGGCCTTTTAATAATCCTTTAGTTATTGTGCCTAAAGCACCAATCACAATTGGCACAATCGTTACTTTCATGTTCCACAGCTTTTTCAATTCTCTAGCAAGGTCGAGGTACTTATCCTTCTTTTCACATTCCTTTTATTATTATTATTGATAATAATAATAATAATACCTTCTTCACTGTCGATTCTTCCTCTTATCTCTAATTCTTCCATTTTTTTCTCCAGGTCTTTGGGGACAGTCCCAAGGGCACCATTATTATAATTATTATTCATTTTAACTACGTTAAACTTACAATGTATTTTCGAATATCAAATCTGCTATGATTTGACAATATTATTTAACCGACTTAACAACCTAAATATTCAAATTTTGAAATAGGAATATACCATGTGAAACCTTGAGTTGACATTCCACTTACATATTTGTTTAATAAATCACTTATCATGATTTCTATATTAATAATGATATGCTACAATGTGTTGTTACACTATTTTCGCTACTGTAAGGTTGGTTAAAATGTAATCTTTTTTTAATGAAGTCTACATAATAATTCTAACTTATTCTTTGCAAAGGTTTTAGAAATTACAATTCTATCTTGCATGGGTCATAAGACATAAAAACGTACGTTTACATGTATGCAGAATAGATAGATAGATAGATAGATAGATAGATAGAGAGAGAGAGAGAGAGAGAGAGAGAGAGAGAGAGAAAGAGAAAGAGAGAGAGAACAATTTAGAAAATACATTTGAATAATGTAGAGAAACATTTTATATTCACAGTTGGTTTAATTTCTTTATAATTTTGGAAAAATGTAATTCTAGTTTCAATTATATTTTATTCTATTTGTTAAAATATCATTTAAATAAATAATTTTTCTATTAGTTGACTAACAAAAAGATTTGACAAAATGTACATTATTCAAAAATTTGTTTGTACTTTGAACTCTTTTTTTCAGTTTATTTTCACTGTTTCAGCCGATCCATTCAACGGATTTCTTTTGGTCAACAATCCATGAAAAAAAATCTCTTTCTTACAGATATAATTGTTCGAAAAGAAAATAAATGGTGGCAAATATATGGACGCCTCGAATGGTGTAATGTAATAGACTAGCAAACCTTCACGAGTGAATTCAGGCCCCATTAGATGCCTCATTTATACAACTTTGTGCTACTTATAAGCAAAAAACTTAGTAAATTACCAATGTACGTACTGGCCAAGATTAATAACAAAACACTAGTCTCATTGAGGATGCCATTTTACGTAACCTGTGCAATATAAGAGATTCCATATATATACACTCGAGAGGGATACTTTTTTCAGATCTCTCCTTGCTGTGCAAATAAATTCACATAGTACTGAAGTCGACGCTGGCCTGACTTACATACCTGTCCAACAGGTTAATGTATGTTGCTTCTTTTGATTTTCACACACTCCAGCAATGACGTTGGTGTGGCTGGTGTTACTAGGACTATTCTAAATCGATTACTCACCATTTATGTTCTTTTGATTATCTCTTTCTAAAAAAAATAGTACTTTTTGTGTCCTAACAGATATACGACCGAACAAGTTTGAGATGTTGAGGTAACAAAAGCGAGAAAATATTACAATAGATCGAATAAGGACTCATTTCAATATTATAAAGGTTAAATTAAACAAAATGTCTAAGTCGGATATATTGTCGTAATAAATAATCTATCAAATAAAATTATGTATTAACATGAAGTACTTTAAAGATAGAATTCTAAACATTCAATAAATCATGGGATAATTTTTCATAGTAGGAAATGATATCTGACGACCGTTGAAGAAAAGTCCAAGTTTAGGAGACATACCTAACGGGCTGCGATGTAATGTGTCTAGTACAGATTTGGCTTGATAGAGATCAGATTCCAGTTCGGGAAGCCTAGATGCCTCGCATTCAGCGATAGCTCTTTCCAGGTTTGTTTTATTTTTCTGCCTCATGGCTAGCTTCAGTTGATCTCGGAGAGCGTCGGCTGATTTGGAACCTGGTAAAGACAACTTGAACTTTAAACCATTTTGCTCAGTTACTTGACAAAGGATCACGGGAAGATCAAGACAAGAGAGCAACATGCGGACTTGAGAGGACAACAGAAACGGACAATTGTTGAAGGTGTTTTGGTGCAATCCTTCGTGCTTTATAAAAGGCAAGTGGGTTGAGGTGTAGTTTGAACTAGAAGGTTAAACCTGTGAGAAAAGCTTGAGCGGTGCATTGAGCCAAGAGATATTGAGGAAATAGAAGTCGGTAAATTCATTTAAAACAGATCAAAGTGAAACATTAACGTCTTTTTTATCATAAAAATTGTGATTATATAAACCCATTACAGATTGGTGTCTATTGTAAAGTGAAGGCTAGCAAATTAGCCTCGCTGACTATTTGCTAGTCTGTTAAATTTTAGTTCTGAGGGCTCCGTTTTGCCAGCCATGTGCCTGACTAAGTTAAGCCAAGTAAATATATGTATGCATACTGAAGAAGGTCATCTAATATGGAGTAATATTTGCCCAATTAAGACATGTTTATGTCTATAAATGCCCATTCTATAATGATGGCAAGCGTAGAGTGAGTTACATTGTCCTTATTCTATTAGAATATCGAGTGCAGAGTGATAGCTTAGATATATAATGATATACGTGATTAAAATTTGGTTCTGTTGCTTTATTGTAATGGCATACCAATCTACGTGATTTGTAGTTAATGCTGAATAAAATACACTTATAAGGAAGGTAACTATGTTGAAAAATACATTTTTGTGATGTAAAGCAAATGTATTTTTTATTAAAAAGCTTCATTTGTAGATTTACCCGCATATATTTGTGACGTTTAACTATTGGAAATATTTTTAGTTCTTTAAAACCCCATTTTAGATAACAATTTTACCCTGGATTGTTCTTAACATAATTCATTCATTTAATTTTACTGCATCGATGGAGCAAGTTAAATCATTTTTGTGCTCTTTGCAAGTTTTTACACCGGTAATAACAGGAAATTTTTTTCTCTTACTTTTTCGAGTGACAGAAATTCTCCAAAGCTCTCCGGAGTTCTTCCATTATTCTTAGCGATCACAGCAGTGCAGTGGTCAAAACAGTCTCAATTCTCCTTCAGATTTCTAGTGCCATCATTCTCTTTTCTATGTTTGTGGATATTGTTCCGAGTACTCTGACTGTAATTAGTATTACTGTCATCTTCATATTTTATAATGTTTTTAACTCTCTTGCAAGGTCCAGTTTTTTTCGCTTTCTTTTATTCTAACTCTAACAGATATGTTCGTATCTTCTCGTAAATTACAACTAGGCCTGGTCTTCTGTTTGTGATTCTCAATCCCAGAGAATTTTATGGGTCTAATATTTTATGAATGTTTGTGGTTTGTGCATGTACCATTTGCTAGTATGTTCAAAATCTAGTCACTTGCACAATTCCCAGAGGATCACCTCTCTCACCCAGTCTTGGATGCTACTTTTATAATCATTATTCTACTCTTTGTGGAGGTGCCTGTGGTGTAATGGTTATCGTCGTAGGAAATGGACACGGCGAAACGAGTTCAAATCCTGGACGAGACTGATAGCATTTCACATAGCACTAATACCCTTGGGAAAGGTATGAATCCAATTATTCTCCCTCCAGCTATGGGTAAATAGTAGGGCAGACTGTGTTCTTCAGCCTTGGTGAGGCAACTAGTCTAGGAGAAGGAAAACTCAGAATTCAAACCTGTTAAACTCCGCTTAAAAATTGACCTTGTGTCATATCCTGCCCGAGCGGAGGGGTTGGGTAAATAGGATTATACTCCTTACGAGTTTTTCACATCAGATGTTGGCTGATGATTTTTTTTTCAGGAGTTTGAGTGACAGTAAGTCACCTTAGGTCTCCAGTACTTTTCTGAGTATTCTGAACGGCTTTTCCTCGTAATGCTACCTCTTCTGGTCCCCTTTCCAAGCTTTTGGGGTGCGTTCCAAGCGCCCCAATTACTATTGGTATCACCGTCACATTATTATTATTATTATTATTATTATTATTATTATTATTATTATTATTATAACTGTTGTTGTTAAATATATGCTACAAAAATTTTGTTGATTTGGAACTTATCAATCAGTAAATAGGGATAATGAAAAGTAGTTTTTGATTGCACTGTTTCTTAAGACTATAATCTTCAACTTTTTTAACCTAACATTTCGGATGATATATTCTGCAACCTTCCATATATGTCTAATATTCGATAATTTTCAAATGAAATAAACGAGGACATTGTTTCATTCAAAAAGCATGTATTGTTCTCATCGATTTCTTTCTCTTACCAAGATAAAAATCTTAGGTTTCTCGGAAGTGAGAAAGCTCTGAGAACACACTGGAATAAACACTTCGACTGAAAAGGATAAAGATGGATCCGTAGGAACCTACTAAAGAGTGACAAGACTTCGCTTCACGCAGAAACTAGACCGTATTATAATCCTGAAAAATAAATCCTTTTTTTTTCGTATAGATGTTTGACTAGCGTGCTTCATGCGAATATGAGCGTGCAAAAACAATGAAAAAAAAACATGCTTTTCTGTCATTAAACGTTTGATTCAATCATGCAGTTGTTTTTCATATGTTTTCAGCGAATAAAATTGCTGCAAAAGACCAGACGCTTTGGATGACGGGAAAGAAAAAAGAATACTTTGAAGTTGATTTACGAAAACTGCACAGAGATTTGAATTGGGTACAGAATTGCATGCCCAAGATAAATATTAAAAATAAAGCATTTATGGGTTCAGACCAGAAGTCTCCACAATATTAAGAACAGAAGAATATTTAATCTATTGGTGCAAATATTTCAATCTATTTATGCGTGTATTCAAACCTCAAACCAATGGTTTTGTATCAAACTAAGATAAGCTTAAGAAATAGTTTTCTAAGTGTGCTTGGTACTAAGCTTAATAAATACTTAAGCACTTCACAGAAAAAATACCCAGCTTATGTCGCAAGCTCTTATGGCTGTAATGAGTTATATTCTCACCGGGAGCTTTACATGATGTCCTTTAATCAAATTAACTTAATTTCGTAAATCCGAGTCTACTTGGTTGTTTAGATAAATATTTTCAAGTCACACAGCGCTGGTAAACAGTGTTCAAGCTCAAGTAAAAATTTGGATGACAAATGCTAATTTTCAAAACAAACTGACACCCTTTTCTAAAAAGACTAACACAATACAATTGCCCTCGGCCATATTAAGCTCAACGTAGAAAATACCCATTCAGTAAGGAAATGTATTAATTCATTTCTTTTATGTTTGTTTTGCATAGCCAACAAAATCTATATAATGCTTTAAAGATTAACTTGCATTTTTGTTAAATATGGAAATTTCTAATTCCCTTGATAAAACATCTTTCCTATTTTTCTTGGTGATATTATTATCATTTTACTTCTTACAAGTTTTCTAACCAGTTTTAATGGGTGTTCTTTTTTTTTTTTTTTTTTTTTTTTTTTTTTACTGAAGTTTGCGTGACAGCAAATCTTCTCAGCTATCCAGGATTCTTCTCATTATTCGAGCTAATTTTTACACTGCTTTGGTCTGGATGATCTTGATTCTTTCTATGATATCCAATTACTCCACTTTTTTTCTAGGTCTTTGGAGACAGTTTCAAGGGATCAAATCCCGAGTTTTACTCAATCTTATTATTGTTGCTTCTTAGATGATGCATTTTCACTATTATTATCTGTTAGTTGTCTTACTGCCTCTTCTGAGTGTTGCTTCTTTTTTTGGAGGTTAAGTAACGTTTAACTTACTCAGTGATTAGTGGGGTGACTACGAAGCAAAAGCGGCAACTGTGTACCAAACTAAGCAAAACTTAAGTACGATGCTATTGTTAATTTGTAAATTAAGCATTATTATTATTATTATTATTATTATTATTATTATTATTATCAATGTGAGCGGTTTATTGGCCTAGTGGGTAGAGTGTTCGCCAATGGTCCGTGAGACCTGGGTTCAATCCCAGGTCGTGTCATACCAAAGACTTTTAAAATGGTTCTTGATACTTCCTTGGCTAACACTCAGCAATATAACATACGTATCAAGGGTAAAGTGGAGAAATCCAGAGAAAGGAGTAGCGCCCTCCTCTACACCTCGGTGTTGTAGCTATAGAAAAGGGAGCCAATTTTATAACTTTACTTTGTTGTTTTTGTTTTTTAGAAGAATCATTTTCTCTGATATTGCATTACTAGTTTGTTTTGTTTTTTTTTCCATTTTACTACTGCTGCTATTTAACTGAAGAATTTTGACTATTATTTTTTAGAATTAGTTTTTCTCTATCTTATTTTTGCCTTCATTTTGCATTGATGAACCCCTTGATTGCAAAAGCAAACAGTGCAATATTTGAAATAAAAGATAAGCTTCCGAACAAACTTGAACGCGCATCCCTCACATGAACACCTGGAAATAATGATCGTTTTTTGAATATTTTTTTAAAAATGAGTGATTTTTGTTTTTGTCTGATATTGATGATCAGATTGACGAGCTGAAATTTGCCGTAAATATTCAAATGTTGAAGCGGATAAAGCGAGAAATGTAACTAAGCAATGCAAACCAAAAAATTACTTTAAGCTGATCCCAAATCCCAATGGTTACAAAAGTAAGTCACAAAAGAAAGAGGTTCATTGACAAAAATATTTGCAACCAAAAAGTTAAAATTAAAAATAATCTTACCTCGACTCTTCCAAGAGTCAGACTGAAAAAGAAACAAAAAAGAATACTTTGTCATTAAAACATAAAAAGATTTGTAAACACTTCATCGACAGGTTAACGGAAAGTTATCATTTTGAGATTAGAAAAACTTATACGATAGCATGTTTATCACAAAAAATCGCCATTGTTATTAAAATGAGTATGATTAAATGATTTACTGAATCTTTACCTTCAAAGTCTCTTGTTTGGTTTGGAATCAACAATCAATTTTGTAAGGGAACTATTTGGGTACTTTACGCGGGCTTGAACATAGGATTGGAAATGCTAGTTTTAAAGACAAGCAAATAATCTTAATTGAAATATTGATAAAAACGACTTTCTCTTCATTTCAATATCGCCTTGCGCCAGATTAAAATTACATGCATAAATCTCGTTTTCTTCAGGTTTCAGGTTGGCTTTCTGCAGCGTTTGTTATGCTAAAAGTTTTATTTGCATTTTCGCGTTTATGACGTCATATACTAATGCAATGCACATAAAATTTTGTTTTTTACTTCTTTTGTTTTAGTTATTTTTTTCAATTTATATTATACGAACTGAACCTGTCAAAATTTTCAAGAATATTTCTATGAGAATTGTTCTAATTTAGATATTGAATAACACAGATAGACTGAGATAAACTATTGTCGCTTGTTATTTCTACTGCAAATTGGGATGAATTAATCGCAACACTATTACAATCGAGAAAAATTATAAAAGCATCAACAAAATTTTCATTTTAAAAAAAGGAATGAATAGATTTTTAAAAGAGATTAGAAATAAATTGTTCTTTTTCTTTTCTTTAAATTGGAAAATTAGAAAGCCAAAAACTAAAGATCCACTTTAAGAATAAATCATGACCTTATCAAATTATATAGCAAGATACTCAGAACATTTTTGGTGACACAATTTTATTCAGAACCCAAACTTCGAAAACAAACACAGACAGAAGCTCTATATAAATAGTATGAACGTGTTTACAAGTGTTTAGTATTAGTTGAAATACTTTGCATTCAATGTTGAGTAATGTGAACTTTTGTAGGACTGTTGTCTACAACATTAATAGACACACCTCCACCCTCACACATATACACATTATACATATATATATGTGTGTGTGTGTGTGTGTGTGCGTGTGTGTGTGTGAGTGTGTGCATAGAGAGAGAAAGAGAGAGGTGGAGAATATTAACGTTTACATTATTATGGAATCGCAAACGCGAGAAAGAGAAAAAGGGTGAGCGGGGGCTAGAGTTGTCAAACCTACAAACAAGTCCCTTTTTTTCGCAAAATATGAAAATATAAATGGAACTACTTTATCATGCTGAGAAATTTTTCACCACAATTTGATAATTTGCCAAAAATTACAGATACGGAATAAGTGATTCGCGTAGATACCCCATCAGGAATCGGCCGGGTTCGTGATTACCAGTGCCCAACCAAATGAGATTCCGTCTTTGTTGGATCCTATTTTGATCAGTACTAGCAAAGACAAGATCTACATTAGATAAAACTGCCAAAACTGAGAAGAATCCCCCTAATTCTATTTACTTATTTCTGTTTTTATTTTATTCTTTTTTTTTTATCTATTTGTTTTTTTATAGTTGTCTTTTAATATTTTACTTTCGTGTGTTGAGGGCAGGTAATTTCAGTTAAAATCAAGAAACACACTAACGACATTTCTTTACTTGTTCTTATATTTCTTTCTTTCTTTGCTTTCCTTTCGTTCGCTGTTCCTTTTTCTTTCTCTCTCAATACTCGTCTCTCTCTTTCACCCACTTTTACACATCCCCCTTCTCTCTCTCTCTCTCTCTCTCTCTCTCTCTCTCTCTCTCTCTCTCTCTCTTTGTTGGTCTTTCTCATTCCCTTTAAGATATACACCTCTTTCTGCTTCAAGCAGAGTTTATTTTTCCTTTTCACATTCATAGTGAAATAATGATAACCTATATTATTCGTATGACTTCGTTTATTCTGCATACATTATATACCCTTTCACAATGTCTTTCAGTATCTTAATCTGGTTACCAGTCGACAGATTACTATATTATTGAGATAATTGTTTTATTTAAATAATGGTTATCAGTAATACAAATTAAACACCAATTTCCCAGTACCAGATGATCCAGCAATCTTCTATTCCATAAATACAACAATCGGATATTTGAATTTCTCATTGACCTCCGATTAAATCATTTAATTTCAGTTTAATTTTGTTTAAGTTTCTTACAATCCCAATGTTTTAAATATATGACGTGCATAGTTACTGGGTCAGATGTCATTGTATTTACTCCTTTAGAGTTTTTTGCGTCAACGTTAGTTGATGGTCTTTCACTGGAGTTTGAGTGACTGCAAGTCCCCTCAAGTCTCCAGGACTCTTCTCCTTATTCTGGCCGTTCTCAATAATGCTGTCGTTTGAATGGTCTCCACTCTTCCGACAACTTCCAAGTAATCCAGTCCCTTATTATTATTATTATTATTATTATTATTATTATTATTATTATTATTATTATTATTATTATTATTAATTTTCGGTTTTATTTTCGGTTTCTTAAACTCCTTCAACGGGTTTTTACCTGATGCTAGGGTAAGATAAGGTAGTGATGATACGTATTTTATGTATCTATGTGTTTTTACTGCTTCTTGTGGGTGATAGTACTCTCTTAAAAAGATGGACAGTCCGGCAAAGTGCAATTTTTTGTATTTCCAATAGACTGGGACTGCTGGGTATCTTGTAAAAGAATTTATCCATCCTTTTTTTATCATTCCCTGAGGCCCCATTCATATTGGCTTGGGGGTTGTTTTAAAATACCACATTTTTTCAATTTTTATTTTCATTTTTTTTATTGACTTATTTTATTATATTCTTTGACCCGTATATTGATATCTGTTTGCACAATTTGAAGGCTTTTTTTCTTTTATAGTCCTTAAATATTATGTCTGGTCTATTGTTTTTTGTTTGTTTTTTTTACTAATTTGAATATTAAAGTTTCTGAGAATAGTAGATTCTTTGGCTTTTTTTAACTGGTTTTGCTTGGTGATTATACCATTTTTCAGATATAAGTATTCAATATTATTATTATTATTATTATTATTATTATTAAAAATTCTTATTATTATTTTACTCCTGGAGAGTTTTTCACATCAGCGTTAGCTAATGGTCTCTCTTTGGAGTTTGAATGACAACAAGTCTCCTCAAATGTCCAGGACTCTTCTCAGTATTCTGACCTATCTCAACAATGCTGTAGTTTGGATGGTCTCTACCCGCCCTCTTATTTCCAAGACCTCTAGTTCTTTTACCAGTCTTTTGGTGACTGTACCAAGTGCACCAATTACAATTGGTATAACCGTCACTTTCATATTCCACAGTTTTTCACTTCCCTAGCAAGGTACAAGTTATTATTATTATAGAGTTTTCACATCAGCGATAGCTGATGGTTTTTCACTGTAGTTTGAGTGACAGCAATTCTCCTCAAGTCCCCTGGACTCTTCTCAGTATTCTGGCTGTTTTTATTATTATTATTATTATTATTATTATTATTATTATTATTATTATTATTAATTTAAATCGTTTTCCTTTTGAATAAGTGGCTCAGAGTTTCGGTAAATCTTGCCGTGGTTTTTCATTAAAGTTTCCACTGAAGAAATCCAGCAAAAAAAAGAACATTTTATTCTCCTGTTAAATAACTTACCGATGCAGAGCGGGGATATTCTCGTTTCTTGATGAGTTCTTCGTCTCTTTGTTTGATTGCTTCCACTTTCTTCTTTCGGTCTTCTTCTCTCTGCTTCCTTTCTTCTTCGAGACGTTTGGCAGTGGCAGTGTCGCCTTGGCCAGAGTCTTCAAAATCGAACCTTTCTTCTATCTGTTTGCGTTCACCATCTTCCATGACTTGAAGTTCCATTCGCCGCTTTTTATCTACGGCTTCTTGTTTACGTTTCTCCTCTCCTTTCTTTTTCAACTCTTCTTTCATTCGTTGTCTTTCTTGATATTCTTTATCAGCCTCATGATGAGCTCTGCTCTGTTCACGAGCCATCTCTTCGATTTTCGATTTTGGTACCACCTGCCAGACGAAAACAATACATCGATAATTAACGATGAAAAGACAATTGGATCAATATGAGAAGGAAAAATGAAAAAAAAAAAGAGTCTTAAATGGCCTAAAAGTTTGTTTAGACAATTTCTTATTTACGATAACTTTATTGAAGAACTTAGTGTCTTGTTCCTCTATCTTCTGCCATTATTCCTACCTCCCGCAAGTTTTTTATTGTTCAAAGTAAAAATCTACGTGTCTTATGAAGTCTTGCAAGTAATTATTTTATATCAAGAGAAGAAATTGCAATAATTAAAAACAAAAAAGATATTACCCAAATTTTTAACCATAGCATATAAAATATTTATATTAATCTTCATATAATTTTCTTTCTTGAACAGTCCAAGAAGAATAACAAAGAGACTATTTAAATATTAAACAGACTATCTTCAATTGATCCTTAGTATCCGCCACCAGATGCTATAATTATGAAATACCATCAGTGACATAATGTTCTTCGCTCTCAAGGGATTAGTCGAGATGTCTAGCAGACTATTGTTACTGCTTTGAGTTTGATCAAACAGCTTTAGCATTCTAAACAGTAATTAGTATCAACATTGAAGTTCATTATCACGTATTTATTTAAATTATTTCGAATTAATTATCTTTAGATATTTTTGTTAATTCTTAATTAGCTGAAATCCTTTCCAAAAATAGGAATTTAATTCATGTAAACTGACAATAAATTTTCCTCACTTTTTATTGTAACATAAAACTCAGGCATAACATCTAATTATGTTTTTGTGAAGACTAATATATTAATAAATAACATCGAAAAGTTAACGTTTATGTTTCACTTTGTGGTCATAGTTCATACAATTAATGTAAAGATAACGCAACTTTTTTAAGTCTTGATTTTTAAGCTATCAAAAAAAGTAGCAAAAAAGTCATGAGATTTTCTTTAAGATAATATATTTTAACATATTTTTTTAATATATACTGTTCAATAAAATTATACAGATTCTATTTAGCTAGCCTGACTCAAAGTAGAGATTCAGTTTAACATTATACTTATATTGGAAATCAAACAATTTTCAAAGACTAATTTTATTGAAAACATGCTTCGAAGCCTAACCAATAATCATTGAAACTTTGGTAGCCATCGCTCGCGCTATTATTGAGTTAAATGACGGACAGATAGATCTTTTATAGCTAAATGACACTTACGTTGTATTTGAGCAGATGAGAAAATGAATTTCCTTCTGCATCAAACTTGGCAGACAAAAACATGGGTTTTCCTTCTTCGATAGTGTAGACAGAATTTCTCCAGATTCCATCATTGTCTTTCTTAAGTTGTGTCCATTCGTCACCGACAACGGCCACTGCTTTGGCTTTGGGCACGACCGCTGCAAACTCAATATTTTCTTTAGCTGCAATATCCTTGTTGAACGGTTCAATCAGTTTGCACTCGTCCGTCCAGCCGGCGTATTTCTCAGGAAAGCTCATAGCAACCATCATTGGTATGGGCACCTCAATGATGGAGCTAAACGCCCTGGGAAAGCCACCGGGTTGGCCAGCAGGCTTGGCAAAAAGATTGAAACGATACGATCCTTTCTGGGCAAAACGGAGATCAAAGGTGACGACATCTCCGTCTCTGTACCAAGATACGAATTCAGATTTGTCTTCAACACCTGACGGCGTCTGCAGTCCAAGTTTGGCAAAGAATTCTACACCTTTTGGAATTTTCATTTTGAAAAGTGTTTGACCTGATTTGTCAACGGTTATCATAGATTGGCAACCATCCAAGAGTTCTAATTGGAGCTTCTTGAATTCATCGGTGGGTCCTAATTCTCCATTAGGGATTTCGGGGAACGGTTCCAAGGGTGGAAATTCTTCCTCACATCGCAAAAGATAATTACAGACGTTTGGATAGCTTCCATCTTGGTCATCTTCTTTGGCCATGATACTTAACATGTATTGTCCTTTCCCTGGGACTCTTGCGTTGAAAATGACTTCGCCATTCTCTATGCGATGAACAGTGTAATTGTCAAGGGTTTTATTGTCTTCTGTGGTAAGTTTGTGAAGGAAATCACGATCCTCTTTAAGAGCAAACTTGACTTCAACTTCGCCGTCATCAACGTTGATTTTACCTCTTTTATGGGTAATGGGTTCCATTCCCATGCTGATGGTGTCAGATCCAGGACCCCATTCCTTTCTGGGATTTTGGGGAAGAGGTCGGCAGTCGGTTTTGGGTGTCTCACAATAGAATACATATGTACAAAGCCATTTAAGAACGGTGTCAGATTCGGTCGTGTCCCGGCCAAATAACTCAGCTTTAAACTTTCCGGTTGTCGGGAAGAATATTTCCATACTGAGTGTCTTCTCGTCGGGTATGGCGTCAAGAAAGAGGAATTTGTCCATGTCATAGTTGGCTTGAATTTGCTTGTGTTCTACCTTGGTTGAACGGTACAGATTGTAGGAGAATTTCATGGTGTCAGATCGATAGCCCAAGTCCAGATTGGCTTCACCGCTAATGGCCTGGAGGACACACCACGGGTGGGATATAACGGTTAAATTAAGCTGAAAATAAATGTATAAAAATAGCAATTAACAAATAAAAATACATACAGTTTATAAATGACTCATAGCTACGATGTAGAATTGTGAAAACATATCTTTAAAATGTATGAAGTGTTTAAATTATTCTATTTTGGTTACTACAACCGGTATATAGCAGGTACACGAAGCATATATATCATCAAACTGAAAACATCACAGGAGAAAGACATTACAAAGGACTGTGTACAGAACATTCCATAAAGTTGTGACATAAGATAAAGACACAACACCCTTTAAAAATAAGACTTGAAGATCACTGAAAAGTTGTAATCCATTGAGACACTTTTAAAATCAAACATGGCTTACTATGCGTAGAGGGAGAAAGGCTACACCAACATCTGTGGAATTACGTCAAAATAATAAGCAGGCTAAACCCTGGAGAATAAGAAGGTTGAAGGGATACGCATACATTCTGTGTTGAGCTCAGTCGATTAGCAGAATGAGCTCAAACATTTGTGGCATATGAGAGCCATTTGTCAAAAAGTAACAGATAATTTGGGGAGTTTAAAAGTGACTTAAAATGTAATGAGTGAAGTCTTTAAATCAAATGAGGGTTTTGCGCGTAGGCAAAAAGAACCCATCTCCAAAAACACAACAACAAGCACCGAATGTGACGCGTTGAAGCAAGCTATATTCTAACAATTCAACAAAGGATAGATTCAAAAATGAGGCCGGAGACCGTAGCGGCCAAAAAGAATAGACTTCGCCATTCTCTATACCCAACATATATTTTCCTACTGGTTTTGTTTTTATGATAATATTCACAAATAAAAACTCTTGTTTTAGTCGTGATATTAAACCAAGAAACAAAATTGATTTGGCATAATACCAAATAATAATTATAAATACTTATTATGAAATAAATACAAATCAAAAAATTATATTTGAAAGTTTGATCCTCCAACTTCATACTCGGTTCTGTAAAACGCTCATTTAGCGGATCTAAGAATAAGGCAACTGTATTCCCCTTCCAATAAAAGGGGTTTCCTGGCTATGACACTAAATTGCGTTTGATAATGAGGCTCCATTTCTGGAGATTTGGAGAATGTGGAATACTTTTTCATTACAATTACTCTCTGATCCACTCTGACCCAGAATGGTAGAACCTATTAAGGTCCCATCTATAAGGGTCTCATCTACTAGGGTTCCATCTATTAGGGTCCTATCTACTGGGGTTCCATCTATGGGTCAAATAGATCTGTTTCAAATTTGTAAGTATTCGATAAGACCGTATGCAGAAAAAAATCTGTTTGGAAGCAACTACACAAAAAATGTAAATATGAATATATAATGGACACGATTCCACCAGGTTTAGATATAAAATAACAGTATACTGGTTGACATGCCGTTAAAATCAATCAATCAATTTGATCTGATTAGTGGAAAGAAAAATAGATTGGATAGTAGTATTTTGTCGTTTGTAAAATGCAATGGTTGTTTAAGGTAATAGAGACATATATATATATATATATATATATATATATATATATATATATATATATATATATATATATATATACGACAGACTTTTCCGTCGATTTTGACGTATGAGGGCCCAGCTTTTCTTTTAAAATGTGACCAACTGAACTTCGTACAGAGAATATTTGTTTATTACTTTCATTCATATTTTAAAAAAAACTTTATTTCTTTATTATTTTTATATGTTTCATTTGGATCATGCTAAGTGTAAGCTAGTTTATGTAGGGATCCCATGGGGATCTGAAAGTATTTGTTGCAGCAACAAATTTGATTGTTTTTTCTTTTTCGATGAATCGGATTTCAAATTTCTTACCTCGAAGAACTTGGATCTCAGGTATGCAATTTTTTGGAATTCAGCAAAGCTCACGGGTCTGGCGAGCAATTGCCAGGCTTCCTCGTCGGGGAAATGGCTGTAAATGAATTCCTCCGGGTCGCAGAGGAAATAGAATTCTTCGTATGCGTAAATGTCATAGCTGACGTCAGAGTCATCGGATTTGGCTGGCTTGGCTCCGGTGCCGTCGTCAATAAGTTCCCATTCGCCTTGGTCCTGGGTAACCACTTGTCGAGAGGCCCATTGCATATCAATCAGGCGCCAATTACTGTCCACCAAAACGGCGTTCCAAGTGTTGCGTGCGTTTTCCAGAACGTCTTCGCCGACTTTGTAGGAAACGCCTTTGGCATAACCTGTAATCTTCTCACATGGGATACCGGCATATCTACAAAGAGAAAAAAAAAACATCAGTTTAAAGCTATTAGTATTATACTGACGAAACAATTCTAGTTTTATACATCTAAGATGTTTGCATCTAGGTAAGGACATCTTTACACGCATTAAAAAACCCTCACACAGATTGTATATATTTTCATATTTGTAATTATCATTTGTTCAGACTATCGGTTTCTTCGTGAGTTTTTTTATCATAAAGTTACAGTCGATCAACTCTTCGGTCTTCTTCACCGGTACAAGTGGTATGAAATGACCGGGTATCTTTTTTTCCATGTAGTGTCTTTTGATCTTCTTTATTTGCTGTTGAATACGGTAAAATACAAGAAAAATGGTTGCAAATATACTTATCGGACCCAACCATTTTTTTTTGTTCAGCCAGATATAAGGTATTAACAATAGAGCACTCGTTTAGAATCTAACTCGCAGCGCCTATTTGATTACCTTTCTTGATTATCGTTATCATTTGATGAGATTGCTTCAGTGAGTCATAAGTATTTACCCAACCCCTCCGTTACAAGCCTGATACGATACAAGGTCAATTTTTAAGCAGAGTGATACAGGTTTGAATTCAGATTTTTCCTTCTCTTAGACTGGCTGCCTCACTAAGTCTAAAGAACTTGCTCTGCCCTACGATTTACTCATAGCTGGAGAGAAAACAAATGGATCCATACCTTTTCCATTAGAGAGAAGTGAAACAGTACTCGCAGGGGTTTGAAATCGGATCACCGATTCTATTTCTTATGATGATAACTGTTATATTAATCGTGTCTCCACGGAGTGTAGTACTCAGTGAGGATTGAACTCGCTAGAAACGGTCGGCAGACCTAGCTTGCTCAATGACTGGCGACATTGGTGTGTTTATTACTGCAACATTTATTGACTATAACTTTTTTTGATTAAAGATGACAGCAGAGAGATTCACAATAAGGAATCGAAATCACTGCACAAACTCACGAATTAGCCAGTTTCTTACTAAACTTTGTACGGTAAAACGATATAAAGAGTTGTTGAAACTAAAAAGAGTGTTAGACCAACCAACTAAATGAGAAGTATCTGCTTACCAAGTTAAATCCATAGTCGAAATATTGGGTTTTACCAGGGGTCGAACATTGACCACTGGCATTTGGGAAAATTAGGCAACAATCTAACGCCAGCAAGTATAAGGCTTAATAGAAGTAAAGCGGGGGTAATAGGTTGTGTTGCACCAGCCATTCAAATGTATGAGGGTTTATCTGGCTTTTGGTTGGGCTCGAACACCGATTTTTATTTATCACCTTATTTGTGACTATTTTATAGCGAGTCAACAGGCACAAGGGCATTTGCGATATTTATTTCAATTGGTCAATAATAAAACAAATAAGCGTAGGAAGTAGTTCAAAAGCTTTCACATTTGAAGGTCAAGTACCGCTTCAGTCTTAGGCGTAGTCAAAGTTCCACGTTGAAGTGGTGACCACAGCTGGCCGATGATTTCTGAAATTAACCTAAGAAATTATATTTGAGGGTAAAAACCAAAACGGAAATTTGAAGGGTGGGGTTACTTGTTAATGAAGTGTAAACTAGGCTTTCATTTCGTTATATTCGATACACAATTTTCAATTATACAGACACTTGTTATAGTAAGAAATACTCACAGAATAAGCTATTATAAATATTATGTAAATATTTTATTATAGAAATCTATTTTAAATAAATAAGAATAGAACTGTCAACAGTAGTAAACTAATGCAAGGTTTTACTAGGGACAGAATAAAGTGATTATATATATATATATATATATATATATATATATATAAGTAAATATATATTAGCTTTTATATATCTTTAATAGAATGGGTGCTTCTATCACTGGTTTTATGCCGTCTTTATATGACAAAATCAGGCAGAAAAAGAAAGATTTAGGAGAAATCGAAAAATCGAAAAAATACAGTCAAAAGAATGTTTATATTAGAATTGCTTATAACTCTGTGTGTGTGTGTGTGTGTGTGTGTGTGTGTGTGTGTGTGTGTGTGTGTGTGTGTGTGTGCGTATAGTTGAGTGTGGTCGTATGTATGATTGTTTGTATGAGTGTGTGCATGATGATGCATGCACTGCGTGGCAGATTTGAGGTTGTCTTATTAGCATATGTGTAGCAATGTGTAGCAGAAAATAGCGGAAGTCGAGAGACGGTTGGGGATTTGGCCGAATAAGATTTTTTATTGTGTGTAATGATGATGTTAATTAAGGGACACTTTTATCATCATCATTGCATTATGAAGAAAATGAGTTTTGATTTGACATATAAATATAATAGACAAAATGGATGCTGGATTGAAAACATAAGGTGAGGTGGGAAAATCGTGGTGTTAAGAGACAGGGTATATTGTTATATACTATGGTGTATTATGTAATACTAGTATTCATATGTTGGTAAATATTCTATGTTAAATTGCAATGTGTAAGTTATAATTATTTGTATTTGTTGCCTATCATGTTAAGGTTATATTACGCATTCGTTATGGTAATCTATGATGGTATGTACGTAAGGAATATGGTAAATATACAGTACCTCTTAGTACAGTATATTTTCCATATATATATATATATATATATATATATATATATACATATATATATATATATATATTACTTTATTCTGTCTTAATGGCATTTATTTATAACCAATAATAGTCCACTCTTCCTTATTTACAATGAATTTCCATAGTAAAATCATTACATGCAATAGCCTTTTCTGCAAGTATTTCTTACTGTAATTTCAAACCGCTCCCAATAAGATCCTTTCTTTTTTCAGCTTACGTGCTGAATCTGTAAAAAAAAGATTTTACGTCAACATTGCAAAATTCATAGTTACATCTTCAGATTCCATTTTTAAGCGCCTTTGTAATTATGGTGATTATGATTCGTTCATAGACCTTCGTCATGACCAACACCCATAAACGTTCTTCTGAGAAACGGCAGTCACGTGTACACTTTGTACATTCTAGATACGTTACAGATGTTATTTTAAAACGTTTTTTTAGCAAAAGATAGATCTTCATTATTATCTTTATCATTATTTACTCCTTTAGAGTTTTTCACATCAGTGTTAGCTAGTGGTTTTTCACTGGAGTCTGAGTGACAGCAAGTCTCTTCAGGTCTCCAGGACTCGTCTCAGGATTCTGGCCGTTCTCAGCAATGCTGTCATTTGGATAGTCTCTACCTGTCCGCCAACTGCCAAGTCCTACAGGCCTTTTAATAATCCTTTAGTTATTGTGCCTAAAGCACCAATCACAATTGGCACAATCGTTACTTTCATGTTCCACAGCTTTTTCAATTCTCTAGCAAGGTCGAGATACTTATCCTTCTTTTCACATTCCTTCAGATTTATTCTGTGGTCCGCCGGGACAGCAAAGTCGACAATTTTGCAGATTCTCTTTTTTTTTTTTTTTTTTTTTTTGTTGTTGTTGATTATTATAAGGTCTGGTCTTCTGGCCGGGATTAAGTAATCCGTTTGTATGTTAAAGCCCCATAGGAGTTTATGCACGTCATTTTCTAGGACAGGTGCTGGGTTTTGCATATAACATTTATTTAAGTTTCTTGCACATTTCCCAGTGGATCACCTTGCCGACCCAGTCGTGTCTCGCCTCATACTCCCTCGGTGCTAATTTGCTGCATTCGCTTATTACGTGATTGATCGTTTCGTCTCTGTCCCCGCATAGCCTATATTGACTGTTTTGTTGCATCTTATCTATTCTCGCTTTGATATGATTGGTCCTTATGGCGTTGTCCTGTGCTGCTATTAGAAGAGAATCCGTTTCTCTCTTAAGGTTTCCTTTTCTTAGTCAGGTTCAGGTTTTCTGATGAGAGATGTTTATTGGACCTTTAAAGCGGCCATAGAGTTATTTTTCCTCCCATTTTTGTTTCCTAGTTGTTGTCATTCTATCTTCTATCGTATTGTCCGTATCGTTTCTGATGGCTGCAATTAGTCTTCGTTCGTGTTTTTCTATGAAGTCTTTGAGCCGTTATATCGATGCGTCAACGCTGTCTTCGATGCTAGCAAGTCCTCTTCCTCCCTCTTTTCTAGATACATATAGTCTGTCAATGTCGTCTCTGGGGTGTAATACCTTATGCATGATCATTAGTTTTCTTGTTCTTTGATCCATTTGTTTAAGTTCATCTCTAGTCCATTTGAGGAAGGGTCCCGAATATCTAATTAGGGGCACAGCCCAAGTATTTATTCCTTTGATGAGGTTTCTGCGGGAGAGGTTTTTATTATTATCATTATTATTATAATTATTATTAATGGGTTGTTGAATAATATTTGTTATATCGGCTTACACACTAATTTGTACGACGGAACTATTAGCATAAACTTAAGCTTAGCTTATTTCATCATAAGGTCATAAAATTAACAGCACCCAGTGACAATAAAATTCGCTCTAGTAATAAGACTTTACCCTACCAACAAACACATCATCTAGTCTAAAGAGGCCAGCGAGATCGTTGTATTTAAAAGTTGTTACATTTTAATTTGAATGAATATATGCAGTTATCTTAATGTTCCTATGAACATTGTAAAAGCCTTGACGATATTTAATAAATTTACAGTTGTTTGGTACAAGACTAAAGTTTATGAAGATTGTGTGGCGCAAATCCTCTAAATTTTAAGGCATACCAAACAGGAAATTCTTCATTCAAAATCACATTTAAACACGTCCATATTATGATTAGCTTGGTGCAAGACTAAAATTCAGAAAGATTGTATAGGGTTACCCCAAAATTCTTCATTCAAAATCAAATTTAAACATGTTGATATTCAGTAAATTTAAGTAAGCGTCGTACAAGACCACAATTTGGGAAGACTGTGATGCGCTGATTTTAAAAGAAAAGTTATTCATAATTATTTTGAGATATTTTGATATTTTATAATTTTAGATAACTCAGTTAAAAGGACCTTTACAATATTATCTTGTGCCAGGTTTGAAAACCTACTAGTCTTTTAATAAAGTCCGCATTCTTGGCTATTCATCAGTTTTGTCTCGACAGTGGGTATATCACATATTATATGCATAAAACAGACACCTTGATGTCCACTAACTTTTGCTTCAGGCCGAAAGGTCGGAATGAAGCATAAGAAGATGATGTTTCGCCAATCTTACAACTGAATAAAGACAAACTCCCTTGAAAATCAGCATTCGAAATCAATGGGGGGGTGATAAAATAAAGACCTTTTACATTGACGTGTAATATGCAACTATCTCAATCTCCATAGCATGTCAAGCTTTATTGAAACTTGTAGTAACATTTTATTGTAATGGGAAATTCTAGAGAGATAAATGAAATGTATAATTGCATCAGAGAAAAAGAAACAATGCATTGGGAAAAAAAAGCAACAGATGTTGTATAATAAATAATTGTACAATAATCTAAAAAGGGCGTGTTCATCCTTTGAATCAGTCAAGCGGAACAGTGAAAATGCCGTGAATGTGTTATAACGGATACAAGCCAGTCGAACAAAAGTAATTTGGCTCCCACCCCAACATATCGACCAAAATTAAATGTTACTGAATTGTTACAGTGTGGCAGTGAAATTTATTATCGAACCATGACTTACGTGCACATTTGCCGAAATAGGGATTCGTAGCTTCCTTTGTTCTGCTTCAGTTCATTGAGGTACATCGCCGCCGAGTCTCTAGGGGCCCCGTGGATGTGTTTGTACCTCAGCAAATCTTGTCCGGAAATCCAGCGAAAGATAACACGGACTTTGGCCACGTCATTGTGGGCCGGCTTCAGCAAGTATTTTACCAGGTCAGTCAGCTCAGCAGATTGCAAACTGTTCGGAGCCTGAAAAATAAAAAAGAAATAAATTATTATAAAAACTGAAATACATACACGGTGTTTCAAAAAGAATGCAACCAACTTTTTGACAACTTGGATTTAAGCTATTTCAAAGACACAAATAACAAAAGAATGCTGGCTGCATGTGCATTTACCATTAATATTGAAAGTGATTTCCTTTAATCTGGATTCAGGTACACGCCTTTTCCATTACATTTACAGCCTAAGCGTTTTCAATCCAGTATTCCAGTAAAAGAAATTAATCAACCAACCGCAGTATTATCTCCTCATACACCATTGTAGGATTATGAAGTACCATGTATGTATATATAAATGTGTGTGTGTGTGTGTGTGTGTGTGTGCAGATATATAGATATAAACTAAGAAGTGTTTATTTATAATACTATCACTATGACTTCATGAGGCGAAATTGTTGCTAGAATTATCGTTCAGTCTCTCGGTTGTAGCAGTACCTTTTGCCACATAACAATTAAAGTCACGGTGATAGTATTGTAAAATATCACTTTTTGACTTTAAATCTGCACTGCTAACGGGGATTCGAGCACTCTGTATATAAGTGAGGAAATTCCATGAAATACATGGGGAATAATTACACGAATAAAAACTATGATAACATTTTGAGATTTTTGTTTCTATTACTAAATTTAGTGATTTAATAATTCTAACAAAATTAATGAAATATATCTTTGTAAAAAAAAACAAAGAGCACAATAACTAAATGAAAAAAATAAGATATTCAGTTTCGTAGAGTAGCTGACTTTTGGCAGCAAATATATTTGACCTTTTTCGAGAAATTTTATTTAGATACGTGTATCGATTTCCCATAAGGCTAACGTTGTCGGTTCATGTGAAGGCCAAGGTTAATAAACAATACTATTGCAGCTGTAAATGATTAAAAAAGCTATAAACAAAAAATCGCTTATTTACTACAAAAAAAAACTGTTTATTAAGAAATAAATTGGAAAATGAATAAAACAACTAAATCCTTTTTCAATTCAATCTTACTTTTCTGACAAACTTTTCGTTCCCTTTTTTTTAATCAGTGATTTTTAAGGCAAAATATGCAAATTAGCTAATCCCATTTGTAAAATATGTTAATTTTGTCAAGTGACTCTTATATTTATTTAACGCTGGAACGAGTGTTTGTTTGTTGTGAAACCATTTTATGCGAAAGCCGAACAGACTTTACACAGCAGCTTTTTTTTTATATATGAACAAGAGCCATTCACTAAATAAGGGGAAATTTTAAAAAAGCAAAATTGTTTTTTTTCAGAACTTTTTCCATGAATGTAGACTCTTTGTTTGGAATTGATTTATTGCAAAAAAATTATGATCTCACAAAAATGTTTGTTTTGAGGTTAATTAAAATGGTGGCAAATCATGGTGCTCCAAAAGTAAACAGAAGTCTGTCATCAAATCTTTGGTGGTTGAGAAGTGCAAACCATATGAAATTTTCAGATGTATACGGAGAAATATTTTTCAGTCAAAAATATTTATGGGTTAAATATGTGTCTGCCACTACAAATCTGAGTCAAAAATATAGTCTAGGCTTTAGAAATACACTGATTCTCCGAAAAAGGAAAGTTGCGGACGAAACGGCTAGTAAAAAAACAAGTGCAATTGTTGGCAATGATTCTTTTTTTTTTTTTTTTTTTGACTCTTTGGGCAAAATTCACCTTATTTATGGAATAACTCACGTATATACGTGGTGCCTTCAATAAACTTTCAGACTTTTTCGTATGGGCATTTAAAATTGTCGTACACTCTTGAAAGTTCAGTATCTTATTGCTATACATCTTATGAGATGACTGACCAATCTTTATGATTTCAGCTTCAAATGAACAGCTACAGCAGCAATTGGAATACACCCTACTAAAGCTTGATTTTCTCAGCGGGTGAATTTCAAAAATGCAATCTGACTCTTTAGAAGAACTATATGCAATAAAATTCTGTTTTAAACTTGGAAAAATGCCGCGACAGAAACGTATGGAATGCTTCAGACTGCTTTTCGACCATCTTGCATGAATGGAGCATCA
Organism: Sepioteuthis lessoniana; assembly: GCA_963585895.1. NCBI lineage: Eukaryota > Metazoa > Mollusca > Cephalopoda > Myopsida > Loliginidae > Sepioteuthis > Sepioteuthis lessoniana. The sequence goes on from OY757907.1 coordinate 134,734,603, forward strand.
GTTTTTGAGTGGCATAAGAGATTCAAGGAAGGCTGGGAGTCTGTGAGGGATGATTAGAGGTGTGGGAGGAGTAAGGAAGTCAATAGACCAGAGTTGATTGGAAAAGGGTTAGGGTTAGGGTTACTATGTTGAGGTTTTAAGGGAGTTCAGGAAGAGATTCCGTCGGAAGAGGCCAGCACTCTTCAAATCAGGTCAGTGGCATTTCCACCCGGACAATACACCAGTCCACAACTCCATCCTTGTCACAGAGTATTTGACCAAGATGAGCATCGAGACAGTTCCTCAGCCTCCCAATAGTCCAGACCTTGCTCCCTGTGACTTTTGCTTATTCCCTAAGCTCAGAGGCTGTCGTTATGAGACAATTGAGGAGGTGAAAGAGGCTGTGACGAAGGTCATTGACACGCTCACACAAGAGGACCTCCATGGGGCCTTCCAGAAGTTGTTGGAACGGTACAAGTGCATTGCAGCCGAAGGAGATTACTTCGAAGGGGACTAGAGTTTCATCAATAAAAGTTCCCATACGAAAAAAGTCTGGAAACTTATTTAATGATCCTCGTATGTATATATATATATATATATATATATATATATATATATATATATATATATATATGTGTGTGTGTGTGTGTGTGTGTGTGTGTGTGTGTGTGTGTGTGTGTGTGTGTGTGTGTGTCTTTATATTTATCAAGTTTAGCAATGTACAGCACAACGCCAAACGCGTAGGAAGTGTAAACTCTAAGAGAATGAACTATCTCAAAATAGTCCAAGGAAATGAAATGTTAGCTTAATCATTTTCATAATTATTTGGTAACATCTGAACTAACGTAAGGTAAATCTTATACAAGGATAGATTAATAGGGAAACCAGCAAGAATCGATCTTGCCATATGATTTCCTTAATCATCGCGTTATGATAGCTCCTATTCTGGTTTGTTACAGTTCACTTATATATGTTCACAACAAAATAGGGACCAAAAATCTTGTGACTACTTGGTTGAATAGTGAGTTTCGTTATTAAAATGTTAATCAGGAAGAAAAAAACAGATATCTTCATTCTGAAGTAAACATAAAACCCTAACGAGAAACTTTTTCGGGGAAATATCTTTTGATTTCATAAGTAGATATTTTATACTTAACAATCTTGATTCAAATGTCTAACCATTGGGCTGTAACCAGAATATTCAAACATTCATTAACTTTGTAATTACTCCGAGAATTAAATTATAACCAATTAATTAAAGTTGTATTTCCCTAATATATAAAACGTATGCCTCACCGTTTCATAAGGGTCAAAGTAGAAGCTACGGAATTCATTCAGATCCGTACCGAGATTTAAACCTTTTTTAAGGGTTCCAGTAGAAATTTTGATTGCTATGTAGATACCTAGTTCTATAGCCTCATGATGAAAAAGCATTTATTTTACACTACAAATATTCATGTATGATATAATACTCTTCTTTGTAACTGCACTTAATTCAGACTTTTTTTTTATTAGCCATGAAGATAAAACCTTATACAGTGATTTTTTTTTTAAATCGTTATTCAGCTAATTGTGTCAGGCTACGGATATATTGATCCTTCTTAATTTACTGATCTCGTGATCTTTTCTGGTTGTGAAGACGCTACTCATCCCTCTTCAGGTCAACAACTGGTTTAAATTCAGTTTTCCTTTTCCTAGATCGGTTACCCTACAATATGCCCATAGATTGAAGGAGAATATCAGGATTAATACCTTTCCCAGCGGTATAAGTACTAAGTGAAATACAAACAACCTTGTTCAGGGTTTGAACTCGCGTAGTTGAGTCCGCTTCCTACGATGATAATCGTTGCATCACGAGCTCCTTCTTCTTAGAACCAAGTTATTAATTAATTTCGAAGCATTTATTTTAGACAAATATGTTTATTTTTAAATATAATCTCTTTTCTTGATCATGAACAAAATCCATCACTTCTCCCTTCATCAGGTAATTTGAACATTAAACAATAAAAATCTGATGTCAAAATGCAGCAAATAACAAAGAGTCAATCCATGGATTTATTAATTCAATCTCATATATTAAATCGAGCGAATAAAGAAAAAAAAACAGTCAAATTCTATGCGATTCAGTGTTTAATTACTTGTTCTCAGATGTTTGTGTAGTTTTATCATCTTGTAAGTATGTCGAACGAAACCCTTTATTCGATCGATGGTGATATATTACTCATTCGAGTCTTTGCTCTCGTTTATCATATTTTGTGTCATATTTTGAATCATATTTTGTCTCATCTCGTGTCTTTGCAAAAGAATTTCAGAACTCTTAATTAAACTTGCTCTTTTTTATACCTTTCTGTTTTACCACTGAAACATTGTATCTTTTTCTACAATCAGAACCAGGTTTAAATTTACGTCTTCCAGAAAACCAAATGAGCTTATATCAACGAAGTCATATTCCAATAGACAAGAGCCCGAAGAAGGTTGGTGTGTACTAAGGCTGAAACCTTGCAATGAAAATAACAAAGAAAATTCATCCGTGTGAATAAATTTACGATTCAATTGATTGCATCAGGTCATGGATACGTCGCAGGGTCTCGAAGAAAGTTAGCAGAGATAAAGACAAGATAAAACGATGACGCCGAATTGTCATGAAAAGAAAAAATCAGACACCTGGCGACAAAAAAAAACACTCACTTTATTATTGGTGTTCAACCTACATCTGGACTGTTCTCAAAAGAGTAAGATGTGAAATGGTACTCTCAAGTCGATAAAAGAAAATCAGAAATTGTAGCCCACCCACAATAGGTTGAGGGGCTGTTTCGCTAGTCCGGAAATGCGAGTCGTTCCTGGTCATCAGCCGGTTAATAACTGACTAAATGACCCTATCAAAAATCTTCAACTCCCGCGTGTGACCCTTTCCCGCACCCACCTTTAGAATTCTCTTAGTTTGCCCTGTATTGTCAGTCACATTGACAGACACCAGGTTCGCTGGTGTTATGAAGCAGCCATTACATTGCATCATCCCATAAACAATGTCTGTATTTAGGATTATATATATACTAAATAATCAATTAGAATTTATTAACATACGTCCCGTTTTTATCAATAACCAACTTTTAACGATTCACTAGCTTTACTCAATATATTGTTATCAGATTTAGGACATGGGACGACCTGATACTGGAGTTATTTGTTACAAAGCACCAAATGAATCACATGACAAGAGAAGAGTGAACTCACAGTGAATAATTAACGAACTATTCTCCTTAACCACAACACTACGGGTGGTCCTCCTCTTAGGTACTTTCAAGGACTTACTAAAGATCTAGGAGGAGACAGCAATCTTTAATTCCGACAATATGAATAAAATTGACACCAGAGACAACACGCTGAGGATCATGAAAAAATAATACTACAAAGAACTGATAAGAACAGCAAAGTGTTCAACATTCTTTCTTTCTTTCTTACTTTCTTTCTTTCTTTCTTTCTTTCTTTCTTTCTATCGTAAAAGGCTCGGAAAAAACTTATCTCTTCTTTCTGTAAGCTTTGGGTAATTCAGTAGCTATTATCTGATAATAAGGTAGGAAAAATTAATTAGTAAAGAAAAATCCCCCGAGAGAATTTAAACTTTCCTTCACCGAAAGTAAATGGAGAAGTTTGATGTTCATTGAGATTTAAAAAAAAGAAAACTTTATGAATAAGAAAATTAATTAATTAATTAATCATATATATATATATATATATATATATATATATATATATATATATATATATATATATAAGTCCAAGACTATTGGTTTCATGTTAAATTGGTTTTGCTCCTCATCCTCATCCTTCTTCTCTTTTTCATTCTCCCTCTTCTCTTCTTGCTCCTTTTTTTTTCCTTTCTCAATGGCTTTTCAATGTTTTCTCTTTAATTTATTGTATGTGCATTATGACGTATTGAAAATGTTAAATTTTTAAAACCTGTAAAGCCTTAAAAAAAAACTATGACTTTGGAAAGAACGACAAAGCCCGAACCTAAAATTAATGGCAATCGTCGTTTTTTGTTTTGTTTTTTGTTGTTGTTTTTTGGGGGTCTTTTTTGGGTTTTTTTTGTTTTTTGTTTTTTGTTTTTTGTTAGGTTTTTTTTGTACATCTTGCTCTTCTGTTTGGTAGAATGCTATTATTTGAGCGATTGAAAACCCAGACTTGAAAAAATAAGAATCATTCCTTTCTTTCTTATTTTGAATGAAACCATTCAGCTTACGGGTCGATTCCTTAAGAAAAAGATTTTACGTTAACATTGCAAAATTCGTAGTTACATCTTCAGATTATATTTCTAAAAGTTACTATGGTGATTGTTATTCGTTCAGAGAACTGTTGTTTTTTTTTCTTTTACCGAGACCAACACCCATGAACGTTCTTCTGTGAGGTCGCAATCACGTGTGCACTTTCTACATTTTAGATACACCAATCAAGTTCTTTTTATACGTTGTTATTATTGTTATTAAAGGATCGATGAATAATATTTGTTATATCGGTTTACACACTAATTTGTACGACGGAACTATTAGCATAAACTTAAGCTTAGCTTATTTTATCATAAGGTCATAAATGAACAGCACCTAGTGACAATAAAATTCGCCATTGTAATAAGACATTACCTTACCAACAAACACATCATCTAGTCTAAAGATCGTTATATTCAAAATTCGTTACATTTTAATTTGAAAAAATATATGCAATTTTCCCAATGTTGCTATCAAGATAGTAAAATCATTACCACTTAATGATTGACTGATTGATTGATTTTAACGGCATTTCAACCAGTTTGGGGCTATTCAATGTCCATATTTTGTGGAATTGTGTTAATGATCAACTTTTTATGCTGTTTCTTAAGGGGGTTTTGTGCACAGAATCTTAACAAATTCAAATAATCTTTGAATAGTTTTATTTGACCCATAAATGGGACCCTAAAAGGTTCTAACAGTCCGTTTCAGAGTGGACCAGAGAGTAATGACAATGAAGAGAATAAAGTTAGTATATTCTAATCTGTGCCGACAGGGAGTATTGCTATGTTAAATTCATTGTGTTGTACCAATATGCCAAGTAGGGAGGGCCTATCCACCCAGAAAATCCTCATTCGAAATCAAATCAAGTAGAGTTGATATTCAATAAATTTAGATACAATTTTGGTACAAAACTAATGTCTCTGAAGATTGTATTGCATCAATCCTACAAATTATACAGGATTTGCAACCAGGAAAATCATCATTCAAAATCGCATTTAAACATGTTTATATTTAGACAACTTTGGTTCAGGAAGGGTGTGTTGCGCCAATACCTTTTGAAGTCAACGTACAGAAGCAAAGGAACACGTTTTCTGTGTAATTTTAATTGAAACGTGCACATACTTTAAGAATTGTGGTTAAAAATAATTTTATTCAATTTGTTTGAAATATTATTACGGAATATGAAATACTAATGAAATCCTGTTTACTCTTTATGTTAAATCTTGAAAGCTTAGAGTTCAAAGAAGTGTATTCAGTGAGTGAAAGTATGTGTCTAGTTGTTTATAAACTTCTAAAGATTTATAACTGAACGGGTTAAAACGCCCAGGAAGGTATCAAAACTTATAAAATAATGATTTGCAGGATTTTTTAAAAAGGATATGCAGTTTTAAAACTAAAACCAAAACAAAGATATAAACAGGAGTTTTAGGTATATAAAAATGTCCTGTTTTTTTCAACGCTCCTCAAACTGGAGTGGGAAGTTTTTCCATATACTGTGTATTATCCTAATCTATCACCCTCGAGTTACCACTTTATCTACATGGTACTTTAGTTGTTTGATTAGCAGCTCAAACAAGTTGAAGACATCTAAAAGAAATCATCGATGGATTTATCAGATCAAAACTGGAATATTTTTGGATAGCATTGATGGTTAGAAAAGACTTGTAGTCTCTTAATCTACAGAAAATGACAAAATGCCAGTGGTATGAAAATTCAAAATAACAGTAATTATAATAACTTTATCTATTATCAACGTTGATTATATGGAAATTATTTCTTTGCCTCTAAATAAATGGATATACTCGAGTGATTACCAGCATTAAATCAAATTATAATTAATATACTGATGTAGCTTTTGCTACAAAATTGCTATGGAATAATCAGCAAATTATGAAAACTGTAATGAATAATCTAATTACAGAAAAATGTGCAGGATTGTTGACCGTTAGAATTTTTTTCAAGTCACTGACTCCTTTCTTCACCCCCATGAAAAAAAAGTATATCTATTGAACGGCAAAAACTTTAGCACACTAGTCTCAAAGAATAAGATCGATTCTTATAGGTTCCTCTCTCTCATCCAGATTAAACTAGACTGAGGAAATATCTAGCTAGAGCCACAACCCTAAAGGGACAATGCCTCAGACTATTTTATGGGTGGTGAGTTCGATTCTCAGCTGTTTGTCCCTCAGCCATAATAAAAGGAATTTCGTTAATATCTAACTGGAAGAAAGATTCTTCAAACTATAATCAGTAGATTCGTCTCAATAAGAATTGAGAATTCTATTTACAAAAGTGCCCTGCTATTTTCTTGTGACTGACAAAGTTTAACTTAGACAATTCATAATTCATTTTTTCGTAAAATCGCTAGTACAATGGCCTTGAATCAGACTTGCATTATCTTCCTGAATATCTACATTTAGCCCTCATTAAGATTAAGGATACAGACAATACATTCTTGTTGTTCAAGATCCTAAAATATTTAATAAAATTAGAATTAATTTTAGTATCGACCATAAAGAAGTACACAGTAAGACATTTTTTTATAAAAGGTTGATTTTCTTTTAAACCAAAGATACCTGGGTTTCATTGATTCTAGTGGGATATTATACAATCAAAACGAACATCATTAGATATTATCAATAATCAAACCCTACAGCATGACCAAAAAGAAAATTCCAACAAGTCTATAACAAAAAATAAAATTTGATAAATATATAAAAGAGGTGTACTTATTGGACCGTTACATATTCATAATTTTTAAAGATTTTAAATACTGTAAAGTTTGATTATAGGTAATACCAAATAATATCCATTTTGATTGTATTATGCTCCACTAAAATAATAGTACTCTGTTATATTTTGTTTTGAAGTAAATAAACTTTTCATTAAAAAAATTGTTAGAGGTTGAGAGTGTTTTAGGGCACAAACGACTTGTTAAGTTGAAAATAGATCGTACTTTCTTTCTTTCTTCCTTTCTTTCTTTCTATAGAGTATACATATCTCAGTTAAAAAAAAAAGAAAAGAAAAATTAGTAAGTAAAAAGTGTCTTGTTATTTTGCAACTGAATTTTTAGTTCAGAAAGGAACGTGCACTAATGGAACTTAACTATTCTAACAATCGTGGAGATGGTTTTTAAAAGTTTTTATGTCTTTTTTCCGCACGATTTGAATCTACAAAACAAGATATCTACAAATATAAATATAGAAAACGTTCGAATCAATCGATTCTTAAGTTAACTAAGTTCATTTGTCGATACCAAATCCAGCTTAGCACGAATTTAATCTCAACTAATAGAATTATTTTTACGTATCGTGACGAAGAAGAAGAGAGCAATGATGAAGATACTGATGAAAGGGAAGAACATATCAAAGAAATTATTATAAAAGGATTTGATAAAGAGTTTGAAAAGTTCAAACAATTAATGATGGATCTTGTCTCAATAAAACTTATTGAAAGAATACGATGTTACTTGATATATGTAGAGAAAAACAATAAGATTAAAAAATTAGAATCAGAAGACAATGAATAAATATTTTCAAAAGAAATGATTTTGTAAAAATATATTATTATTATTCTTTTTTCTATACACAGTACTAAACATCATATTTGATTTATAATAAATTTATTATAAATCAAATATGATGTTTATATATATATATATATATATATATATATATATATATATATATATATATATATATATATAAGTGCATTTGTAAACATTTAACTGTTATTTCAAACTTTCTTGGAGAATTTACTTCATTTTATCTATGATTATGTTTGATTAACACGGCTAGATAAGTATAGGTATACTATAGAAAACAATTGACCAAGGTAATCGAATATTTTCTGTGTTTACCTCTTTTTATAAAGTCTGATCACCGACTCCAATTTCAACGACGAAACCGTTACGCTAAGTATATGTTTGCATGTAATAATCCATATGAATCAACAATTCCATAAACTAATATAGTTATTATCAATATTTTGATTTGAAATGCTCGCTGTATAATGTTTAATGCAAGTGATTTATGGTAAATGCCTGTGTTAAGTGTATTGACATGTAAGAAGATTTTGCAGAGAAATTAACTATTTATTGTACTAAACAAATATAATTTCATCATTTACATATGAATACAATATATACCCATACAAAATTGTTATATATATATATATATATTAGCTAAGTGATTTTTTTTATATTTCTGTCACAGGAACATCTCTTAAATTCTCCCTGGCCTCTTTGAATATTCTAAAGATATAACTAGAAATTAAAATATATAACAAAGATATAACTAGATAATAAAAGATATAACAAGGATGTAACAAAGATATAAATAGATTACAAAGATATAACAAAGATATAATTAGATAATAAAAGATATAACAAAGATATAACTAGATAATAAAAGATATAACAAAGATATAACAAAGATATAATTAGATAATAAAATATATAACAACGATGTAATTAGATAATAAAGATATAACTAGATATACCATTTAATACGAAAAGTTGTTTCTTTTTTATTCACATTGATTATTTTAAGCCAGACTTCCTTGTTTTCAACTATTTTTCTCCTCTTCACTTTCTCCAATATATATTCGTATTTCATTTCTTCATTCTACAATTTCATTTGTCTTTCGTTCTTTAATTGCCTCCTTACTTTCTCTGATTCATTTTTCATTTATTGTCTGTTAACTTTAACCACCACATGAAACATTTGACTCAGCCTATAAATAAATAAACTTTATACAAGCAAAAGTTTTATAGCATCTATATGGCTATTAACTAAGCTTTTCGCTATCAATGATTTATAAGTTTTGTTATGTAAAAGGCAAGAATACATTTATTGAGCACCCAACGAGGATCAAAATCACTACCCACTATCAATGATCTAACATTTATTCCATGGAGAGTTAAGCTTTGACCAAGCTGAGATTTATACGGCTCAGTGATACAAATATGGGTACCTAGTCTGAATCGAAATTGCTTGTGATTAGTAAGTAATGACTTATTATGCTAATTTATGAAACATTACCCTATGTCAAAGCACCCTTTAAATATTTATTAAACCTCGAATAGCATGACAGATTATCATGACCGTGGAAAAACACAAATAGTCATGTAATTACTATGGCAGAGGCTGGGTACATAGTCAAATTGATAGAGCAATCAACGGCTTAAACTTACTTACTGAAATAAATATGCTACTCATCATGTTATTGTTGACGCCTAATTTTTACTTATTAAGCACAAAACTAATGTAGTGGAGTCACTGTGTTCTCTTGCAAACTTATCAGGAAGAAGAGCTTATTAACCATAACACCTCAATAAGCGTTCAGAATCACTTCAAACTGATTTATTAATGCAGTAAAAGTCGTTCGTGATAAAGTTGTCTATTTAACGATTTTGTTTGGCATAAAGATACAAACTGAGTCACCTCGCGAAAACCACATCCACTCCTTAATTGTAATAACCTGTGGAATCAGCTTGTTGACCAGTTGGTTGGTTTGGTTGGTTTGTTCGGTTTTATGGCATATCAACCTTTGTAGGTTACTTAACGCCAAATTCATTTTTATATAAATAATCTGTTCTATTTAAAACAATTCAGTTTTGCATAAGTACATAGTTTAATAGTCAAAAACATTTCTATTTGAAACTATTCAAGCAGTTATATGTAACAATTCAGTTCAGTGTAAATACAGTTTTAATGTCGAAAAACAGTTCTATTTCAAATAATTCGGTTAAGCATAAGCACGCAGTTTAAATGTAAGTACGGTTTAATTGTCAAAAACTTTCCTATTTCAAGCTATTCAGCTTACTCAAACAATTCAGTTTAGCATAAGTATGCTGTTAGTTCTATTTAACCCATAGATAGGGCTCCGGGCCTGAGTGGACCTGAGAGCGAAGGCAATGAAGTGGTACTCTGCATTCCCCAAAGCTCCAGCATTGCTGGAACCTCACCATCAGACTGTTTAGTGTCATATCCAGGACACTCGTTAGGGAGGTCTTACCCCTGCAGAGAAGCAGCCGGTGTATTCTACAGCCCCAATTGTTGACAGTAAACAACGATGTGGTATATATATATGTGTGTGTGTGTGTGTGTGTGTGAGAGAGAGAGAGAGAGAGAGAGAGAGAGAGAGAAAGAGAGAGAGAGAGAGAGAGAGAGAGAGAGAGAGAGAGAGAGAGAATTAATGAAGCCAATTGATTATGTATGTGTATATTTGCTAAGTTTAGTTTAAGCTGATAGAAGTCCTCAAGTACGAAGCGCCAAATTAGTTTGAACTGAATATTTTCAAGTAACTTTCTGTTATACTAACTCACTAAACTTTCTGTTATACTAACTCACCTCATTGCAAGGCGTCTATATGGCGTTTAGATAGATAGATAGATAGATAGATAGATAGATAGATAGATAGATAGATAGATGTGTGTATGTGTGTGCTGTATCAGGGATTCTCAAGTGATGTCCTATTTAGTAAGCTAGACGAGCAGACATTTGTTAGTGAGCTTGTTTCTCATCAAGTTCCTCATATTCCTGGCCTTGTGTCAAACTACGTCTAGTTTGGTAAATCACTACATGCTATACTAGTATTAATTATTCATACAAACCAAACACAAGTCGCTGCACTGAGACACGCCGAGATTTAAAAGAATATATTTAGTCAGAGAGGCGTTTAAGGTAGGTTTGCGAAACCATCACTCAAGGTCAGCCCCTTTTTCAATTAAATCATGTGAAGTAAGAGTCGTTTGATTGTTATCGTAAAAAAAAAAATTAAAAGCTGTTACACACATTGCTTGCCTTGGCAAGGATGAGTGATCGATATTTCTTGTTTGCCTAAAAAAGTCAGTTTTGTGTATAAGCAGGCTTATCAAAAAAGCGAAATCGGTCTGCCGATTCCGTTAACTATACTGATAACCGTTACGGTACATCTCACCTCATGTAAATATCTATATTTACATATATGGATATAAAATATATCAATATGTTTTTAATGGGCCAAAATGATATTTCTGTGATTGTTGTTAGAGGACAATGATATTTATTTATAACCAACTTCATTCAAAAATATCTCTCTAGATTAATTTGCGACAGCTGTAATAAAAAAAAAACTTCTTGTTCTTGATGTATTCAATTTATTGATTTCTATTAATTGATAAGCAAAATCTTCGGTGTAGTAAGCTATTTTAAGAAAGGTAACTGAGACCCAATAAAAAATGAATTTGTGTAGCTTAGGAATAATATACTAACAAGGAACTTGTTAAAAGTGGTTTGTAAAGTTACATGATGGACATTTCTCGCTTAAAGGTGCTCAATAGTCAGATACACAAGCTAAAGTTTAGAGCAAACAAATCATGACAATATTTGAGAATACACTCACATACAAACACACACACACACACTTAAATATACATGTATATATATATATATATATATATATATATATATATATATATATACTTTCTTTAAGAAAAAACAACCACCGGTCACATTAGAATTATAAATTTATTTCCATCCTGTAATGGGTTTTGATATAAATCAAAAACACCAAAAATAACAGGACTTCTTCAGACCTAATGGATAATATAATTCAGAATACACACAGGAAAGAAGGATGGGTGGGGGTAGATGAGGGGTGAAGAGTTTTCTCCTCATTTAGCCCACTTCCGGTTTTTTTTCATTATTATTGCCGGTTGGAAATTAATTCTTTTATTTATCTATTTTTTAAAAATCTAAATCCATATCAACTTAAAACTCCAGATTTAATACTAATTTAGGGAAGTACAACTTGGACTTGGGAGTAATGGCAATGAAGGATTACTCCAAACTCCCCAGATCTCCAGAACTGGAGCCTCACCATCAGATGCAGTTCAGTGTCATACCCATGATATCCACATTTTTGGTGAATGGGGTCTTTCATTTCTACTGAGGGCGCAGTGTATTATACGCCCAGCTGACAGGGTGAATTTCTAACAAATAGCTCCAATACTCATTGTTAGCTTTGCAAAGCGCAACTACAGCAAAATTTTTAAGTTTGCGTAAGAAGTGAAAATTTACAAAGAAAGTAACATTTTTGTGCATTGTATTAAAAACTAAATATATTTTCTAATAAAGTATGCATCCAAATATGAGTTTTATACAAGTCGGGTAGGTGGAATTTCTCTAGTTTTCTTTAGGAACTTTGCATCTATTTTGAAATAATCACTGAAGACTAAGTTCTTAAAAAGCTCATTTTCTTATTTCAAAGCTCCTGAATATCAAGACGAAAAAAAAAACGATGTCAAGGCATTCTGAAATTATCAGGTAAAACATTGTATATGTTGTGATTGGCTTTCTTGTAGAAAACCAAACCAGCCTAGACTTTTATTGTGGGTATTCTTCTTACCTTAAAAACACATACTTATAAATAATGATTCTGCTGACGAGCAAATAAAAACAGACCGAATGTTTATATAACTTAGATTAACGTTACCCTATTTAAGACATTGGCACTGATAGGTTTCCCCTTTTCTTGGCTTCTCTCTCTCTCTCTCTCTCTCTCTCTCTCTCTCTCTCTCTCAATTTTGTCTTCATTCTCAAGTTATGCTACAACGGGTTCTATTGCCTTAAACAAAAACACAAAATATTTTTATACGATGAGGAAAAGATAAAGATTTTTTAAAGATGTGGGAGATTTAGTAATATCTGAATATAATATGTTTATAATCATTTATAGATGTTTATTTTTAGATATCTTAGATGGAACATTTTCATTACTATTTTATATATATCATTACTGTAACGTTATTGCTATTATTATTATTGCAACAATTTTCATTTTTATTGATAGAATGTTTGTTATTGTTGCTTTCATGATAAAGGTTTTTCATTATTATCAGAACTAATTTTGCTCCAGTTTATTTTTATTGTTATTCATATGAAGTATTTTCATTATTTTTACTTAACTATTAGTTTGACATCTTCCTGTTTTGTTTTTTTGTAGTTATATAAAGTATTTTCATTGTTATTTTATTAGTATCTTTAAACTTTATCATTTTATCACTACTCTTCTGTCGCTTAAACAAACAACTTTCAACCAGAAACGAAATGAAAGATGAGATCTCGGTGTGTGGTTTATGATTTCTTGTCTCGTCGGAAGTTATTTATTTCGGATTCCCCACTCCTTATTCTAACAAATAAAGAGTGTATAAACCAAGTGTGTTTAGATCAAAGACAAATAAGTTGGGCTGACTATTAATAATATAATACAAAATTATTACCTTACTTTAGTACAAGGTACGTGTAGCATAACGGTTATCGACATGAAAAATGGAATCGGCAACCCGAATTCTAATCCTTGACAAGGCTGTTTGTATTTCACTTTGCGTTAATGCCCTTAGGAAAGCTAAAAAAAACCATCTCGCTTATTCCTCCAATCCAGCTATTCGAAAATAGTTGGGTAGAGAGAGTTTTTAGTCTTACTTAGGTAACCAGTCGAGGAGAAGAAAGAATCTGAAACTAAACCAGCTTTATTTCGCTTAAAAACTGACCTTGTGTCATATCATGCTCTTGGCAAATATTTGTAAAGTTTACAATATGGAGATCGGACTCGCAACACTAAAAGGAAAGCAAAATTATCCAAAAATTGCTCTCCTATAGACACATTGTCTGCTACAGAGCTGTAATATTGAGGCATCCAGGGATATTCGGTTAGCAACTTATTAACTTATTAACCATTATAGTAATGTTCTAAATTTTAGTTATTTCGTCACAAGATCACAAATATAGAACTCTGTTGATATAACACTAACATTATTTAGCGAGGTTAGTCAACAGTCAAACACAGTCAGGTTTGTGTAATATAAAGTTACAACAATGTAGCGTCTATTAGGAAGTGAACGCACGATAATAAGAAACAATTTGAAAGTCTAACTTGCCAATCAATGCTTTAAAATAGTTACCATAATATATTTTTATATCAAATTATCAAATATCAAGAAATTGCAAAATGTATTGTCATTTTTATTTTTTGTTTACTTCGATTATTTCGTTTTTATTAAAACATTACAGAAAATTGTTCTATCCTCAAATCTCTTGGATACAATAAAGAACGAGAAAAGATATTGGAAGAAGCAAGGTAAAATTTTTGACAACAAAAATCAGATCCATGTCAAAACTCACGGCCTCATCTTTTGCGCAATGTAAAGGATAATTCTAAAATCTCTAAAACATTGATTCATCTCTTTATTTTGTGCAATCATTCAACAAACTACGTTTTTGGGGAGATGGATTCCTGATTTTACTGATATTAGTGCTGCAATTAATAAATATTGGAGCAGACTGGGTTCTTTAGCCCTGTTTAGGCAACCAGTCAATGAGAAGGAAAATTCTAAATTTAAACCAATTTTTCTCCACTTAAAAGTTGATCTTGGGTCAAATCCTGCCCGCAGTGGAGGGTTTGAATAAACACATACAAATATTTAGTGCAAAGTACCATGTGGCCGATAAGTTTTTAACAATTAGATTGACTATAAAGTGAAATCAATTCAAGCTTTCACTTTTATCAGTAAAGCATTTATAGGTCAATGATAGGAACTTTAACAATAGAAAGCAAGTAAAGGTAAAATCATGTCTTCTTTTAATAATCACTATCAATCCACCTAAGGGGGAAATTAAAATCAATTCCTTGTTTTCCATATTACCTCCTTTCTAATTGGTGTCAGTTCTGTTCGTACTTTAGAATTTATTGATGTCATTTTTCTTTTGATCGGATTTTCGATCTTGTTCAAGGAAAAGTTAAGTAGATAAGCTGTTACCTGACACTTTGTAATGTCTGCTTAAAAGCGCAAATGCATTTCATTTAAACTCCTCCTTCAAGTGACATTGAAATTTTACAAATATTTTATTTATATTCACACGATTAAAGATATGCAAACTTTTCTCGGCATTTGTAAAGAGTTTTAGTACAGATACACCAACCTACTTCAGTGAAATTTCATATAAAAAGTAACAAACATTTGAAACTATCAAATAATGACTTTTCTTCGGTCTTTATTAATGATTCAAAGTAATTGTGGTTGAAATAAAAAGTAGTTGAAAACTAATAAGTTTCGTAAAAATGAATCTAAAAAATAAACTAGGTACAAGTTATAATTTCTTAAACAGAGAATGTTACTGACCTAAAAGTCTTCTAACATCGTATTATGATTATTCATTACTTATAAAAATATTGGGAAGCTTGCTTAGTAAAACTGATATCCTCGAAGGAAATGAAATCGGCAACCTGACTTCGAATCCTGGACGAGGCTATTTTTCAAGCTTATGTCCTTAAGAAAAGCCAGGACCCACTGTACTCACTCCAGCAAATGGTAAATAGTAGGACAGACTTGTTTCTTTAGCCTTGGTGAGGCAACCACTCAAAGAAAAACACTGAAGTCAAACCAGCTTTACTCCACTTAAAGATTGACCATGTATCGTATCCTTTCTATGGCAGAGGGGTTGGGTAAATATATACATATCGAAATTAGAACACTTATTGTAGTGAGATGGTTTTTGCGAGCAAGTCTCACAAGCCAATTCACTAAAGTAGTAAATTCGATCTTCATTGATTGCCTACTACTGTGGCTCTCGGTGAGACAAAGCTAAGCTTAGTAAATAATTGGATTCCTACGGTATTGCGATGGTAAACAAATTTTTCTCTCACAGATCAATCTACTAGTGTATTGAATTTGATTCCCACAATGTGCCAAACGATTGCGCCCTTGTAATAGAATAATATCAACAACTTTAATTTACTATTGATTAAAAATTCGTTACAATTCACAAGAGGATGTAGATTCCTTACTGGATCTCAGGCTAAAAGAAACCATGAATTATTCTTCTGACTTTTATATTAAATTCACCAAAATATTGTCAACGAGGAACAAAGAGACTAAATCGAGTCGACTGAATCAAAAGGATGATTCTTTTAAATAATAGCAAGGAAACCAACAAAAGCAAGTTTTTGTTGGCCATTATTCCTCTGTTTTCTACCCACGTGTTCGGCAAATATATTTGGGAATTACCAGAATTCGCGCTTACGTTTGAAAAATGAAAATACAATATTGACAGCTGGTTTGGGTGCGCCCCAAAAATCGTGACTATATGCTTCTTGAAATATCGATAGAACACACGTGACTTAAGTCAGAAAGAATAATTCGTGTTACAACATACCATTTCCGCCATTATATAAAAAGAAATGAAAGAAAAGGAAAAACAGGACATCAAGCATCGTGAAAACTCTATGAAATGGTTGCTGTTCATTGTAAAAAAAAAAACTATTTTATTATCCATGTTAACACACCACAGAAATCTCAGTTGATTAAGCAGAGTTAGAATCCATTTCTGACGTTCTTTATAAAATGCTGCTAATTCCAAAGAGTATCATATTCTATTTCGTTACCTGATTTTTAAAGAACAAATGTGACATTACTTAAATGTGCCATTCATCATCATATCACTGTTACTAGTCCGCTTATCTGGTTTGGTTATTGGGTTGTAACTCATAAAATGTATCTTGACTAGGAATGGTCCGGTGAAGCACATATCTCTCCAGATCAAAAAATGGTTTGAATTCAAAGTTTTCCTTCTCACTGACTTGTTGCTACATTAAATTTTAAAAGTCCAATCTATCCTACAAATTACCTATAGCTGGAGGGAGAATTTTTGGATTTATACCTTTCTCGAGGATATTAGTACTTTGTGAAATGTAAACAGCCTCGTCTAGGTTTGAACTTGGGTGGCCGAATCAACTACCTCTGATGTAATTCTCTCAGCCACGATGATCATCCTACTAATTTTTATTTCCTTCTGAAAAGGATAAATGGGCAGAAAATTTGGGCTTCGCCAATTTTCCCAAACTGGAACAAACTGCTTAGAAAATCAATTTTCTAAATCCAGACGTTTTTATTTGGATTCGATAAGATAATCTTTCTGCATCATAAGGCCAGATGATATAGAATACGGAAATATCAAGACTGTCAATCCTTCGCGTAGAGACGACATGGCTATCTAGGAAATCAGTATTCGAAATCCAGGTGTTTTACCTGAATTCGAACCTCTTGCACTCGTAAGAAATACATAACCATCTCAGCTACTAAGTGAATGGACCGATCGGAATTCATACTGTGGACAGTGGGATTGGTATACACAATAAACCTCATAAAAACCTTAAGATTTTTTTAAGTTGAATTTACGGAACTATGTTCAGTTTGGCACACTGACAACAGATTGCCCATACTATCTGTTGTTACAAAGTGGTCGCCTTTTAAGTGCTCAGCAGGCTTATTGATACCTAACTAATGTGATCTGTCAGTAACCGGTCCTAAATTTACGGTGGTTGAATCAAAAGATATCCATTAAAACGATTGATTGATTGATTGTAACGGCTTATCAACATGTCAATTGTTATTTTATGCCGAGATGTTAAGAAATGGCGTTCATTCTACATTGCATATACATATTGTGCTGTTATTTCTAAATATTTTTTGGGGCACACAATATGATATCAAATTTTCCTATCTATGACACACAGTTCTACTGCTTCAAGTATTCCTGTCTACTGATAATAATCATATTGTTTCAAGTAATTATTTTTCTATAATAATTGTCATTTCTTGCACAAAGAAAATAATCTCTAAAAAAACGATTATGGCTTCAAGTAACTATGCTTAAAAGCAATAATTTACAGTTATTTGATTTGGTTTAATGGCATATCAACCTTAGTGGGTTATTTAATGCCAAAGCTATCCTTGTAGAAGAATAACAGAGGTATTTTTTATTCCATAGCTGGAGGAGGATGAGATTAATACCTTTTTCAAGTCCGAAAGTGAATGTAATTGTGGGACCAGGGTTCGAACTCGCTTACTACGATATGACAATCTAGCATGTTTGCCATTAGGTCACCATTTACAATTACATGATATCAAGAATTCCTATCGTACATGAATGATTTTAAACAGATCTATTTGACCCATACATGGGACCCGAATAGGTACTACTACTCCGGTCAGAGTATAAGCAATGAATGGATTACTCCACACTCCCCAGATCTCCAGAACTGGAACCTTACCATGAGATGCAGTTTATCTAGAACACACCATTTTTGCAAGGGGTGAATACAGTCAACATATTCTAAGTCCCACTGGCAGGACAGGATATCCATTAAAGAGTTTTCTAAACGAAATGACATTCATTAGTAAAAAATCTCTAATCCCGTACAGTATTTTAACAAAAGAAATGACTTGATAGATACGGAATGGAAAGAAAAGAAACAGTCAAAATAAAATCTTTCTTCTAAATATTAAATGTTTAAACAATGTGACCGTGGAGTGTTGGTATGTTGACAATGGCGCGAAAGTTAAACAGAAATGTAAAGCTGTACATATGCTGGGAGCGGCATCAAAATAGCGAAGAGCTTATTTATATTGATTGATTATCTATCAAAGGTTCGATCGGCTCAGTACTCATTTATTGACTTAAGCCTCAAAGAAAATATTTTAACTGATAAATACCAGCATATATAGAAATATTTGTTGTTCAAATACGGAAATCCTCAACAAGATATACTGAATAATCATGGACACAGAAACATATAAATACATTCATACATAGCTGCCCAAGTTGTAATGGTTGTCGTCGTTGTAAATGGACACAGCGACACGTGTTCAAATCCTGGACGAGCCAAATTGCATTTCACATAGCACTAATACCCTTGGGAAAGGTATGAATCCTATTATTCTCCCTCCAACTAAGGGTAAATAGGAGAACCGACTGGGTTCTTCAGCTTTGTTTAGGTAACTAATCTAGAAGGAAAACTCTGATTTCAAACCTATTAAACCGTGCTAAAAAATTGACCTTGTGTTGCATCCTGATCGAGCGGAGGGCTTAATAAATATATTCATAGGTAAATTATCGCCATTTAAGATTATTAATTTCGTGCATGTGCTTTGTTTGTTTTAGTCTTTGTCTACTGTACAGCAAACAAGAGTCAGTTAGGCACAGTCTGTGAAGAAAGCAACACCATAATTCCGTGCAGAAGATTCGAAAGGAGTCTAGTGGTGATTGCGAAGGTGTAGCAGGTCGGGAGCCTCACTCTGATCATTTTGATAAGAAAAGAAGTCCCGAATTTTTTTTCGTCAGGTCAGGGCCATGATTGATAATGATCTCAGTAAGTCAATCAGGTCCATATCCACGGAAATGGGAATGTTTGAGTTTCTTATCAGGCAGGTAGTGCATGAAGACATTAGGTATTTCTCATAAAAGATTAGAAAGGGACAATTTTTATCACTGTCCATGAAAGATAAGAGGAAATACCGCACTGCAAAGCTTTTCAACAAACTCAACTATCCCTTTTAACCGAAGGGGCTTTGGTTTCTCTCGGATCAGAAAGATTTCGGCCAGGATCAGATGGTAAACTCGCAGAATAATAGTTGGCTTTCTCTTTCTCCATAATAAGTGCTAATGTTGACGAAAAGCAAACACCCAGTCAACATGATGGATGTTTGTTGTGGTCACTAGTAATGGTGACGATATGCCTCCATTGATCTTCCTACGTAGCGTCAGACACAACACATAGGCCAACATCAAGTGCCTGGATAAGGTAGTGCTGCCCTAGAACAAGAGAATAGCTGTTAAAAGACTCTACATTTTGCAACAGGACTTTGTTCCATGCTTCACATGCAGGAAAAAACTCGGAGTTCAAACCTGTTAGACTATGCTTAAAATTGACCTTGTGTCGCATCCTGTTCGTGCATATATATATATATATATATATATATATATATATATATATATATATATGCAAATTCTAAATGGCAAAATTAGCAAATCTATTTATTGAGCTAACTTGTTCACGCGCTTTGCTTAGCGTAATGACTGGCGAGCAGCGCCACTAAAACATTCTTTCTGAGTGCGATTCTCATTGACTGTTCCATATTTTTATTTTGTGATAAGCTAAGCTGAGTAATTGAGGGACGCTTCACATGTTATAATGGTAAATATGATAGAGTTGTAAAGGAGTCCAGTTCTCACTGAGTGCTCCATACTCTTGGTAGTGTGTCAGACATAGCTAATCTTAGTAAATGACTATTAAGTTAATCTTAGCTGATATAAGTGGAGACGCTCAGTTACTTTTTACTGATTAGATATTTCTTATACTTTTACTTTATTCTACAAAGAAACAAAACTAGTTATTTGAAGACTATGATGAGTAAGTCCTATAAAAAGTCAAGCCAAATTTCTCTCACACGGGATTTTATTGTTTTTAGACAAACTCTTTGTGCAGAGGAAAAAAGAAAAGTTTAAAAAAAAAAAAAGTAGAAGTGTAAATGTCAGAACAGGTTTTATAAAATAAAAAAGATGCCTCAGGTGTTGTAATAGTTAGCAAGCTAGACTAGCAAACCTTTACGAGTGAGTTCGAGTTTCAGTGGGTGTTGCATTCATACGGCATCGTGCCACATCTTAGCAAAAAGCTTAGAATATAACTCAATGAACTATAAGAGTAGCTGATACGAATCATTCTTGATTCTGCTTTATTGTAAAATGAGCTAAGTGAAAGAAAAACTAGCCAGCAAATTAATCATAGCATTATAACGTAACGTTTGGAAAAAAAGATTTAGCGTCCTGTTCTGGACAAAACAGCACGCAGAATCTTGTGTTGTTTCTACAAGTCGCATCTCACAAAACATATAACTGTGTGCAAACAAATTAATTAGTATTGAATAGAAATAATTACTTGAACCCATATAATTATGCATAAATTATTAGATAGGAATACTTGAAACAATTCGACCGTGCAATTCATTTCTATTAGATAGGATACTTGATGTCAGATCTGTACAAAAAACGCCTACACAAAATTGTAAATATAAACATACAACGAACGCAATTTCCTAACTTGTATTCATAAAATAACCCTCGACATGTCGTTAAAATCAATCAGGTACTCGTAGAAAAATCTAATGGATGCAAGACAGCTCATAATGTTTATAAAGACAAACATTTAGCAAATACATTAACAAATTTAATTATTCCAATTAAACCATTGTGTTGTTTTTCAACTCTAACCCTCCGCATATTTTGCGAAAGGAATTTTTTTTCTTTTGTTAGCATGACGACATCAGATACTTTGGTGAAGAACAGTACCGTGATACATATGCTTAAAAGTAATTAAAACTTACTCAAAGCAAGTAGCTAGGGAGAATCACAAAGGCTTTTTGCCTCAGTCACATTTCCCTAACTTTGATCGTCTACACCCTAACTTCGACGAAATAGTGTCAAATATGCAGTTTAGGTGAGGAAGTTGAGGAAGGCGGGGGTGGATTCTGCTGGGAATTTCATTACGTCGACTGTCTAAAAGAAAAAGAAAAGGAAATATAGCTAACCACACCAACGGGAAATGGGGGTGGGGTCAAGAAGGGAGAAGTGTATAGTCGGCATCATTGCAAGGCTCGATTGTACACGTTCTGACCAAAATGACCACTCATTCGTGCAAAAACAGTCCTTGTATCGCATCTTCATAGATGTTTTGAATCAATTCTTGATTTTATGCTCTGATGCCTTGAAATGACAGTCAATTGGAATATACATACCCCAAAAATTACATACATAGATAACCTTATGTCGAACCCTGCCAACGGCAAAGAGCTTGGACACACAGACAGACAAATATAATTTATATAAGTAAAGCGGTCGACCGTAGTCGAAAGCGACCCGAAGGTTCCCTTTTCAATGGCTATTACACCGAGGTATAGAGGAGGACGCTACTCCTTTCCCGGGATTGCTCCACTTTACCCTTGATACGTACCTTATAATGCTGAGTGTTAAGTGTTTCACGCGACCTGGGATTGAACCCCAGTTTCTCAGGCCATTGACGAAGTCTCAAAGACCAAATATATCTTCCCTCGTAGAACCTCTTGGTCTGATAATTTCCTTTGGCCATAAACATCGTTGATTCTGTATCTATACTACCCTTATTTAAGTCTATATAATTCTATATCATCAATATTGAGCAGTCTTTATTTATGAATATACCAAACTGTTGTATATATATATATATATATATATATATATATATATATATATATATATATATATATATATAAAGTTGATGCAAAGTTTTAGAATGTTTTTCACTGATCAACACATTTCTCTTGATTTCAATTACTTTTTATTATCATTCAACTACATTATTTATTCCATCATAAAGAAAAAGGAATCTGGTTTTAACTCAATGAAGTCATCAAAATTCTTTCGATTTCTTCAAGTGATTGAATCGCTGAGGCGAAAAAGCTTGACTCATGAAGCAAAAATGCAGAGATTGAATTTTCAATATGTTTCTGGTCTCGCAAGAAAATAAACTGTAGTTTATTTTCATTTTTACGAAGGATCTTTTTTTTTGTACTTTTTATTTTATTTATTTGTTTATTTATTTATTTGGAGGGGGTTACGGGGGGAGATTTTGGATTAAAATTTTTTTTTTTTGTAAAATTTAGTCAATCTGAAGGTCGAAAAATCTTGCATAAAATAATTCAAAATAATCAACATTTTTTTTTTTTTACATAAGATAGCCAATATACTCCGAATATGTAGGGGGTGTCCTCATGGTGTAATGGTTAAAGCGATGGACAGCGGAATTGTCGTAAACGAGTTCGTACTCCAGTCGCGCTATTACGTTCACTTTCGGACAAATACACTTGGGAAAGGTATGAACCCACTTATCCTCCCAGCTATGGGTTAAATAGTACCACTACTGTTCTTCTAGAAGAATGGCTTTGACATTAAATAACCTACAAAGGTAAATATGCTATTAAACAAAGAAATTAGAAATCAGTTTGGTGAGTTACCTTGATGCATGACTTCCACATGAATAAAAAAAAAACCCTACTGACTCGTATTTTTAAAAATGATTACTCAAAAATTATTATTGCTAAAATGTATGATCAAGTCGATGACATGAATCCAAATGAATATTTCAGCATTATTTTGGAAAGGGAAATAAGGAAAATATTTGCAAGCCGTTTTGTAAAATATGTATATCCTTTTTAGTTTTTTTGTTTGTTTTTTTTTTGTTTTTTGTTTTGTTTTTTTGTGGTTAGGTTATTTATATATTCTGACGAACATCTCAGTATTCTGTTTATACCTTCTAAGATAAAGAAACAATTTCTTTTTCAGAGTCCATGGGTTTTTCTGGAATCATTAGATTATTAGACATGAAGGCATCAATACTTAGGCTCTTGGAGTTGAGATATAAGAGTAATAAGACTGCAGATTATTAGACAGTATTGGTGAGTTCTAATCCTGAGAATGACATTAACCATAGAAGAAAGCAATAGATGAAAACACACCCATTCTTGAATGAAATGATGAGATCCCTTCAAAAATATCCGAAGACAACCAAATGGAACATATGTCTGCAAAAAGACTAGAAAATAAATTGATATCTCATGATGTCTCCTTTGTTATATCCGCCTCTTTTGAAAATCAGTGTAGCTATTTAAATAGAGTTTAATGTTTAATGAAGCGCACCAGAGTGTATAATTTATGTAAGTTTTATGAGCATGAATGTTTGGTTGTTTGCTCTAATCTATATTGGCTTCCTTCAAAATATATGTATATTTACCCAACCCCTCCGCTCGGGCGGGATATAACACAAGGTCAATTTTTAATCATTATCGTATAATCTTCACCATCTAATATATGGAGAATCTTTAGATTAAGGGGTTTGGCAAGAAAGGAGATTATTTTGAAAAATAATTAAATAAATTTTTCACTATTAATCCTATTTACCAACCCCTCCACTCGGGCAGGATATGAAACAAGGTCAATTTTTTAAGCAGAGTTTAACAGGTTTGAATTCAGAGTTTTTCCTTCTCCTAGACTAGTTGCCTCACCAAGGCTGAAGAACCTAGTCTTTCCTACTATTTACCCATAGCTGGAGGGAGAATAATTGGATTCATACTTCTCCCAAGGGTATTAGTGCTATGTGAAATGCAATCGGTCTCGTCCAGGATTTGAACTCGTGTTACCGTGTCCATTTCCTACGACGATAACCATTACACCACGGGCACCTCCCTTCAAAATATATGGAATTACTTGGCAGCACTCATCTTCTCAGCAAATAATATGCGACTACTTATACCAGATTCCATAGTACCAGCAATAAAAAAAAACGATATCCATAACCAGATATTTGCCCTGTAGAATACATCGACTGCTTCTCTGCAGAGGGGTAAGACCCCCCACCCAACAAGTCTCCAGCATATGACACTAAACAATCTGATGGTGAGGTTCCAGTGATGCTGGAGCTTTGGGGAATGCAGAGTACCCCTTTATTGCCATCGCTCCCGGTTCCACTCTGGCCCGGAGTGGTATCACCTGATAGGGCCCTATCTATGGGTTGAATAGAACTAATGGCATACTTATGCTAAACTGAACTGTTTGATTAAACTGAATAGCTTGAAATAGAAATATTTCTGACAATTAAACCGTACTTACATTTAAACTGCGTGCTTATGCTAAACTGAATTTTTTTAAATAAAACCTTTTTTGACATTGGAACTGTATTTACTCTGAAGTGAATTGTTTAACATAGAACTGTTTTGACGTTTAACTGAGTGTAAACAAAATCTGTACTTATACTAAACTGAATTAGCTGAATTAAAACTGTTTTACTAAACGGAATAGCTCGAAATAGAAATGTTTTTCTCAATTAAACTTTGCTTACATTTAAACTACGTACTTATGCTAAACTGAATTGCTTAAAGTTGAACTGTTTTTGACATTGAAACTGCACTTACACTAAACTGAATTGTTATATATAACTTTTTGAATAGTTTGAAATGGAAATGTTTTTGACAGTTAAACTGTGTACTCATGCTAAACTGAATTGTTTAAAATAGAACTGATTATTTACATAAAAATGGATTTGGTGTTAGATAACCTACAAAGGTTGATATGCCATAAAACCTAACAAACCAAACCAAACCATAACCAAATGCTCAAGATAAGTTCCACAAATCCAGATGTAATACTTAAGCAACCAGACAATTTAGAGATAGCTAGACCAGGGTATATATGCCCTCCTCGAGGGAAAGGCATGAAAGTGAACACAAACTGTCCAACCCAGTGTTTGAACTCGGCTCTTTGATTTTTAGAAGAATACATTTTTTAAGTTCTAATATATAGATATATACACACGTTTTAAAATGACATACACACACATGTTTTTAAAAGACATACACACACCTGTTTTTAAAATACATACACACACATGTTTTAAAAAGACATACACACACATGTTTTTAAAAGACATACACACACATGTTTTTAAAAGACATACACACACATGTTTTTAAAAGACATACATACGCATGTTTTTAAAAGACATACACAGGCATGTTTTTAAAAGACATACACAGGCATGTTTTTAAAAGACATACACACACATGTTTTTAAAAGACATACATACGCATGTTTTTAAAAGACATACACAGGCATGTTTTTAAAAGACATACACAGGCATGTTTTAAAAAGACATACACAGGCATGTTTTTAAAAGACATACACACACATGTTTTTAAAAGACATACTCAGGCATGTTTTTAAAAGACATACACACACATGTTTTTAAAAGACATACACACACATGTTTTTAAAAGACATACACACACATGTTTTTAAAAGACATACACACAAATGTTTTTAAAAGACATACACAGGCATGTTTTAAAAGACATACACACACATGTTTTTAAAAGACATACACACACATGTTTTTAAAAGACATACACAGGCATGTTTTTAAAAGACATACACACACATGTTTTTAAAAGACATACACAGGCATGTTTTTAAAAGACATACACACACATGTTTTTAAAAGACATACACACACATGTTTTTAAAAGACATACACAGGCATGTTTTTAAAAGACATACACACACATGTTTTTAAAAGACATACACAGGCATGTTTTTAAAAGACATACACAGGCATGTTTTTAAAAGACATACACAGGCATGTTTTAAAAAGACATACACACACATGTTTTTAAAAGACATACACAGGCATGTTTTTAAAAGTCATACACACACATGTTTCTAAAAGACATACACAGGCATGTTTTTAAAAGACATACACACACATGTTTTTAAAAGACATACATACGCATGTTTTTAAAAGACATACATACGCATGTTTTTAAAAGACATACACAGGCATGTTTTTAAAAGACATACACACACATGTTTTTAAAAGACATACACACACATGTTTTTAAAAGACATACACAGGCATGTTTTAAAAAGACATACACAGGCATGTTTTAAAAAGACATACACACACATGTTTTTAAAAGACATACACACAAATGTTTTTAAAAGACATACATACGCATGTTTTTAAAAGACATACATACGCATGTTTTTAAAAGACATGCACACACATGTTTTTAAAAGACATACATACGCATGTTTTTAAAAGACATACACACACATGTTTTTAAAAGACATACACAGGCATGTTTTTAAAAGACATACACACACATGTTTTTAAAAGACATACACACACATGTTTTTAAAAGACATACACAGGCATGTTTTTAAAAGACATACACACACATGTTTTTAAAAGACATACACACACATGTTTTTAAAAGACATACACACACATGTTTTTAAAAGACAATGCGCTCTTCTTACAACCCATTAAGAGAAAACTCCCCAGAAAATAAACATTACTATTTGAACTTGTTCGACAAATACCAGAAAAAAGTGCATAGTAAGGAACATCATCTACCCATCAATTAGTCATTCAGAACAAAAAAGAACTTACCCTAAGAGCATGGTTGTCAATTTCCTTGTATTGTTCCAATGTGAATATATCTGCCTTGCTTTTGGTCGTAGGGTAAGGTAAGATATCTCCTTTTTCATCACGAGGGATCGGGAGTCTGAGTTCTCCACACCTCACCTGGGCCTCCCTCAGCAATTCGGTGGTTGGGGCCTGATCAAAGAATTTGTATCTGGCAATGCCTGCTCGGCATCGGGCCAGATAGTCGTGCTTGGTGGATACCATGATGAATGGCCGATTTTAAGTTTCCTCACGGGGACAAATTGGCGACGGGATTTTCCTAAAAAATACAAGACAAATATACAATTGGTTAATTAGCCATTTAATAACTTAATTCTCACATAAACGTTTTATTTTCTTAGCTTAGTTCCTAAACTGTTGACAATCCCTTTACTCATTTTTAATGAATTTGTATAGCAAAATCTTTAGCAAAGAATTTGCTGTATAGATATAATTGTGTCAGAATTGTATTGATTCCTGTGGTTATACAATTTTCATATATATATATATAAAATATCATAATGAAGATTATGTTACTGTCTGTCTGAAACTATGTTAGCACTAACGTCATTCTTCCTGTAGTTATTTATGTCAGATTCTCCTCGATTTTAACTTAATTTAAATCCCATTCATGAAGAATTTTCTTTGACATTATTAATACTGATAGTCTTATCTATATATTAATATTTGTCTCTGCCTCCCACCAGACAAGACTTGACCCGAGGTCAAATGACCCGAGGGTCGGATAAGAGTGGGAGAGGGGACGGTTGAACTCAAGCCTGCTGGTCTATGCTGGTCATCGGCCCACATTGCACTAAGTGGGTCGATGAGCCTAGCTGGACATAGACCCAAACATGGGTCCAGTCACGGATGCCAGATTATAGCTTAAACTGAACCTCGCTGTCCTGTGCTACACATGGTATTAAAAGAGTCAATAATAAAAAGTATAATAGTTATCTGTAATCTTTGATAAAAACAAGCTCACAAGAAAAACTGTCACTTTCTTGCTATAGCTTTTAGTGTCACTAAAATGCATATCATTTAAGTCACTATTTCGTGTCAATGTGTTAAAACACAGCTGTTCCTATGGTTATGTTAATAAAATAACTTTTCCTCGATGTTTGTCGAAGATAAACATAATACAAGATGAAGCAACAGCAGTAAACATTTTGGATTAATACTGAGGCTAATTTATTGCCTAGAAATTTCAAAGTATTGCTCTATGTAACTTGTTTTTAAAGCACTATTTTTTTTTTATGGTTGCACAGATTGGGAAATCGCAATGATATTGTATGGCCCTTTCAGCTGATATCACTTGAACTGATCGACGTCCTGACTTTATACATTCTGGATTTTTTTGGAAAGCGAAGTGTTGTAAACCACTGTGTTTTGTTTAATTCTAATCTCGTTTAAGGTTTTTACTTTTTTCCATCAACATTCCAAAATACAAGTGATATCGTGGAACATTGGAAGCTACAGTGACTGAAACGTTGTACTTAACTTCTCCTAGTGAATATTGGTTATTGTCTTTGTCAGCAAGTTTCATAGATGTTCATATCGTTGACTTTAATGTTTCTTTTGAGAAAAATGTCAACCGAATTTCAAAAGAATCCTATGAAAGAGAAATGATCACTCTATGATAAGGTAAATCTAATCTAGTACAAGACTACAATTTAAGAACAAATAAACACTGAACTCCTTACACGTGTTAATGTGCCTGAGAAATGTTTGTTAATTATCACAGACTCAGTGTCACAGTAGATTATCAACTTTTGAGGATCAAACTCAGTACGCAAGTTTATGGGTTTGCAAGACAATATTTGATGAGGTCATGTAATCTTTGTTTAATACAGTAATTTTCAGACGGGAGGCATTTGACTCCTAGGAGAGAAATTTCAAATCTAAAGGAATTAATGTTTTTCAGGGAAGGAATTTCAGTCATAAGTGTAATTCATAAATATAATAGGGAAAAATACTTGATGATAAATCAAAAAAAGGAAGGAATTCATTAAATCTCGGTTCGCACAAAGAAGAATATGATTCGGGTCTATAAGAGATATTTGTCAACTGACAGGAAACAAAAACATTTTAACATGGAATTCTGTTGTTGTAGGTATGAATATTTATAATTTTGGTTGAAAACGGAATTTATTCAAACCGTCTAACCACTCCCAATCACATAGTAAGGCAAAAAGACCTTAACCAACCACAGTTCACATAATACAGAGACTAGTTGGCTGATTTTATATTGTTTTTCTTTCATGGTTAAGGCTACTTCATTCCAAAGCATATGAAATTTGTGTAACACTGATGCATATCAACACGATCTTCCGTGATCTAGCCATGCTATCGAACATATAACCCTGGCTCGCTTCTAAAAAAAGCAGAAAAATTATCTCGATATATATATATATATATATATATATATATATATATATATATATATATTGTTTAAAAAACACGAAATTTATGATTAGTTTTCCATTTCCATAATAGATCTATTTCGCTTATTCAAGCTCGTCACATGTAATTCAAAATAGATAGATAGATAGATAGATAGATAGATAGATCAGTCTAATCATAAAAAAATATTTAATTGATGTAACCTATTTTTCCAACATAATTCTCCTTGTCAATGCACTTAATTCCATAAGGAGTAGCTATTTCTTTAATATATCAAGTATTCTACCGGGAAACTTTCAGATCAAAATAAAATCCGCGTAAGACTATGAATGCATTGATACATATACGTACACTAAAAACATAGATAGATAGATAGATAGATAGATAGATAGATAGATAGATAGATTTCACATAGCACTAATACCCTTCGGAAAGGCATGAATCCAATTATTCTCCCTCCATGAGTAAATAGTAGGGTAGACTGATTCTTCAGCATTGGTGGGGCAACTAGTCAAGGAAAAGGCAAAACTCTGAATTCAAACCTGTTAAACTCCGCTTAGAAATTGACCTTGTGTCATATCCTGCCCGAGAGGAGGGGTTAGGATAGATAGATAGATAATTCCTACTCGCTCATGTATGCGTATGAACGTGTGCTTTTACAATTACGAACTGGGTTGAAGTTTTCTTTGTGCAACAACACAATAATAATCGTTTTCCAAGTTCGTACTTCCCGAAACCTGAGTACAAAAAACTAAAACTGAACAAATTTAACACGAATGTCTCCGTCCGTTTCTAACCCGACATATGACTGAGATTTGATAACAAACAAAACACTGCAGCAATTATTGGTTGTGTGCGATCGGGTTGCTCAAACGTTATAATTTCATGTTGTATTAATTATAAGCGAATTACCCAAGAAGCTGTGGAGTCAGAAACACGATTCCCCTTGAGGAAGAATAGGCCAAGGGTTGTTCTGTTGCCTTTTAACCATAGGTAGCCAGCGCTCTCAGAATAGCCACTCACTAGCGTCTACCAAATAATGTACAAATAACTTTCCCTCTGTGAAGATTTTAAAGTGCTCTTTCAATAGATACAAAATAAGGTGAAAGTTTCACCATCGCCACGTGAAATATTTAGGTTCGTCTATAATACCGAAGATTAATAGTGAAAAATTTATCTAATTATTTTTCAAAATTATCTCCTTTCTTGCCAAACCCCTTAATCAAAAGATTCTCCATATATTAGATGGTGAAGATTATACGGTAATGATTACCATCGTAAGATAATGGAATCGGTGATCAGAGTTCAAAACCTGCATGGAGCTGTTTGTGTTTCACTTCGTGCGCATGCCTTCGGGAAAGGCATGAATCTATTTGTTTCCGCAAGCTATAGGTAAGTTGTTGGGCAGACTGAGTTCTTTAGCTTTGGTAAGGCAGCCAATCTTGGAGAAAAGCTCTAAATTCAAACCAGCTTTACTCCGTTAAAAATGGTCGTGTGCCACATTCTGCTTATCGTAGAGGAGTTGGATCAATACATGCATACAAACTCAGCAAACCAGATTTATTGATTTATGAGCCCATTTCCATATCGTACTCCCATGGTAAATCCATGTGTTCGAATCTAACCGGAACAAATTCTTTAATCCAAGTTCATGTGTTGAAGTTATAACAACATCTAAGCGATCACCTTAAAGTGATAAGTGTTGATTCTTTTTGCTTGGTATTATCTTATTTGTGTAGGTGGCGCTGATGACTGTTTAGCCAGGATATACGAGTTATATGCGACCACTGCCTTTTGTTCTACCGCTGTTGGCAACAAGCTGTGAAACGTGCTTTATATAGGCCAATCTAATTTGCATGCCCCTTCAAGAGACTACAGTAAGCAATCTTTTTGACAGAACTAAATGTTTAGACGCATATAGAGATTTGTCATTCATATATGCATAGAAGTGCTCATCGATGGGAATATACAAATTCGCATACACATAGATAGATAGATAGATAGATAGATAGATAGATAGATATTTTCATATATCCATTTATTTAAATATTCTTATATGTAATTTGTAATGTGCATACAGATGTTCTCTTGAATATTCAAACACTCACACATACATAATTGTATTCTCTGTCTGTCTGTCTGTCTGTCTCTCTCTCTCTCTCTCTCTATATATATATATATATATATATATAGGGAGAGAGAGAGAGAAAGAGAAAAAAATTATATATATATATATATATATATGTAAAGCAAACACTATATATATATATATATATATATATATATATATATATATATATATATATATATATATATATATATATATACACTTTTTGTTGGTTTTCTTTTGAATAATTATGTTGAAAATGAAATAGCCGTAATAGAGTATTAAAGATATTGTCTATAATCAATTTAGTTTTTCTTTTATAGATAGATAGATAGATAGATAGATAGATAGATAGATATGAAGAGAAAGATACTATCAGACTGAGATAGATAGATAGATAGATAGATAGATAGATAGATAGATAGATAGATAGACAGATAGATAGATTTATGAAAAAAAGGTGGGAAAAGTGAGTTTGAGAAAATCCAGATGAGCAGTAAAACAATATTTGCATAATGTGATATGTACTAT
Source organism: Sepioteuthis lessoniana (assembly GCA_963585895.1). Classification (NCBI taxonomy): domain Eukaryota; kingdom Metazoa; phylum Mollusca; class Cephalopoda; order Myopsida; family Loliginidae; genus Sepioteuthis; species Sepioteuthis lessoniana. Next base: position 134,766,763 of record OY757907.1, read on the forward strand.
TAGAAAGAAAGAAAGAAAGAAAGAAAGAAAGAAAGAAAGAATGGATAGATGGTAAAAGTAAAGAAAAATATTTTTAAAATCTTGTCGCATAGCCTAATTGTAAGCATGTCATCGGAGACAGACAGATCCACACAAATAAACCAAGAAACAAAATCCAAGACAAACACTGGGAGAAATACTAATGTATATATATATATATATATATATATATATATATATATATATATGTGTGTGTGTGTGTGTGTGTGTGTGTGTGTGTGTGTGTGTGTGTGTGTGTGGTGTTGGAAAGAAAGAAAGAAAGAAAGAAAGAGGGAAGAGGAGAGGACGATGAAGAGAGAGAGAGAAATAGATGCATTGGAAAAGTGATTAATAGAGAGTTACTCAGATCAAGATAGAGGCAGGGTAAGAGAAATACTGAAAGTTTAATATATATATATATATATATATATATATATATATATATATGGGGGGAAGAGTGAAGTAATAAAGATGGATAAATAGATACATTGAACGACAATTCAATAGAGAGACAAATCTTGATAGAGAGAGAGAGAGAGAGAGAGAGAGAAATAGATACCTTGAAAGAAAGATCAATAGAGAAACAGACAGATCAGGATAGACAAACTTAAGCTGATATAATTTCTTTTTTATTCTGTGAATAGCAAGTGTTGTTAATTTGAGGTTCATCAAAAAAAAAAAAAATTAAACCTTAAAATAAGTTTCTCTCACACACAAAAGAATATTTTAGTTTACAACCAAATTCGGCCAAAATATTATGAATACCAATAAATGAGCCACAGCTTAGCACGCAACATTCATTTTTGGATTAAAGATATTCTCATTCAGAAAACGAACAAAAGTTTTAAATTTGTTCAGAAAGCTTTAATTTGAGACAGTTTTCTCTTTAGCGAGGTTTGTGAGTTACCAAATGAGAATCACATTCACTACACTTCTAGTCTAGAATTTGGCTGAACTGAACCAGTATCAGCATTTGACTTTATTGAGGAAACATAAATTTGATGAATGGGATTAACCACGTCATGCCAAATTGAAATATCTTCCAACAAAAGAAGCCTCATTTTTGTTCCTGAGTAGCCATAAGTGTTTCAAGTTTAATGAATGAACAGATGAAAAGTTTTGTCTCAGTTAGGGTTTTGTGAAATGCTTTTAAAAATCAGTTGATAGAAACAGAAATATCATGAACTGTAATGCGCAGAAGTTGTTATTTTCTATTCGATCTGGATTTCTCCCAAATTTATTGTGGATCTTATACCCAGGTTAGAAAATTAGAACTAGTATTTCAGAATTGTAAATAAATACATCATCACTCATAAAATTTTTCAATGAACCACTTAGAATTTGTTGATTGTATCCCTTACGGTGGGATAAGACCCTCCTCTCCCCCCCCCCAAAAAAAGGGCTCTAGTATCACATTAAACTGCATCTGATGCTGAGGCTCTAATTCTAGAAATCTAGAGAGTGAAGTGAACCCATTTAATCACATTACTCCCAGGTTCACTCTTATCCCGAGTAGTAGTCCCTGTTAGAGTCTATTCTATGGGTCAAATCGATCTGTTTACAAATTATTGATATTTGATAGAAATACTTGATGTCATATCACTATAGATTATTTATATCAAGAATTATTACTAGAGGTTATAATTGTTTACTAAGGATTATTCTTATCATTATCATTATTATAAGTTACTTGAAACCATGTAACTGTGTGCAAATAAATGACTGTTATCAAGTAGAAATAATTACATGAAACTATATAATTATTAGTTTTCGTTAGGAATACTTGAAACAATACAACTGTATTATTATATGTAGTTGATTGCAATACTTGATAGTAATACATGTATGCAAAAAAAAATACTCTTCAGAAACAACATGTAAATATAACGGCACAATGAACGTGATTTTCTAACCTCTGAGCATAAAATAACGCAAGACGTGTTGACATGCCGTTTAAATTAACCAGTCAACCAACCTAAACTACTTACTGTAACTCTAGCCGGCCAATATGAATATTTTCTAATAAAACTCAAATTTCGTGAACTGATTTAACATTTTTAACATAAAGATGAAAAGAAAATAATCAAATAAATTGTATCATAAATAAATGACACCATCCAATCAATATACATAATCAATCAAAACAAAGGCAAGATGACCAGTCAGACAACGAGTGTAATATTTTACTGGTCAATGCGATTTCTATTGTCATATGAATTGAAACAATAACTAAACGTCTCATATAAGCTAGTGCTGTAAACGAAAGATTATTGATCGATAATGCCAATGAAATGAATGAAAGTCTTTGGGTGCGGTAAAGTTTGTTTTTTTTATTTAATTTTACAATTTGATCAATTCTGGGTTTTAAAAGTTTATAGTTTTTTAGCAGTGAGCATTAAGATGAGTGCTTTATATTGAAAGAAAGGCGCGTGGGATAATGGTTATCGTCTTTGGAAAATAAATATGGTCACACGAGTTCAAAACCTGGAAGATGCTGTTTGCGTTTCATTTCGTACTAATGCCCTTTGGAAAGGTATGAATACATCTTCTCTCACCTCAACTACGAAATTATAATATGATAGTCGGTATAGGAAGATTTTGAATTCAAATCCAACTGTCCTCCGCTTAAAAAGTGACCTGGTGTCACATCCCACCCATAGCAAAACGCACTCACTTACACACACACACACACATATATATATATATATATATATATATATATATATATATATATATTGATTTCGCCCAAACATTATGGAACCACGCCGACTGTATTCCACCAATCTTTCAAATAGGATGGTATACTTGCCTTAAAATAAGCATTAGAAATCCTTGATTTTACTTGTACGAGAACAAACCTGAAAATATTTAACCCTATCAGTCCTAAGGCTAATATATTTGATGAAATCCACTTTGTGTTGCACCATGACAGATAACAAGAGTATGAAAAAATGTACTACATCAATCTTTCAATTGCAGTCAATCTGTCTGCCTAGAAAATCAGCCGTCAATCTAGGATTAATTCTGGGCTTGATATTTTCTAAACTTTGCTTTGTATAGCTCAAATCTAAATGCTTTACGTCAATCTTTTATGTGGCAATGGTTAGAATCCACATTCGTTTATTTCTTCTGGGGAAAACTTGACCATTTAAGCTACTAAACAAGTCTGGTTGATTGGTGTTATTATCTATAATTGATTTAAGGATTTTCAAGAGAAAAAATATTAATAATCACTAATCCGTTATAAAGTTGGAATCAAATGAAAAAGCCTAATGGTTATGAAATAGGAAGAGCGAAAATCTGAACTATCTAAACGAAAGGGTCCTTCTAAATATTAAACGTACAAACAATGTGACCGTGGAGGCCAGGTATGGTTGGAATAGCACCAATACTAAACAGAAAATCTAATCTGCAAATATACTGGGAGTGGCTACAAAATAGTGAAGGGCTTATTTATACTGATCGATTTTTTATCGAAGGTTCGAAAGAATAAGTACTCATTTATTGACTTAAGCCTCAAAGAAAGTATTTTAACTGATAAAAGCCAACATATATAAAGATATGCGTTGTTTAAGCGGGGACAACCGTGATAGATAAATAGATAGATAGATAGATGAATACACTAAGATAGACTTATTAGTGTTATATGTAGACAGACAGATAAAATGTTATATATATATATATATATATATATAAACAAATTTACATAGAAAGAGAGGGAGAGTGAAATTGCATAATTTATTTTTACTCAACTGATATTTATTATTCAACATTATCTTTTCCTTGTCAATGCCCTTAACCCAACGCTTCTTTATGACTCCAATAAATCGAGCATTATTTACTGATCCACCCTTTACTACACAAAACTTTAAGCAGGTATTTACACAACCTTTTCTACCACAGACCGCATTTAACACAATGTCAATTTTAAGCTGAGTAAAGCTGATCTGAATTCAGCGTTTTCCTTCTCCGAAACTAGTAGCCCAACCTAGGATAAAGACTCCAGTAAGCCTTACTATTTACCAAGAGCAACAGAGAAAATGATGGATTCATGCCTTTCCCAATTCGTGTCATCAATTTCCTTTTCGATGACGATATCTGTTACCTAACTGCTCATTAAACTTTAACGGGCTCAAATAGTAAATAATTTGTATATTTTGTGTTTTAGACCTGTTCTGCCAAATATCACATTTTATGCGCTTTTCCTATATATATATATATATATATCATGTCGTGCCGCCAGCAGGGATATCTCTGATCCTCTCTCACCACTCCTCCCTATCGTTCATTGCTTCAGGTAGGTCCTCAGGGCTACATCCCCTATCCTCATAGAGCTGCTGTATGTAGGTTCGAGCTGGTCGTCCTGCTTTTACTCAGCCATATGAGGGGGTCCATTGGACAACATCACATGAGCTCGTAGAGAGATAGATAGAGAGAGGGGGAGGGGAAGAGAGAGAGTAATTATTTTCTTTAAAATCATTTTGTGACTTTTACATTATAATCATATCACGACTATTTTTAGCAGTCAAAGACTTACGTTGTTGATAGCTTGTAGTTACATTCTCTAATATCTCTTAAACGTGCCTTATCAATATTAGTTACAGTTAAGTTGTTTCTTGTCATTAAAAAAGGAAAACTTGTCTAACAGAAGTTGATTTAATTAGTCTTGAAAAACACTAGTTAAGAATTAAATGAAAAGGAAATGCGAATTTGTTTTGAGGTGCCACAATCGGTCAAGATCAAAAGTTTCCTAAATAAGGAAGCAGAAAAACAAGATATTAATGAATCAGCAGCGATCTGATAAGCTTAGCTTTGTTTGGAACAAGACTATAAGTGCGGAGCACCCATTTAGTCAATAATTATGCACATTACTGACTTATTGATTCAGCATTGTAGATTTATATATTTGGTATATTCCAGTAGTCTGTTTCTTCATAGGAAGTCACGTTACCTCATATATATATATATATATATATATATATATATATATATATATGGGGTATAAAACCAACGTAGATAAATCTGTCAGAAGGTTATACTAACAAAACTACATACAAAAAGTGAAACCACTGCATTAGCAAAGGTTTGCGAGATAAACTTATATATCATTTGAAACTTAGTTATCATTTTAAAGTAAAAGCTCTAGATATTTACTAAAATTTGCCTGCTTTATCGTAGAGCTACAACATAAGAACTTCCAATGACAATCTAAATCCCTACACTTTCAATGATTCATCAATGTATCCTTAATCTATTCTGACGCAATTTCTTAAGTTTAAGAAAAAATACAATTGCAAAAACAGTAACAGTGTCTCAAACGAAGGTTTTAATAAATGATGACCCTAGAATCAGACATGGATTCTGGCTGAAACATTATTGCCTCAATCCAAGACTCCCTGACAACAACCACATTATCACCCTGCAAGTTTGGTCTTCCGTCACACTTCAAGAATGTTAGAGCCCTGCAGATACAGCACATATTTTAGAGTCTCTTGATATATTTCCTTTTTTCTTTGTAGACATACCAAGGTGGGCCTGGTATGTTAACATATATTTAGAGGTAAAACCTTGACATCTTATTTAAAGAGGAAATATATTAATTATTCAGTCAAATTTCTTCCATTTTCTCGGAACACCTTCAGTTTTTTTCAGGTGAGGTTAAGTCAATAAGATCCCCAAAAGAACTCTTAACTCAACGATGTGGAATTAACCGGCTATATATATACAGGGTGTCCCAAAAATGTATACACATTAAAAACAATTGTAAACGTAGTGTTTAATTAGAATTTTATTATTTCAAAAGTGTTAAAACAGCGACTGTTGCAGGTTTTGTAGCGTAGACTTTGTCTTTCAGGTATCCCCATAAGAAAAAATCTAGTGGTGTGGGGTCTGGTGAACGGGGAGGATATTCAACAAAACCTCTTCGTCCAATTCACTTGTTTGGCAAGACCTCATCAAGGAAGGAACTAACATCGCTATGGTAATGTGGGGGTGCCCCATCTGGCTGAAAATAAAACTCTTCATCTCCAAAGTCTTCTCTACGCTACAAAACCTGCAACAGTCGCTAAATTAAGAGCGGCCATTGAGCATGAATGCGCCCAAATACCAAGGGAATCGTTTCATGATGTGTGCGATTCCATTGCTTGGCGTTGTCCGCAGTGTCTGGATCAAAATGGGCGTCAGTTTGAAAAAAGAAAGTGAAAAAACAATAAAATGATACTTGTATAATATTTTTACACATTTAAAATAATGAAATTCTAATTAAACACTATGTTTACAATTATTTATAATGTGGATACATTTTTTGGGACACTATATATATATATATATATATATATATATATATATATATAATGCGACTAGGATACCACCGCATTTTAAACTATCACCTGCGTGTTGCAGGTAAACTTAGGCAAATGGCAATGATAGCTCGATCTAACTAATGTCTTATCATTTTTTTTTCCTGATTAGTTATGATTTTACCTTGAACTGTTGCACACCGGACATGTTCTATTGAAATATCTTTTAAGACTGGTGAACCTAAGATTGTTAAACAATAAAGTTTGTATGCACATTTCATTTTATGCCGGAATGATACTGTTCTTGATATAATTTTCAACACAGAGTTGTATCGATTTTCCGACGTGGCATAAAATGTTTGACCATAAATGATAAAAATGCTAAGACACTAGCTAGATGAAGCGACCATTGCCATTTTCCGACGTTCAATTGCATCACATAAATGATAATTTAAAATGTAGGAGGTATTTCTCTCGCACCCTGAAAATAGCCAATATATTTTCCGATTGAATGATTTAAACTCTCGAACACATAATCTAGAAATTTCTTAAAAAACAAAGATGGTTTGTTTGAGTTCTTTTGATACTACTCACTCCCAGTTTCACGGAATTAATCAAACAATTTGGTTGGCTTTATGAAAAGTGTAGATCAGAAAAATTTTACATAAAATTCATTTCTCATACGTTTTTAAAGCCTACACGAAAAACAAGATATAAAGATATTCAAGAATTTTCAAGTTATGTTAAAAATAATCAAGTTGGATATGACTGAATCTCGTTACATAGAATTTTCAACTATTTATATAACACAAATTATGAATTCCAAAGATAGATAATTACTCGTATACACGTCTTTCTTAATAACAGTATATACGCTAGCATGTATCTATCTGTAAATTCCAGGACAAGGCAGTTTTTATCATTCCAAAATAAGTAGTTTGCTTTGAATAGCAAATACTTTTTCAGCTACCTATGAACTAAAAAGGTTAAAGAACAATTACGTCGTGTCTACGAATCAACCAACCGTGACCCATTAAAATCCACCAAAGTGGTTGAGACCAGAATGCTACAAAGACAAATATTCAACTATGTCGTCCTCTTCTCGCACATATGAGACCTTTAAACGTGTCTCCACCTATTTGGTGCTGTCACACACACACACACACACACACATATATATATATATATAATCATGATAAACATTTGACTCTAACACCGTTTTAATCCATAAAATCTTTACAGTACCCTTTGCCGAGCAATATTACAATATTTCCAAGTGTAAAATAGGATGATAATAAAGCAGGATAAAAATTCACTTCGTAGAGTTTCACGCTGTCGATACTCAGGTAAAGTCAGCAATACCCAAACATATATATATATATATATATATATATATATATATATGCCAGGACACTGCTGGAGAAGCAGGGACTAACTCATAAGAGATGTACTCTTATGGACCCCCACACATGGCCGCGCAAAAGCAGGACGACCAGCACGAACATACATTCAGCAGCTATGTGAGGATACGGGATGTTGTCCTGAAGACCTACCTAGGGCGATGAACGATAGGGAGGAGTGGCGAGAGAGGGTCAGGGATATCCGTGCTACCAGCGCGATATGATGATGATATGCCAAAAATTCTTGTAATCAAGCTGCTTCCATGAAAAATAAGCTAAAAAGAAAAAATTGTGTGACAGAGATAGTTATACCTCTTCTATCAGTGATAATGGTTGTCAGTGAATAGGTGTAAACACCACAAATCAGAATGCTGATTTTCTATGCAATTAAACTCTTTCACTTGAAAGGTTGACGTAAGCTTAATAAAAAAAATGAGATTCTGGACGTGGTATAATGGTTACTGAGCTTGTCTTTCAGGCTAAAAGTAATTAATTCCAAATATCTTTTGTTGTCTCTCACCTCATAGCAATAAGCGAGGAAAGCATACCTCACAGTTATCTTCTTATTCGGTGTTTCACACTTGTTGCCTAGTGCTATCCTAAATCAATCTAAATAAATAAAAAAAACAATTAGATGTCATCTCAGAGTAGCGATGACAAAGGTCTTACTAGTCTTTACTATGGTAATAAACTAAGTCCTCGATAGACGCTAAAACGTGTAATGCCTTTGTGGGAGGCTATGATAAATTTTGTCACTCTCTATATGCCAATAATGGTTAATAAAATAACTATCCGATTATAGTTACTGTACAGTGAGATACGATCCTACTGGATACTCCAGATATTACCATGTGCCAAACTAAGCAAATTTTAATATAAATATTCATGGTGCCAATGATCAGTGTTCAAACACAGTTAAAATCTAGGATTTCGAATTTGTTTTAGAGAAATTGCTTCTATTGGTAAGGTTAGCACAACACTATCTCGAAGCTTTGCTATTTCTCGTCAATCGAGCGATCATATATATATATATATATATGATTGCTCGATGGATGAGTAAAAGCATATATAACAAAGCAAGCACGAATATATATATATATATATATATATATATATATATATATATATATATTCGTGCTTACTTTGTTATATTTTTACTTTTGTTGTGGCTATTGTTGAAACTAACTATATACAAATCGGCGGGAGATTTTTATCTCCTATTTCATTCTCATTTTCGTTTTCTCTTTCAGACTAAATCTCTTCTTTCACCATTTTTCTTTCTATTTAACCCTATTTCTGACTTAGATTTTTCCTGTCTTTCTTTTCTTCTTGTTACTCCCTCTTTTTCGTTCTTTTTTCTTTCTTTTTTCAACCTTTCTTTTTTTTTTTTCCATCTCTCTTTCTTCTTTATTTGTTCCTTTCTTTCTCACCATTGTTCTGCTTATTTTTTACTACCCTATCTTTTATTTTCTTTTTCTTTCATTCTCTCAATTTTTCTGTTTTATCTATTATTTTTTTCTTTCTCCTGTTTATTCTCTCTTCTTTTTTCGGTTTTATTTATTTATCTATTTATTCAGGTGGTCTTTATTCGTTTCTTACTTTCTATTGATATCATCATCATCATCATCATCATGTCGCGCCGCCAGCGCGGATATCCCTGACCCTCTCTCGCCATTTCTCCCTATCATTCATCGCCTCCGGCAGGTCTTCAGGGTTACATCCTGTGTCCTCACATAGTTGCTGTATGTAGGTTCGTGCTGGTCGTCCCACTCTTGCACATCCATATGTGGGGGTCCACAGGAGTACATCGCTTATGAGCTCGTCCTTGCTTCTCCAGCAGTGTCCTGCGTGTCTGGTTCGTCGAACTTGTATAGTTTTCGTGATGGGGGCAAGTGTCCGTATAGTTGGAGTCTCGTGGGGTGTTGTCGCCAGGACTTGTTTAATACTGCTCTCAACATTCTTGTGTAATTTCCGTCTAGTTTCCTCTCCAGCCGCTTCGTAAGCGTCCATGTGGTGCATCCATATAGCAGTATCGACACAATCTCTGCCTGGAAGAAACTGCGTTTCATTTTATCAGTTAGGTCCGACTTCCATATGATCGAGAGCCTATCGATAGCTGTCCATGCCTTCGTCAGTCGTGTGTCGATGTCTTTTTCGGTTGATGAGACGCTACTTCCTAGGCAGGTGAATTTGTCTACTAGTTTCAGAGAGGCTCCGTCTAGTGTGGCAATGTTGCCCGTTTGGTTGTAACACATATATCTCATCTTAACTTATTGAAAACTCAACTATTGTATTTATATTGTCTCACTTTTTCTCTCTTTTATTTGCCTGGCCATATATATATATATATATATATATATATAAATGAAACGCAGTTTCTTCCAGGCAGTGGTCGTATCGATACTGCTGTATGGATGCACTACTTGGATGCTCACAAAACGGCTGGAGAAGAAGCTAGACGGCAATTACACAAGAATGTTGCGAGCAATATTGAACAAGTCCTGGCGGCAACATCCCACAAGGCATCAACTATACGGCCACCTGCCTCTCATCACAAAAACTATCCAAGTTAGGCAAAACACACATGCAGGACACTGCTGGAGAAGCAGGGACGAGCTCATAAGTGATGTACTCTAATGGACCCCTACATATAGCCGAGCAAAAGCAGGACGACCAGCTCGAACCTACATACAGCAGCTATGTGAGAATACGGGATCTAGCCCTGAAGACCTGCCAGAGGCGATGAACGATAGGGAGAAGTGGCGAGAGAGGGTCAGGGATATCCGTGCTAGCGGCATGACATGATGATGATGATATATATATATAGTCTTTCCAAGTGCAGTGGTTACTGTCTAAAAGTTGAACACACACCGACTGTATAATAAATGTAATCATAAATATCAGTAAAACCTGAGAAAGTTGACTATCTAAAGAATAAAGCCAAGAACTCAATGTTGAATCTAAATCAAACAAGGCTTTGCTCACATGTAAGTTTAGCTTAACATAATCTGCATATCTATACATGACATTCTACCATTTCTATGTAAGTAAAGTTGGTGACCTTAGTCGAGGATGACCCGAAGTCTCCCTTTTCGATAACTACTACACCATGGTGTAGGGGAGGGCGCTACTCCTTTCCCTGGATTGCTCCACTTTACCCTTGATCCGTACCTTATAATGTTGAGTGTTAAGCAAGATAGCATCAAGTATCATTTTTTGCGTCTTTGGTATGACTCGACCTGGGATTGAACCCAGGTCTCCTGTTCGATCTCAAGATAGAATTATAAAAAAGGATGTACAACTAAAGGAGATATCACAGAACGCTAATTAAATTATGATGAGTGGTTTCCCGGACTATTGGTTCTGAATCCCGATTTTATGTAAATGTTAGTTATTTATGAGAATTGGTGTAATGTTTATTGACAAAGAAAATTGAATCAAAGAGATTAAGTCTATTTGTGATCACTTAGCGCTAATGCCCTTGAGAAAAGGCATGAGTCACCACCTCCCTTCATTTGTTTTATTGCCATATATCTTAATGAAATATCTCTAACTTGTTTGCTACTTTGGTTGATGTTGAAAATACTGGTTGAATAAGCACTTAGGGAAATCACTCTCCCCTAATTATCCTACCAGCTAAAGTAGTCTATAGCAAAAATACTCACTTTTAACGAGGAGCTAATAGTCAAAATAATACTAACATGCACAGTTGTAAATAAAAGCAGGTGTATACATGTGTGTGTGTCTGTGTGTGTGGTTAGTTATTTACACCTCTGTTTCTACGGCTCCTGCAAATCGAGAACCCTGCTAGATAATTCAATCGAAATTCACGTAATAATTATTCAATAAATCATCTAATATCGTTAAAAAAAAGTGAGACTGAAAATTAGATATGAAAATGCATTAGGAACGAAATTGTTGTCCGGATGAGAAAGAAAGAAAGAAAAAGAAAGAAAGAAAGAGAGAGAGAGAGAGAGAGAGAGAGAGAGTGTGTGTGTTGTGTTTGTGTGTGTGTGTGTGTGTGTGTGTGTGTGTGTGTGTGTGTGTGTGTGAATTATGGATTGATATACCATATCATCAAAAAGCTAGCTGACAAGAGAAAGGAGATAAAATAGGAATAACCCATGCAGTTTGTGATCAGTTTCACTGTTAAAACGGTAAGGGAATAGTAGTATGGATATTCGTATCCCTGCCAACCCTAACCAAAATGGGAACACCTACAGTTCACTGGCATTTCATATTGCTGCAGTCAAAATTGGAGCAAAATATTTTCCCAGCAGCGTCATGTGACTGAGAGCTTCGTTCCAGGGAATTCCTTTATCTTTGAAGGCGTCGATCTAAAGACAACACGTGACACAACATCTAAGTCACTGAATATTTCTTCTCAAGGTGGACATGTTTTGTTAAGTTTTGTTTTAGTTTTTTGCTTTTTGCTTTTCATCTATTTTTATCTATTTATTTTTTTGTGATTTTTTTTTTCAATACCAGAGACACACCTACGAACTGCGTGACAAAATATGATACAAATTATAATGAATATGTATACAGACCTTCAAACATACTGAGTAAATAAAGAAATCTGGGTCAGTATAGGCCAATTCTTTCCATTTCAGTTTGTTCGCATCTATCTATCTATCTATCTAAGCTATTAATATCTATCTATCTATCTATCTAGATAGATAGATAGATAGATATTGATAGCTTAGATTGACAGATATATATACTATATATATATATATATATATATATATATAGTAGTAAGACCATAATAGTCGAGGGTAACCCGAAGGCTCCCTTATCGATAGCTACTACACCAAGGTGTAGGGGAGGGCGCTACTCCTTCCCTTTATTGCTCTACTTTACCCTTGATCCGTACCTTATAATGCTGAGTGTTAAGCAAGGAGGCATCTAGTAGCATTTTTTGAGTCTTTGGTATGACTCGACCTGGGATTGAACCCAGGTCTCCCGGGCCATTGGTGAACACTCTAACCACTAGGTCAATATATATATATATATATATATATATATATATATATATATATATATATATATATCTCTATATATATATATATATATATATATATATATATATATATATATCTGCTTTTCAGTCAATCTTAGCTAGCAATCTTTAATCTTTTCATACGTCTGTCTTTCTTAGTTTGCTGATATCTATCTCAGTCTCTTCATATCTATCTATCTATTTGTCTCTCTGTCAATCGCAATTTGCTTATGTCTAATTATGTAGGTCTTTTCATATTTATCTTTCACTCTATCAATCTTTCTGTCAGTCGCAATTTGTTCACATCCATCTCCGTTTTTTTCATATTTATTTTTCTATCTAAATTAGAAATAATCTTTTTAAAGTGCCCCCAAAGAAAATTATGTACATGCATATATGCAAAAAGTGATATTAAAAATGTGATTCTTAAAATTTCCCTTAGCGCAAAATGCATTTTTATTTCCCCTGAATTAAAATCCGAACATTAACTGTTATTTTGTTTTCACGGATTTAAATGTTTACGTATATAAGTGCACATGTATATATGTGCATTCGTGACATTTTCTTAAACTTTAAAGAGAATATAGTTTGACTTGTAGTAACAAATGTACTTCCAATGTTTAGCAATGTCTGGTACTAGGCTACAAGTGTGGAGCAGCGGCTACAGAAAAGAAGTCCAATAATTCTATTGTTTCCAAATCGTCATCATCATTATCTAGCGCCGCCAGCGCGAATCTCCCTGACCCTCGAAAATATTTTGATGCCTAATAAATTTAAACGAAAAATGCATTGTAAGAGAAAAGAACTAGTTAAGGTGGCCAAAATATCATCAAGAGACGCCAATTAAAGATAAAGTCATATAAATTTATCTGACATGAAGTTGTAAAATAGTTTAAGCAGTTTTTCCTCTCGCTAACATTCCATAAACCATTAGTCTTTTAAATCGCCTTTCCTTTCGACATTTTGTACATTTCCGAATAAACCACTCCTCATCACCATATCTTTTTAATTTTATTTTAAGAATTCACCTTCTAGTTTTTCGTGAAAATAGCCGTTTTTATTTGCCCTGTTCCAAGCGCTATGGGAAATGAATGTTAAAAGGTCATTGGCGTCATGTGTCCGGTAGAGTTTATCTCTATCGGGACACCTATGACATTTTAAAAAATGCTTTTTCTCCAGAACTGATTAGGTCCAAGAAGAAATATGTTTTTGTCATTTTTAAGTAACCTGTTAGGGGTTTGTCTCGTTCGACTAAATTAGTGGTGGGTACATAGGGGCAGGGGTTAGGTCATATGGCTCATCCTATAAAAAAAAGAAAAGATTTACTGAGAATATATATTTATTGTTCATAACTTCCTTAGAAAGCCAACCATTAGTTCTGGCGTTTGCAAAATTTAGCCGAACATAGGGATGCGCACTTGCCGTATCGGTTATTGCTATAGGGAATGGAACCGGTAACGCGAGTTCAAATCCTCTATTAGGCTGTTTGCGTTTCATTTCACGCTAATGTTCTCGGAAAACTCATTAATCCCTCTGTTCTTCATCCTCCCGCTATGAGTAAATACTTGGGCAAACTGGGTTCTTTAGCCTTGGTGAAGTAACTTGTCTAGGAAAATGAAAACTGAATTCTAACCAAAAATACTCCTTAAAAATTGACTTTGTATCCCATCTTGTCCATAGTGGAGGGGTTGGGTAAATATATACACAGCTAAGCTTTCTATATATTTACTCAGGAAATACGTACGAAATGGGCACGGCGACAAGAGTCCAAACCTTTGACAAGACTGTTTGCATTTCACATTGTGCAAGTACCCTTGGAGAAAGGTATATATCTAATTATTCTCTCGCTAGCTATGGGTAAATAGTATGTCAGGCTATGCTCTTTAACCTTGCTATCACAACCAGTCTAAGAGAAGAAAATCTCTGAATTCAGTCCTGCTAAAAAATGACCTGATGTCGAATCCTGCTCGTGCTGAGGGGAAGTTATATATATATATATATATATATATATATATATACTGCTGGAGTAGAGTAATCAGAGCAGACTGAACTCATTGCAGAAAAAGTAGCTTGTGAGACTGACTCGCTAACAATCGTTCGACGATAGACTCTGTTTTTAATCTGTCAATCTATCTAAGCCTGTTTCTATCTAAATCGACTCAAATCTATTTTATATCCATCTATCCCACTCATCTTATATCTACCAATTGAGTCTATTCCAATCTATTTATCGATCTATCGACCAAATTTTTCCCTCTATTATGGATTGATGGAAATACAAGTCGTTAATATGAATATGTTTTTATAAAGATTACAAGTTCTCTGGATTGAATGAAACAAATAAATAAATTGTAATAAAACGTTTTGATCAATTTTTGATTTTCATATTGAATCATAGAACTTGACCTGCGCTGATTTTTAAAACAGAATTTTTTTTCCTTTTTGCTAACTTGACTCAAATGTAGATTATTTTCAAAAAATAATGTTGTACCAATCATCTGACGTAACGTGAAAGCTTCCTAAAATTTAAGATTCTGAATTTGCTAGGATTTTAATGTCGTCTACTGTCATGGATGACAGCCCCACAACCGTTGCAACACAAAAATATATCAACCAAAACGGACCTCTTGCTAAAGATTGTAATGAAGGCATTTTTTCAACAAAGTTGACCTTAAAACTAATTTGTTATCTTTTTAGTTGCTAAACTAGTGAAGCTCGTTACCAAAAGGTTATCAAATATTTACTAATTTCCAACCACAACAGACATGTTTATTCACTCAACCAAATGTGCCTGTCTTCTTAGATAGTAAACATGTTAGTCATATGGATATATATGTATATAAAAGTATGTCAAAGTCGAACTGAAGTTTTATTGCAAAATTAAACCTACAGATTCTCAGATATTAACCTCCTCCCTACGGATACGCATTACTTAAACACCAACATCTTCTTTAAAGAAGAAGAAGAAGAAGAAGAGAAACGGCAAAACAAAAGATAAAGAACAGGCCAGAAAAGAAGAAACGGGAAAAAGAAAGAAGAGTATGAAGACATAGATCGGAGAAAGGAAAAAAGAAAAGAATAAACAGGGAGAAAGGAAGGGAGCAGAGAGAAGTTGTAAAAGAAAGAATAACAGCAGCAAATATGGGATTATTATTATTATTATTATTGTTGTTGTCGTTGTTGTTGTTGTTGTTGTTGTTGTTATTATTATTATATAACCTATTTGTAAAAGCCCATGACTAGAACGTGCCAGGTCAGAGTGACATATGTGTAACGAAGTGACTTGCATCCAACTGCGATTTCTACTGTTCCACCCACACATAAAAAATTTTCCTACAGGTACAAACATCCACGATTTCTCAGGTGTTTTCTCATGTGAACCTTGTTTCATGCAGTGACTCAGACACGTTGGTATTTTTTTTATTTTTGAAAAATATTCAGAATTTAGTCCAGAATTATACGTGAACCATTTGCTATGAATATCGATTCAACTCCTGTTTAGTTGACTCAACATTCTTTCTGTTTAGTAATCAATTATTAAAGAAAAATATTTTTTTACAAAAATACAGCAAACAACCAAATAAACTCTTCTTTGAAGTGGTCAGTCTAGAGAATATCAAATCTGTACTTTACAGGTCGATTTTGCAAATGTGCATGTGTTTTTGACGCTTGTATGTTTGAGGAAGCGCTCATAGCGTAAAAGTTGTCGTCGTTGGATGTGGTCTTGGTTATCCGTGTTCAAAAACTGAAAGATACTGTTTGAATTTCACAGAGCATTAATACTCTTGAGAAAGGGTATTCTCCCTCCCAGCTATGAATAAATTGCAGGGCCGACTGGGCTCTTTAACCTTGGTATCACAACTAGTCTTGGTGAAGAAAAATTCTGAATTCAAACCACTTGATAACCTGGAAGAGGATGGGCCTCGCCAGGCAATTCCTATCCAAGCACGACTATGACCAAACTAAGTTACCGGACTCGTTAGATAGTGTGTGAGTGAGTGTGTGACAGAGAGGGAAGGTGAGAGTTTTGAGACTATCTCAAGGTGCTCAGGAATACCCCAAAAGGCTAAAACTTTAAAAATTTTAAGGTCACAGCATTAAATATTACTCCATTACAACTGTTTCCTCATTATCTCCTCCTTTTTTTACAGCTTTTCTCTCTATGCTAATATCTGATAATTATTGCAAAGTCTGCCACAAGGTCATAATAATCGAGTCCTCACAGGGATAATTATAGTCTATTTCAAACGTAATTGGTAAAATGTTCTCTTTGAAGACATCAGTCTATTTTTACACGCTTTGATAAAACAGCAGCAAAATAAAGATTTTTAGAATAAAGCTTAAAATAAAAAGCTTTAAGGGATGAAGTTTAAATGATGCTTTAAGAGTTTCTTAGGTTCAAATAAGATATGCCAAGAAAGTTCTAATCTACTAAAATCTATTGATAGATTTTTTTCAATGAAAGAGAATTACAGTGGTCGTTCAAAAAGCTCAAATTCCCACCCAGATTTTAGATTTATTGTACACCTCTCAACTTTGTATGAGACTCGCCTGCACAGAAATTAAGATAGCAATCTGAATTAGTTTTTCTAGTTTTATAAGAAGTGATTGTGTGTTGCTACAAGAAATATTTAGCGATGTCTTTTCTTTCTGATTGAGGCTTATAACTTTTTGAATGACCCTCGTATCGTAAAAGCAAAAAAAGTTGAATGTTATTTTATGCTGAAAAGGATTTACTGTGGATATATATTTATTAATTGCCCGTGGAGGTGCCCGTGGTGTAATGGTTATCGTCGTAGGAAATGGACACGGCGACACGAGTTCAAATCCTAGACGAAACTGATTGCATTTCACAAAGCACTAATACACATGGGAAAGGTATGAATCCAATTATCCTCCCTCCAGCTCTGGGTAAATAGTAGGGCAGACTAGGTTCTTCAGCCTTGGCGAGGCGACTAGTCTAGGAGAAGGAAAACTCTGAATTCAAACCAGTTAAACTCCGCTTCAAAATTGACCTTGTGTCATATCCTGCTCGATCGGAGGGGTTGGTAAATATATATATTTATTAATTACAATTTCTTAGAAAACCACAATTCTGATCTTCTGACAAAAATATTTGCGGACATTTTTTTTTTTTGTAAAAATCCCATCGCTACTCCAATCTTGTTAAGTTTGCGATGTCGTAAAATGTTCAGAAATGAGAAAGTAGTCGAAAACTTTGTGTTAATTTGTGAGTAGAGAAGCTAGAAAAAATTTGTTTCTTATGCCTAGGTATGGTAATGTTACAAAATTTTATTGACATTTGAGAAGCTTAGTTTTAGCCTGATAAAATACCACAATGGTAAAGCGTCGAGAGGTCCATTGCAGAAGTAATAGCTTTCAGGACGAGCTCACTAACCATCACACTTAAGCAGTCATATATATATATATATATATATATAATTCTGTTTATATGTATCTCATTCTCTTCCTAAATTCCTATGTGTCTATCAATTGATCGATCTCTTTTATTCTATTCTTATCTATCAATCTATCTATCTGTCTATCATACTCTTCTCATATCTATCTATCTATCTATCTATCTCATTCTGATCCTATCTATCTATCTATCTATCTATCTTTCTATCTATCTCATTCTGATCCTATCTATCTATCTATCTATCTCATTCTGTTTATATGTGTTTCATTCTCTTCCTAATTACCTATCTATCTGTCTATCGATCAATCGATCTTTTTAATTTTGTTCTTATCTATCTATCTATCTATCTATCTATCTATCTATCTCGGTCTATTTATATCTATCTATCTATCTTAATGTTAATATCTATCTATCTATCTATCTATCTTAATGTTAATATCTATCTATCTATCTATCTATCTATCTAAGCCTGTCTATATTTTAATTTGAGCACATCTATTTTTTCCATTCAAGTCATTTCATATCAACCAATCAATCTGTTCCAATCTATCTATATATCTATTCTACCAGTACTATGGATTAAAAACACAAGTTGTTAATATGAATAAAATGTTATTTTACATTTTACACTAATTTAATCGAATTGCAAACTTTATTTTGGTTGAAACAGTCACAACTTTTAGGTCGTAGTACTATCAAACATTTGACAGTTGCCTGTCGTATTCGGTGACTTTCTCAGAATTTTAAACTGGATTCTTTATTCAATATGTAGGATTATTATGTAATCATTCTACGACCCATTCTTGCGCATATGTTTTATTACTTATTTTTTCTGTTATTTCATTCCATCTTAAATTCATCTACTGTTCATTCCACTGAAATAGAATCTCTGGATTCTTATGCCTATCCCAAGAACTGAATTTACAATAACCGGATAAGCAACCGCACTTAATCCCCGCTGCTGTCACATAGTCTTAGTATGGGCAGCGCAATCTTACTGACTGGACTAGTAGTAACTGTAAAAAAAAGATGTAACTCCTTTGTCAACCATGACAGGAGCCAGTCAGTTTTTTTTAAGTATTTAAATTGTGCGTAATAGCTTTATGTTGACAAGAGAACAACAGGAGAAATAACTTGAAGCAAATGTCGTCTTTGATTTAATCTACCAATAGAGAAAATCGTATGATGAAGCTGAAATTTATTTATCTCATATCTCTCTTTTTACACCTACTCATTGCATTTTTCATAAACTAATTCCGACATTTGCTCTGACCTTTCAAATGGGTTTTACTTGTTCGACCAGTGCCTCAGAGAAGTTGTCGTTTTTTGCTTTATGGAAATAAATCAAAAACTGGTTTTTTGCTTTTGCTTCAAAAGTCTTTATATCAATAACAAAACACACACATACACACACACACAGAAATACACACACACACACACACATTATTATTATTATTATTATTATTATTATTATTATTATTATTATTATTATCCAAGCCAGGAGACCAGAACTAATGATGATTTACAAAAATAAAAAAGATAACTTGCCGTCTAGTGGATTTTGCCGGCCCAGCGGACCACAGAAAGAAAATTAATGAAAGCATAAAAAGATACAAGTACTTAGACCATGCTAGAGCACTGAGAAAGCTGTAGAACGTGAGGATCACGATGATATGGATTGTGATTGGCACACTTGGAATGGTCCCCAAAGGCTTAGAAAGGGGACATGAAGAGTTGGAAATTGGGGTAAGAATCGAGACTATCCGGACTGCAGCATTTGCTAAAATCGGCCAGAATACTCAGAAGAGTCCTGAAGACCTGAATTTGCTGTCACTCAGACTCCAATGAAATATCACCAGCTAACGTTAGTGTGAAAAAATCGCAAGACATGCTCTCACTGAAACACTCGTAAGAAACCATCTGCAAACGCTGATGTGAAAAACTCTCAAAGGAGTAAATAATAATAATAATAATTTATTGACAGGAATAATTTAACTTAAAAATGATCATATAGTTGTTTGTTCACATGTAAAATTAAAACACATCAGATCGTTTATGCTTTGATATTACAAAACGTAATGATGCAATCATCTTAACAATTCAGCCTAGTTAATCTTTCATATTTCATTAATATTGGAGAAATAAGTTTATTATATTTATCTAGTAACGATTAGCAAAGACACGGAGAGTTGTCGGTCATATGGAAGTCAGATCTGACCGATAAAATAAAACGCAGTTTTTTCCAAGCAACGGTCGTGTCGAAACTGCTATATAGACGCACTACATGGACGTTAACTAAAAGTATGGAGAAAAAGCTTGACGGCAATTACACAAGAATGCTGCAAGCTGTATTGAACAATTCCTGGAGGCAACACCCCACAAAACGGCAGTTGTACGACCACCTACCACCCATCACGAAAGGTATCAAAGTTAGACGAACCAGACATGTAGGACACTGCTGGAGAAGTTAGAACGAACTCCTAAGCGATATACTCCAGTGGACCCCTTCGCATGGATAAGCATAAGACTGACGACCAGCAAGAACCTATATACAACAGTTCTGTGCCGATACAGGATATAGCCTTGAAGAACTCCTGGGAGCGATGGACGATATAGACGGGTAACAAGAGAAGGTCAGGGAGATCCGAGCTGGCAGCATGACATGATGATGATGGTGATGATGAAATTTATCTATTTGAATTGAAGCATTTGCAATGAGCTGGTGACGTGGTTTGTTACTAGAAGTTCCGGTAAAAATTGTCCAATCTTACAAGCTTAATGGTTATATAGGGCAATATATATATATATATATATATATATATATATATATATATATATATATATATATATATATATTATACTAGCTTTTGAAAAAGTCTTTATAATGATTCGTCCAAATCTGGACAACCTAGAAAAACTAACATACTGTCTCATTCTGCAACAGGCAATATATTTTAGAAATGATTTTAAAATAATTGTCACCACCATAAAACATGATTGATCGATTGATCAATTGATTTTAACATCATGTTAAGTCGTCTATAACCATTGGTTAGGGAATTGCATTCAATGTAGATTTTTTATTTACTTTTTTGTGTAGTTTTTTTTTTTTTTTTTGCAAGAATTTTAAAGTTATATGACATCAAGTATTCCTCTCCAATACAAATAATTTCCACACGGTTGTATGGTTTATAGTATTCCTGTCTAATGCTAATAGTTACAAAGTTTCAAGTAATTATATCTATAAAATAATAGTTATTTGTTTGCACACAGTTATATGGTTTCAAGTAACTTATAATAATAATCCTTATAAAACAATTATAGCTTCAAGTAAATATTCTCAAAAGAAATAATTTACTGTTATATGACATTAAGTATCTTATGGAATACAAATAATTCTTAATCAGATATGCTTGACCCATAGATGGAACCCTTACAGGTACTATCACTTCAAGTCAGAGTGAACCTAGAAGTAATGATAATAAAAGGGTTCTCTCTATAAAACCTGACTTAAGGAGATTTTGGCTCATAGAATGTTATCTTTAAAAAGTCGTATGTTACTAAAGAAATATCGGGGGAAAAAACATACCCAATTCCCCATAGGGGAACTTGGAAAAGTAATATGAAGTGACAACTCGATACATAACATCTCTGGGTCTGATAATGGGAAATATATTAAAAGAGTATGCGAGGGGTGTCACTTGTACTGTATTATATTTAGGTTTAATTACAGGGAAGAAAGTGCTACAGTAAAGGGTTATATGTCTGGAACCTTTGTCGTTCCGTTATATCAAATTAAGGGTATAGTAAGTTGAATCCATTAATATAAGATAAGATTATGCTAACATACGTCCAGAATCATACGGGTCAATCATAAGTTTTTCAACATTAAACTAACCTGTTAGCCCCTCCTATTGAACACGAACTAATCATCCAACCCCATTTCCATCGAGAAATTATGACAAACTGCTGAAATTTACACTCAACAAAATAAATTATAATTGCATCTTTTTGCCTGACTATGGTGAGAGACGTATCCCATAATCAGCTTTAGTCGTGGGAACACAACTCATATAGCGTGTCTTGAACTGGAATAACTTGGTGGAGCCCATCCCTCTCCAGGTCTGGTTTGAATTCAGATTTTTCCTTCTCCTCTCGATCTCCATACCAAGGCTAAAGAGCCCAGTCTATCCTCCTATTTATCAATACCTAGTGGAAGAATAGTTGGATTCATACCTTACCTTCATTCAGGATTTGAACTTTTCACTTCCTACGGCGATAACCGTTACACTGCAAGCGCCTCTAGGGTACGTTTAGTAAATATCAAAGGACGTCTGTTGTGTGGTTGTGGGGAAGCTAGTCTCGGAGATTAATACAAGGGCAATTAGTTCGATTTTGCTGGTACTTTGTTATACTAACCTTGTGTCATACTAAACTTGGCCTTGTCCATTTCTAATATCGTTTAGTAGCAAGAAATGCAATCTCTCTGATCAATAATGATGTTGATCATAAATGAATGATAATTATTGGGATTTGCCAGATAAAAATAAGTTTCACAATATATTAGTAAGAATCTACTGGACCCGTCTCTAATGCATTTATATATCACTGAATTTACTGTGGTTTTGAGCCAGACTTATTAGTTTATAATTTTATCAATGAATGTTTTGTTTCAGTGTCCAATCGCATCAGTGAGTGCACGTATAAAGAAGGTTGGGTAAAAAAAATAAAGAAAAAATCTGGATTTCACAGCGTAGGTGGGTGTACCAGGCAAAATATGCGGCCAACTAAAGTAGACACACATGTCCACATAAACTACCGTCCTTTATTCGCATGGAAGATGTGGATTTGAAAGAAGTAAAAGTAACGCTGGTAATATTTCTCACAATTTAATTCTGCTATAGATGCTTAGTGTAGCGTGAAAATATTTCTGCTAAGCTTTTTTTTTTTACACTTAGCTGCAGAAAAAGTGTGTGATAAAAAGAAAATCCCTGTGACATTCAAATTAATTTCACATTTTACGAACTAGTTACAATTTGTGCTTTTTGTCAGTTACAGAATAGTGAGTTCGATCTACACTTTGTCAATCACACCATTTTGTGCAAGACAAAATGCAGTCTATACAATTCTTATTGGATGCCAACATACTTATTCTAGCAGTTCATTAACGATATGTAGTGAGTACGATCCTCACTGGGTGCTCCAACCTTGTTCTACAGACAGTTATTCATATATAATGAGTTCGATTCTCGCTAAGTGGTCCCACACTTTTGACCTAGTACTAGAAAAACCTGAGCTTAGTAAATCTTTTAATTGAATATTATGTGAGGTCGCGCTATTACGTTCACTTTCGGGCAAATACACTTGGGAAAGGTATGAACCCCCTTATCCTCCCAGCTACGGGTTAAATAGTACCACTACTGTTCTTCTAGGAGAATAGATTTGGCATTAAATAACCTACAAAGGTTGATATTCCATTAAACAAAGAAACCAAACCAATCGATAATTAAATATCTAATTGTAAAAGAAAGAACATTACCTTTATATTTTCGATGATTAGAGCGATTTTATATTTCTGAAATAATTGTTTGATTTGCGTTATACGGAAAAATAGCCAAAAATAAAAATAAATTCTCGATGCTGTATCATACTCATCCCGTCCGCCATGAATACGATGCGACACAAGGTCGATTTTTAAGCTTAGCACAACTGGTTTGAATTCAGAATTTTTCTTTTCCTTCTTACCAAGGCTAAAAAACCCAATGTGTTCTACTTAACGATAACTCAGGGAGAACAGAGGGATTTATGACTTTCCTGAGGGCATTAGCTCAAAGAGAAACACAAACCACCTTCGTTTAAGATTTGAACTAGGGTCGCCAATTACATTTTCTTCGACTATAACCATTGCACTAAGTGTGCTACCCATTCATTCTCGATGTTGTGTCTTTTTTTAGGCAGGTTTTTTGTCTACCGGAAGTAAGAAAACATTTCGTTCCTAATCCTGAGATTAATCACTTCAATAATGTAGGAAAATGATATTCTTAAAGAAAGGGGAAAAAAACTATGACGTAGTGACTATCATGCTAGTCTGTGGCATCGTTGTAAACGAATTAAAACTGCATTCGCGCTATTGTTTCCACTTTCGGACAAATTCCAACGAAGAAGATAGGGAGCCTCTTATCCCCCTTACTATACGTTAATAAGTACCACTACTGTTCTTCTAGAAGTATGGTTTTGACATTAAATTATCCACGGAGGTTAAGATGCTATTAAGCAAAGAAACCATACCTTAAAGAAAAATAAGATACGATAAAAAAGAAAATATTTACCAGAACAAATTCTTACAGAAGCCATTTTCTTACAGATATATGACATTACTGTATATCATTGCAATTTATCAATAACAAATATTGACTGTTGTTAGAATTTAAAAGGAAACGTTCAACTCTTGATAGGCACAAACCATATACGACTCAGTCACGAGGCGAGTTAAAACACAGGTAAATGAGACTGAATAAAACAGACGATTTGAATCAATAAATCTCTAAATCAACACGTTATTCGAAAGTTTCACTGCATAATATTTGATCAATGTGATTAATAAAATAAATATTTGTTACGCAAAACAAAAACTGTTTTATCATTGAGCTGCGAACTTTTTGATGTTCCTGTGCACACTGTGGAAGGTTGAAGAATATATCAGTCGAAACGTATAAAAAGAACGAAGATAAAGAAAGGATTCGAAAAATTAAAATAGTATAAGTACTTCAAAATGTCCAGGCCCTTGGTCAATGAATAGGGAGACAAAGCAGTGTCATAGGAGCAGTGAGAGTAGTCTTCGTTCAGTTATCTAGAACTATCACAAATATAAAAGGCAAATAATTTTAAACGCTTAAAATACAGAGCCATTTCCACATAAGTAACAGGCCTCAATAATAAGTAGACAAGTTCACATACCTAAACAGCAATATCACATCGGCTGAAAGAGATGTCAACATACGCCTAGTTAATGAGTGAAATGTTATTGACAGGTTAGCGATCATATGGAAATCTGATCTGCCCGACGGGATTTCTTCCAAGCTAGGGGTGAGTCAATGCTGCTGTAGGGATGCACCCCATGGACGCTAACGAAACGCATGGAGAAAAAGTTAAATGGGAACTACACAAGAATGGTACGTGCTGTTTTCAGCAAATTCTGGAAGCAACACCCCACAAAATAGCCGCCTTACAGACACTGACCTCTCATCTGACAAACCATCCAACTAAGACGAACAGGACATGCAAAGCACTATTGAAGAAGCAAGGACAAACTTATACGTGACATTCTTCTATGAACTCCTACACGTGGATCTACCAGTTTGGACCGGCTAACAAAGCTATGTGTGGACACTGGGTGTAGTTTGGAGGAACGGCTAGCTGCGATGGATGATAGGGACGGATAGTGAGAGAGAATGTCAGGAAATCTGTGCTGCTAGCCCGACTTGATGATGATGATGATGATGATGAAATTTAAATTGTCTGTTATTTCAATGGAGATCAACACGAATACACAAGCTGCCCTGCTTTCTCAGTTAATTTACGGATCGTAAAATCTGAAATATTGACATGATGTAAATGTCTGTCTCTCTCTGTCTCTCTCTCTATATATATATATATATATATATGACAAATCTTTCCAAGCTAAAAGTGGATAAGGTAGACACGACAAAGTAGTTAGTTGTCAGGATCCACTGCCAATCGGAGACACTCCAAGAAAATACCCCACCCCAACGACTTAACCGTCTCTGATTCACAAGTCAGCCTGCGGTGTGGGTGGAATTGTGGTAGGAATAACGGAATGGTAGGTGTTGTGAGATGGTCTACTGAAAAAGAACTGTGGATTATTTAAATACGAAAAAAAACTATTTTTAGCGACATTTTGGGGCTTCTCTTGTCCCGGCAAACAACTCTTATCAGAAACCACCTCAGTGAAAAAAAAAAGCGAAAAATTCTTGGGTGCTGCCGACTGTGTTCTACTGATAGGCAAAATAGATTTTATATATCTAGATATGTATATTAGCTACCTTTATATTTGGAAAAGGCTGTCTAACCGGAGTTACACAAGAGGGTAGGGCCTTTGGCTGGGAACATTGTAAATGTTTCATCCACATTTATACGCCACAGCTACTTTTATATTAACCAATTTGTCAAATATGCACTCACACAAACACACACACACATTCTAAAAATAAATTTTCACATACACATATACATTCCTATACATACATGTACACTCATACATATATATGCACACATCCATTCATGCTTACACACATACATATACTTGTCTATGAATGCATATGTACATGAACAAGTACACACACAAACTTATGTACGTATACATGCATACATACGTAAATGCATACATGCATACTGAGGCAAGCGTATGTGTGTACACATACGTGCACATATACATATATTAATAATGGTTTGGTTTCTTTGTTTAATGGCATATCAACCTCAGTGGGTTATTTAATGCCAAAGCCATTCTCCTAGAAGAACAGTAGTGGCACTATTTAACCCATAGCTGGGAGGATAAGGGGGTTCATACCTTTCCCAAGGGTATTGGCCCAAAAGTGAACGTAATAGCACGACTGGAGTACAAACTCGCTTACTACGATTCCGCAGTCCATCGCTTTAACCATTACACCACGAGGACACCCCCCCCATATATTAATAAATCGGTAAACTCATACACACATAAGGATTTGTATAAATATCTAAACACACATACATATGATAAATTGTATGAATTTGTGTCGATTCAATTCTATTTCCATTCAGTTATTTTCCGGTGTGTCTCATGAAAATAGCCTAAATGTGATAGACAATAAAGGCGACACCCCAGATAGATAGATAGATAGACTTTTCCATGCCATCGCGATGGCGTAGCTCAAAGGAAGCGAATCAAAGATTGTTTGAAAAATCCTTTGGGGCCTGCCACATCGCTATGCTCACCCTTGCTAAGAACCGTCACACTTAGCGTCTCACCGCCAATCATGTTGTCTCCTACTTTAAAAACACTCGAGGAGCCACCTTCAAGGGCAAAAAGCGGAGGAGGAAGAAACACTCTATGCCATCAAACCCTGATCAGACCTTCAGCTGCAGCTGCTGCGATCGTACCTACGGGTTCCACATTTGCCTTTACAGCCCAGAACGTTCCAGCAGTCAGCGTGGACCAACCTCCTTCTTAATATTCGTTCAAGAAGCCGAGCTATGATGATGATATATATATATATATATATATATATATATATATATATATATATATATATATATATATATATATGTGTGTGTGTGTGTGTGTGTGGTTATTTACTAAGCAAGGCCAGAGGTATGAGGAACTTTGTGAGAATCGAACTCATAAAAAAATGGTTTGCTTGCCTTGTATGGCAACCATAGCAACGTACAAAGTATGTAAAAAGTTAATTAAGGTTTGATTAATCTGACGCTTTGGTCAGAAGCTTGTGCCACTCTGTGAGAATCAAACTCATTAGTCAAGGTTGGCTAGTCTAGCTCGTTAACCATGAAGCGGTCCCCACCCCAGATCATATTAATAATTGTATTTAATAGTCTGAACTGAACTAAGAATCTGTAAATTTTCGGATACTTAATCATATATTTTTTGACAAAAAGTTAAATTCGGAAAGAAAAGCATCTCGAGCAAGGAAGAATGTTGAACGATATCCAAATATAAAACAGAGATTTTTGGTTTTAAAGAATTACCATCTTGATTTACGTAATTTTGTCAACAGTATATCAGGTTTACGATGACACAAGACCCATATTTATTTGGGTGTGATTACTTTGATTTGTTATTGTTTTTACAAGTCTCGTAAACCCTCTAATTTCTATTGCGTACCCTTTGGGTATGCAAGGAGGGTTGATACGTTCTTCGGTTTAAAATCTCTTAGATTCTAACAAATCTTAACAACAAATAACAAATCTTCTGCTCTTTATTTTATTATTACTTTTTCACTTCTGGGTTTTTCTCACTAGATTTAACTGGGTGTCTTTTTTACTGTAGTCTGAATGATAGCAAATCTCAAGTTTCCAGGACTCTTCCCTAGTATTCTGGCCAATTTTAACGATGTTCTCGAATCTTCCTTTGATTTACATTTCCTTCAGTATCTTTTCCATTATTATATTTGGAAAGAAGAAGAAGAAGAAGAAGAAGAAGAAGAAGAAGAAGAAGAAGAAGAAGAAGAAGAAGAAGAAGAAGAAGAAGAAGAAGAAGAAGAAGAAGAAGAAGAAAATTAGTTTAAATTCTTTATATAATTCTTGTGTCAATGAAAGACATAAATCAAGTTATACCTATGCTCAGCCTTGATTGTCATTTGTCTCTGACTTTTTCAATAGCATGTCATGATGACAGACAGATAAAAGAACAGTTAAGTGACAACACTGGTAATCCCCTCTCCCATAATTAATTCACCGATCAAAATGAAATCACAAAATGACTTCTATATACGTTGCTAGTATTGACTGATGGTAGCCAGTCATTTTTCCCGTTATCACTTCATGCTCCAAGACACCTTGACAGGGAAACATATCACGTATCTATTTCAATTGGTCAGTGCTTGCTGACAAACCTCAAAAGCCATTCCTTACAGGTTCATTCCTCCTGTGGGTCCGACCATATGCCATTTAAAAGTATCCAGTTATTAAAAAGTTAATTTTGCAAGCTGTTGACACAAGGTGTTACTGGTTGTTTCTATAAGCTGTTGTTTATCTGGTTCTACAAGATGCTCCACTCTTATTGCCTTTTGCCAGACTATGGTAAGATAGAAAATACCTGTAGCTTAATGTAGAGTAGGAATTTTTAAGTAAATTTCGCAAGTCATTTCTGATGAAATTGATTTTTGTCGACTGTTCACTCATTATCTGCTTGTGCTTGACTAACATAGACTTGAATATTGCACATTAAATTTCTTGTAAAAAATTATAGGACATTCTTTTTGAATGCGAGTATGTAGGCGACTGGGATGGTGGAATGCGAAAAAAAAGAGAGGATTTGAGTGCATGAGAGTGGTATATAAAATAACGACTGTGAAAAGAGAAGAGAGAGAAAGAGGGAGAGAGGAGGGGGAGAGAGAGCGAGAGCGAGAGAAGGGGAGAGAAGTGATGGTTAATATATGCACACAAATGTATATATCTGTCATAAGTCTGCATTTCATTTCTCTTGCAACCATGGCTTGCCTTAAGTCACCCACAACCTTAGGGAGGGGCTCTGAAAAACCTGTTTTACACTGTGAGTCTATAGAGATCTATATCCAGGCCGCGGTGTTGGAGAAATGTTGGCAGTGACAGATATAACAGTGAAGTTTGTATATAAGTAAAAAATAGGTAACCAGCGTCCTCGAATAAAAGCGACGGTGTTGCTTTCACTTGAATGGAGGCGTACACGTAATAGCTGCTTAGGGCTTACTGGCTAATTGAAGCAATTGCATATCTCCAACCGGTAACAGGTCGATTCCAGAATTAGAAAAAAATTTCCTAATCCAGATTTTTAACATGCACATGTGAATCTTGTGTCGTGTTTCACATTGCTTCCGACGTACATATGCTTTCATTCCACAATTCCAAAGTCAAAATGATATATTCTTTCCAAAGCGTTTGGCCTAAGTGTTTTATTCTTTCTATAAATAAAAACCTTCTGAGTGTTATCATGTTTTTAATTTATTTTAATTTGTATAGCTGTTTTTGAGAAAAACAAATAACACAAAAACATCATATGATACAGTAAAGAAAAAGTCAATACATTTGCCTCATTCGTCATAGGTTGATAATTTTAACTTTATTTGCCAAAATAAACGATTATCTCAGAATACAATTTTAATTATGAAAAAATATCGAAAAGTTTTTTATATCCAAGGTATCAGTTAAGGCAGTATGAACTCTGTCAACTGACTCAACACAATTGTCCTTTTATATTTGGTCTTAAGCCAAACATAGCTAAGTTTAACAAATATCAGTTAAGAACTTGAAATAGTTACTTATTAAGTGTGCTTAATTCTGCAGGACACTCCTCGGTATTCTAGCTGATTTTAGTATGACGGTTTATTCTTAGATATCCAGTTTTCCCAAGGTGTTTGCAAGATCTTTCTGGGCGGTTTCAAGCCCGCCAGTGATTACGGGTAACCTTTTATATTCCGCACCTTTTTCAGTATCTAAGTTAGGTCAGAGAATATTTTCTCCCAATTTCATATTCACTTTGTTTTTAATGGGCTAAGCCACATCCAAGATCTGACAGGTACTTTCTTTCTTCACGATTATCAGAACCATTTTTTTTTGTTTTATTTTGTTTTTGCTTATTTTGGGGAGTTGGAAGTTGAGGGTTTTTTTAATTTCTGTTTGGTTTTGTTTTGTCTTTTTTATTTTGGCTTCGATAAAGTGACTGCTCTGGATATCACAATTACAGAATAACTTAAGTTTTTTAGTTTCTAAGACAGTTTCTGATTTTTAGGGATATTAATATACTTACATAGCCGAACCGAAGTCGTTTGCACATTTCTCTGTATACATCAGTGACTACACTATCGTACCTATTTTGCACACTGGGCATGTACTATTTTTTCTGGATTTTGTCAATCTTCAAGTTTAACTAATCCTTGAACCCTTCAGGTGTCCTCTGCGTAGTCATATTCGTAATAACTCGTCTGCAATTCTTTTTACTTGATTTTTAAATCATCTATAGACTATTTTCTTTTCCCATCTTTAATTTTATTTGCTGTGTTCTTTGCTCTCTCATTTACCACTTTATATTTCTTATTGCACATTTTCCGATGAACTTTATAATATTTTCTCTGTATTTGCATTTTTTTCCAATGTCATTTTGACCATTTGAATGCAGCCTTTGTTGCTGCAAAGTTTTCTGCCGCCATCTTTCCTTTTCACATATAATATGCTTGTGTAATCTTTGGAGTGTTCCTTTGTCTATCGATGCGTTTAAGTTGCTTTTTTGTCCAACTGATGAATGATTCCATGTACCTCACGACCAATATTGCCAAAATGTTCATCTCTTTTATAAAGTCTCTGATATTTGGTTTAGTCTTTGGTATTTTAACTTATATTCCAAAGATATTCCTTTCTTCTTCTTCCTCTTCTTTTTCTCCGCCTTTCCATTTCCTCCTGGGTCGTATTCGAATCCGCCCAAGTATTTATTATGATCCTGTTTGATTAATGACTTGATTGTCTAGTTATCTGGTAGTTTATCAATTCCACTTATTGTAATTTAATGTTATCCGTGTACTTCTTGACAGTTCTAATCTATAACAGCAATAGTTATTAACTTAATCTTAGTATT
The DNA here is from genome assembly GCA_963585895.1 of Sepioteuthis lessoniana. Classification (NCBI taxonomy): domain Eukaryota; kingdom Metazoa; phylum Mollusca; class Cephalopoda; order Myopsida; family Loliginidae; genus Sepioteuthis; species Sepioteuthis lessoniana. The sequence goes on from OY757907.1 coordinate 134,798,246, forward strand.
GTACAAGTCCAGTTAAGGGGAATAAGTTCTTCCAAGTAAATTGAGGCTTGCTCCCTAGAAAATCAGCTTTTGAAATCTAGGTCGTCTGCTGGATTTGAACGTAAACTCATAGAACCAATGATAAATAAGTATTTCAGTAACAATTCTAATGAAAGTTTTATAGTTGATAAACTTTGACCATTTTGAGGCGGTATGAGGGTCGAATAATTTTATGTTCACAACCTCTGAGGTTAGCGTCGACACAGTTAATGGATAGAGGAAGAGAAATATTCAGAGTTTGAATGTAAGAATAGTCACTTTTCGAATATCATTGCTTTATTCTGCTTTAAAAAAAACATATTATTCGGTTTAATTAAATTCAAGACAATTTTATGCCCTCATATGCTGTTTTTGAAAAGCGGTTGGGAATTTTCACAAAGCAAAAACTCCTTTTCATTCTTTAAATAATTTTTTTACTTATTTTTTATTTCGATTTTTTTTACTTTTGATTTATTTTTCATTTTCTGTGACTAATCCAAAAAGATCTCAAATTCCGTCTTCAGTGACAGACTGGTAAATGTCACTGTTAATACATTACCCCAAAGAAAAGATGAACATTTTGGATAAAATCCGAAATGAAAGTTCTGTGTCCATCTAGCCAGTCGTTGTATGCTTGTAAAATCCACCACAGATGTGCAGACAGTTACTGATATTTCAGATAGCAGTAGACCAAGACATTCTATTCGAGAGGCGTGTGCAAATATCCACCATGAAAGCAGATTTTCAACTCTTGAAGATTGTTATTTTACTGAATAAGATATTTCAGTGTATTAACAGCTCAAAAGCTACACATTGGTAAAAAGCACTCCCATTTGGTTAAGCAATGCAGTTTCTGTATATAATTGAATGGGTGATCATTTGATAATACTCAGAGCAGTAGGGTTTTTTTTTCAAATGATGACTTCTTTCGTTTGGTGGTGAGGTTAAACTCAGCTCTGCTCAGCATAACAATTCATGAAGCTAAAGAAAACAAATCCACTTTGTAAGTAATGATGTCCTTTGCATAAATTGTTCCTATTGTCATCGAATATTGATAGTTTGCCATAAGCAAATTGCTTGCATATTTTCTTCCCGTAGAAAAAAGTTAGACGTTATTTTCAGTGTGAGAAAAAGGTAAAAATATTTCAAGATAACGTATAATAATGACAACAGTTATAAATAGAAAAAAGACATTAAAACGTGTAACAGTGTGCATAGAAACGTTAAGAAGAGGAGAAGTAAGAAAAAAAAAGAAAGAAAAGAATTTCCCTTAAAGTGTGTTGGTGTGTAGATAAGAGTATTGCGATATTTGGTGCAAAATAACGCTCATATTGGACACACCTTTTTTCTGTATATATGCATTTTAACTACAAACTTGTATAGTGAAAGGAGCAATAGGGTTTTAAAGAAAAAAGGATACAGGGCTCGTTCGTGATTCCTGGTTCTCTTTTCCTCACCCAGACATTATTTTTGCTTTTTTTTCCACTTAAAGAACATATCAAACTTTTTGCATTCACCAAAATACCTCGTTAACTAAATATAGCCAAAATTAAGTTTCTGGGTAAAATGGGCTTATTTATACAAAGTGTATGTTATAGATGCAATAATGACTATATATATATATATATATATATATGAATAAGTTTTTTAGTACATGAAAATCTAATAATTACAAAGAGTTGGGGTATTATATTTATTTTGCTTAAAAATATATATGGTAATGATTTATAAATAAATTCGTTAAAAATTAATTAAATCAAGAATATAGATAATATGAATAAATTTATTATATATTGTTTTTATATCATATACAAAAATACTATAAATCAATTTGAATCAAATAAACTCTCTCTCTCTCTCTCTCTCTCTCTCTCTCTCTCTCTCTCGCACATATATATATATATATATATATATATATATATATATATATAAAGTTTAGATTCTTTCTTTTTTTATTATCTTGAATTCAAAACGTTCATTCATTTTTCCCAAAAAAGAAAAATGTGTAAAGATCGTTTTATATGATAATTCAAAAAAGTGATAAGCTCGTAAACTTTTAAAAATTTGGAAAAAACAAGACAAAAATTTTAAAACACACACACACATACACACACACACACACACAAAATAAAGTGTCAAAATCGAATCATTGAAAAACAAGTCACTAAATAAGCGCGCAAAAATATTCTAATTCTTAGGACAAGGCATTATTAAACAATGAATAAATGACTATAAACAAAAGGAAGCAATTCATTGAAATAAATAAACAATAAGACGGCATTTTAACATGACAAAATAAAAGCGTATTAATAGAGTCAAAGGAAAAAAAGAAAAATAGTAAAAGAGAGAGAGAGAGAGAGAGAGAGAGAGAGAGAGAGAGAAGGAAATATTGTCTTAGCGGACGACCAAAAATATTTTCAGCTCGTTCAGAAATCTTATCAGCGAAAATATGACAAGTAGTGACTGCAGATAAATAAAAAAAAAAACTGACGACAATTTCTTAAGACGAAAAAGCTGTAAAAACCTATTCAAATATCCTTCTCTCTTCTCCCAGGAGAAAGTTTCTTTCTTTAAAAAAAAAAATAACTAAAACGAAGAGAATCAGGAAAATAACATATTACACCTACCGTGGCGTGATGTGAAACTGTGTGAGTTTGTTGTCGTCTTAGTTTATATATAAGTCGACCCTGGCTGGCCGTTTGCTTACTTGGTTGGCTATCTCCAGACCCCGGTCTCCTCCGTCCCTCTTACTGAACGTCACTCCCACTTTGCAAAAGTTTTCCCCCTCCTACTGTTATGTGTCGGACTCCTTTTCCTACTGCTAGCAGGACTGATATTTTCTATCTCTGACTCCACGTCAGATTTTGACGAAAAGGGGGATGGGTGGACAAGTGCAAGGCGTGGTGGGTCGGCCATGAGATGGGGGAGTAAAAAAGTTGGTGTAAAACAAACAAAGAAGAAGAAGAAGGTGGAGAAAAGAAAAAGAAAGAAAGGAGAGTAAAAAATTGTAAAGAAAGAGTAAGAAAAATGTTAAAGAGAAAATTTTTTTTAAACTTTTGGAGTGAAACGATGCAAAGAAGGAAAGGGGGAGAGAGAAAGGGGATCGAAAAAAAGGAAGAGAGATGGATCGAAAGAAAGAGTGAAAGATGAAAGAAGAAAAAAAGAATCGGACAAAAAGATTTTAAAAATTGAGAAAAACTAGAGGAAAAATTCGTCTGAAAGAAAATTTTTTTTGTGACGAGTATTTTATACGCTATTTTATTCTTTATTCTTTATTTTACTTTGTGTGTGTGTGTGTGTGTGTGTGTGTGTGTGTGTGTGTGTGTGTGTGTGTGTGTGCTTAAACGAATTTTATTTTTCTCGTTACGTTTTTTCGTTCCTGAGTTTGAATGAAAAAAGCATGAAATAAAGAAAAAGAAAGAAAAATGTTTAACAGGTGCTTTTATATATTTTATATTATTTGCTTTTTCTTTCTCTTTTTCTTTTTTGCACAAACAGGATTCGCGATTTTAAGAAAGAATCCCTTTTTATGCACAAAAACGAATATTTTATGCATAATTCTGAAGGAGAGAGATATACAGAGACAGACAGAGAAAAAAAAGAAAGAGAGAGAGAGAGAGAGAGACAGAACAGGTATTTGTCGCTGCCTCCTACCAGACAAGAGAGAGAGAGAGCAAAAAGGATGACATTTTCATAAAAATTATTTAGCAAATGATTTATTTTTCCTTTTCTTTTAAATCTTTTTTATTCTATAATTATGTTTTATTTTTTGCATATCTAAGAGTAATTTCGTATGGCACAAGGTCTCGTGTATGACGTACGGCATTAAGATCGAATTCTTAGCTTAATTACGGACAATTACTTCACACCAAGATACCCAAAGTATTTACTAAACTTTGCAAAATCTGTCAAAGATTCACAGGTATGGAGCACCTAGTGAGGATCAAACTCATAAACCTAAAAACTGTCTGCGAAACTATAACCTGATAAACACAAAAAAGGCCTGTTTTATGCGTGTATTAGTCGACGAAAGTGAACGTTACTTGAATTTTGTTCGGTAAAAACGTGTTTTGATACCTTATATTCGTGTTTTCTTCTTTTGAAAATAAAAAAAATTTCATTCATGTGATTACATGCAGAAAAATTTAAGAGAGACAATAATCTGATAATTGTATTTTTTAACGTAAATGAAACTAGTAATAATGAGGAGGCATTCATTTTAGGTTCTCACCTGTTCTACTGGCCTGTATTGAGCACCTTTTTATTCATATTTTAGAACGAATTGTTAAGTCAGCTTGATAGATAGATAGATAGATAGACAGATAGACATAACAAGGAGAAAATATTTTCTCTGCAATTAATATTCATATAGAGAAAATGAGCTTGTTTTTTGATTATAGAGGGGGGTGAAAGGACCGCTCCACAAAAAGCGAATTTCATTTTGTCCTGAATAAAACAGAAAAAAAGGAAAAATTTGATGTTGCGAATATTTTTTTTCCTTCTTCTTTAAGGTGTGAGTGTGTGTGTGTGTTTGCTTTTTTAACTCCAGCAAACTTTGCTATATCGTTTTTTTTCTGGTTAAAAGAAAGAACATATTGTCGAAAAAAAACCTGAGGTAAAACAGAAAATAGCATTTTAATCGATGGGAAACGAAACAAATTCTTCTAAAAATATATTAGCTGACACAAAATCATGTAGAACACACACTTAGGATCGAACTCATAACACTCATGAGTTGGGATGTGAAAGCACCTTCCGACCCATTGGTTCAAAGTGCGTGCCTATATAGATGTATAATTAGGCCTAAGTGAGTTAGGCATAAGACCATTAAAGAAGGGCATAGGGGCATAAGACCATTAAAGAAAGGCATTCAGAGAGAATCAAACACATTGTATTAGAGAAATGGTTTGCAAAACTACCGTACTGTCCTTCGAACTTGTACTATATATATATACGATATATATTATATAGGTATATTGATATGTACTTTATAAATATATACAATGTATATCGTAATCTGGTACAAGTCTTACTAAGAAGGGAATGAATAGAATAGCATTGTGTTGGCATTACAATTATTATTATTATCATTATTACGAGTTATGTAAGTTGGCGACCGTAGTCGAGGGAGACCAGAAGGCTCCCTTTTCAATAACTACTACACCGAGGTGTAGGGGAGGGCGCTACTCCTTTCCATGGTTTGCTCCACTTTACCCTCAATACGTACCTTATATTGCTGAGTGTTAAGCAAGGAGGTATCAAGTACCATTTTTAAAATCTTTGGTATGACGCGACCTGGGATTGAACCCAGGTCTCCCGGATCATTGGTGATCACTCTACCCACTGGGCCAATGAGCCGATTTGAGTGTTCGCCAAAGGCCCGGGAGACCTGGGTTCAACCCCTGGTCGAGGCATACCAAAGACTCAAAAAATGGTACTTGATGCTACCTTGCTTAACACTCGGCATTATGAGGTAAGGATCAAGGGTAAAGTGGAGCAATCCAGGTAAAGGAATAGCGCCCTCCCCTACACCTTGGTGTAGTAGCTATGGAAAAGGGAGACTTCGGGTCACCCTATATTTATGTGTTATGTAGACAGTATAATATTAGCAAGTAGTATGAAGATGACACCGAAAACATTCAGTCAAAATAATGATTACATACTGAATTTCTGGGATGGAGTTCACGGCGAGACTAAAGACGTATGTGCAAATTCACGAATACAGGTACTTATTACCAACTTTAAATAAAATTGATCGAATTTGACTGACCTTACAGGGTTCCAGATTCTTAATGTCACAATAATTTTCTTGAAAATCTAATATTTTAGTCCTTTAAACTTATTAGCCCGATATTTCAAGCTGAGCTGTATTTTACTATAGGTTGTAAACCCAATATTTCAGATTCAGGAAGATCTTGCCAAATACTAATAATACAGCAACCATTCACAGGTTTGTCTTTTAATTGGATCATTTAATAGCTTTAGACAAAGATATTTACCAAGTTTAAATGTGTATTATGCCAGATTTTTTATGAATTTTGTGAGCTTCTCAGATCGAGTCATACCAAAGACTCAAAAAGTGGTACTTGATACCTCCTTACTTAACACTCAGCATTAAAAGGTACGTTTCACGGGTAAAGTGAATCCAGAGAAAGGAGTAGCGCCCTCCCTTGCACTTCGGTGTAGTAGCTATTAGAAAGGGAGCCTCCGGGTAGGCCTCGACTACGGTCGCCAACTTTACTTACTTTCAGTAGAGAGAGAATCCGAAAGTAAGAAGCTCTGGTTTCAAAGGACTAATATCCATTTCGAAATTTTTAAAAATGTATATATATATATATATATATATAACGTCTTTTAATAGATCACTAGTTTTGCTGTAATTATCTCCGTTGTAAACAGTGAGTGTAAATTAGAGTTAGTAAGGGAAAAGGTATTTGAAAATTTTGAAATTGATAAAATCTTTCAAATAAACTTTCGCATAAAAATACGAAATGTTTGGACGGTGTGAAGAATTTCATTTTAATTTAAAGTGTTGTATTTACCAACCCCACGAGCTGGATGTGATATAAGGTCAATTTTAAACTGTCTAAAGCAAGACTGAATTCAGAGTTTTCCTTCTCCAAGACTAGTTGCCGAACCAAAACTCAAGAACTAACTTTGTCCAACTATTCACCCTAAGATTGATCATTTTACTTCAATGATGATTGTTACGCTTAGTGTACATTTATGAAGATATACACAACCCCTTCCCACGAGCAGGATGTG
>OY757907.1:134805228-134837728 GCA_963585895.1 Sepioteuthis lessoniana
CATTCTTTAAGTGACAAGCCCAGAGATAATTTGATGGAGGAGGACATTTAGATCTAATAATAGGCTCGCACAACTAAACAATAGTGACCATTAATAATAATGGCAGAGATAAGTAAGAAGTAGATGTTCTTATAATCGATGTCTTGGATTTGGAATTTGAAAGATTTAAAAATTTTGATGACTCACTTATTTGCCTGATTGGTTTTAAAATACTTGTAAAACAAATAATTCATATGATTTCTAAGCCATTATTCACTCTAGCCTTTTACTTTCTGTTGTGTTGATGATTAAACAAATGTATTGTTTCCATTGCTTAATTTCAGCAGGAAGAGTTCCCGTGGTGTAAGGTTAAAGTGCGAAACTGTGGTTTCAAAGTAAGTGAGTTCGAACTCTAGTCGCGGTATTACTTTTACTTTCGGACTAATTCTTTTTGGGGAAAGGTATTAACCCTCTTACAACCACCTTAACCGCTATGGGTTAAATAGTTTCACTGCTGATCTTCCTGAAGGAATGCTTTGGCATTAAATAACCCACGAAGGTTAATATGCCATTAAACAAAGAAAGTAAACCTTAGTTTCAGCCGGTTGACACTTCGGCCTGCTGAATATTCTTTAAAATTATGAGGTGAAGCATTGTCATTATTGAACGAATTATCAAGACAATATTTTCATTTTTTTTAGAAAGCATAATTTATACGTGAAGGCTCCACTTTCGAAACGTAATAAGGGAAACATCAGAGTCAGACAGGTCATCAATTTGAACGCCAACGTTTGTAACGACACTTTATCGTTTGGATTAATTTCATTTATTTGTTTAAAAAATTGGAAAAAACTTTCTAGACAAAAATATCTAAATCAATGAGAACCGGGAAGGAATAGTGAAATTCATTTTGGGTTTGATAGGCATAATTTTTTTAGAGGAAGCTCTGAGAACATAGTTGTCAGCATTAACTTAATATATATATATATATATATATATATATATATATATATATATATATATATATATAATGTAGCGCTTCTGGCAAATGCACCCGCCCAAGCCAAAACCCTACTACATAGTTTGGAACGAGCCGCTGCCGGCATCGGCCTCCATGCCAATGCACACAAAACGGAATATGTGAGCTTTAATCAAACAGTCAACATCTCCACACTAAACAGTAGCTCTCTAAAACTAGTTGACAAGTTCAACTACCTAGGAAGCAGTGTCTCATCAACCGAGACAGACATTAACACGCGACTAGCAAAGGCATGGACAGCTACTGATAGACTATCGGTCATATGTAAGTCAGACCTGGCCGATAAAATGAAGCACAGTTTCTTCCAAGCAGCGGTCGTGTCGATACTGCTACATGGATGCACTACATGGACGCTAACTAAACGTATAGAGAAAAAGCTTGACGACAACTACACAAGAATGCTGCTAGCAATATTGAACACGTCCTGGAGGCAGCACCCCACAAAACAGTAGCTGTACGGCCACCTACCATCCATCACAAAAACTATCAAAATTAGAAGAACCAGACATGCGGGACACTGCTGGAGAAGTAGGGACGAGCTCATAAGTGTTGTACTACGGTGGACCCCTTCACATGGACGAGCAAAGGCAGGACAACCGGCTCGAACCTACATACATCAGCTCTGTGCCGATACGGAATGTAGCCCTGAAGACCTACCAGAAGCAATGTTCGATAGGGAGGTTTGGTGAGAGAGAGTCTGGGATATCCGTCCTGATAGCGCGACATAATGACGATGATGATATATATATATATATATATATATATTTTTTTTTTATTTTATATATTAATATTACATATATATTAAATATTCATATATTAATATTTTTACATATTTTATATATTAATATTTTTATTTTATATATTAATGCAATGGAAGGTATCTATTATTATTATTATTATTATTATTATTATTATATAGCTCAATCAGAGATATTGAGCACTCTCTGAATTATATCGTACTTGGTTCGCCACAAACTACAAAGTTAATTCGTGACAACCAATATAGTAATAACATTACAATATATATATATATATATAGAGAGAGAGAGAGAGAGAGAGAGAGAGAGAAGAGATCTTTGCATAGTTTCTTTAAAATATGGCTAAATTATTTACGTATGGGTTAGTACATCTGATTAGGATCAGAGTGTTGTATGTGTGCGTTCTGCCAAAGATCAAATAAATTGTCGTAAATCGGCACTTCTGACTGTGATCCAACCGTTGTATCTGTACTTGTAAACATATAAAATATGCAGTGACCACTAAAAAATAAGAAGTGCCGTTAGCAATCTATTAAGTTCGATTAAATAAAACTTATTAAATTCCAAGAAATACTTTAATGAAAATAATCTTTTTTTTCGTTAAAAATAAAAGCATAGGAAAAATTTGACCTATAAATACTGAGATGTTTTTTTTTTTAATTGTTTGATATTATTTGATTTATTTATTGTAATATAAAGTAGTTATATTCTAATGGTTATAGTTACGAACCATTCATTTGAGGTAGGATGCACAGATACCACACTCTCATCCTAGCATTATTTACGGATACACTAACAAAGAATCAGATAAATAAAGTTACACAAATCATTGTATGTGTGTTCGCGTGTGCACAACCACACGCTCGTGTGTGTGTGTGTGTGTGTGTGTTTAAATGTTGTCTCATTTTGTTTTGTTTATTTGTTTGTTTGCTTTTTTTTGCTGTTTTTTTGTTTGTTTGTTTTTTTGTTTTTGTTTTTTTTTTCTTTTTTCTTGTCTTGACACCCCAGTAACTTCATCTCGGCTGAAGTACTTCCTGCAACCCAATTCTTAAAGTTATTTGCGATGAATATGCTACGGATTATGAAATTCCTTAACTACACTCAACTACCACCAATCTGCGAACAAGTCCTTAACAATGTTGTTCTTTTTGCTTTTGTTTTCTTTTTAAAATGTTCTCTATATTTATCCAGTTTTTGTTGTCCCAACTTCGAAGTAATTCTTCACTGAGAGTCGAAAGCTAGGTTAAAAATGGTATTAGTCGACTACATGAGTAAAACGTGGATCACCTTATATATATATATATATATATATATATATAAGAAAGTGGGATATAGAGAGAGTATATTCAGAGAGGATATATATAATATTTCATATACATATGTGCGTATGTGCTCTTATACTCTGTATGCCTATACCTATTTTTTTCCTAATTCCGACTCTCAGTATACCTTCATATATATATATATATATATATATACGAATATTAAGTGAGGCACAGATTTTGTAAAAATGCAGTAAAAGATACACACACACACACACACACACACACACACACACACACACACACACACACACACACTAGAAAAATAAGAACTTCTTTTTCTACCATATTTTTTTCATTTGAGGAACTCCTTTTGTGGCTTAAGTTTCCTGAACTTTTTGTCAGCACTTCCTGTATGTATGTGTGTATGTACGTATGTATGTATGTGTGTATTTATGTTATTTTTCTGTGCGAGCTTCTTTACTTTATGAATGCAAAACACGCGTTACCTTTCACCATTATATAAAAAATATAAATCCTTTTTTTAAGAACAATGTCTTCGAGGAATTAAATGAGTGAACTGGAAAATACATATAAATTACGTTAAAATGCTAGAGAGATGTCTGTACCAAAGTATTGGGGCTACAGTCCTGAAACATAGGCTAAGATAGTGCGGACATCAAGTTAGAATGGATGACAAGACTTTTCAAACGACTTTTTTTATGGAGAAATAAGAAATGGGAAGCAGCCTCTTCTTGTGCCAAAATGAAGCTAATATCTAAGATGGTGACTGGGAGCTTCAGACAATGGTTTTTGGTGGGAACTGGTTAATCGAGGAAAAAGGATTTTGAAAAATCTTGATTTAAAAACTTAAAGGAAATGTCCGAAAAGACCTTGAATTTGAGCTATATCTCCTGAAAAATGATGGCCGAAAAAAAATTTGCAATGTTTGTGTAAGGATCTTCCCAAGTAGAGCCGGGATAAAAAAAAAAAAAAAAAAAAAAAAACATTCACGCATTTATGAAAGGATTATAAAAAGCTCCTGATTGTAACCTCACCTGTCATACCGGTTGAAAAAATGCAACTGAACGGTTGGAAGAATTAAAAGGCATTTTAAAATACGTAGAAATTGTGTAAGAACAATTTCCCATTAGACTAAATATCTTGAGAGCCAAATCTAAACAAGAGACTTTAGAATTCTTATTGATTGAAAAGCTACGTCTGTTTATGGCATGGTTGATTATTCTTTAACAAAATGAAATCATACGATTTTCATTCATGGATCCGAAGTGGCAGCCATCATCTATGTATGTATTTATATTTACTTTTTTTGACTGAAGTTCCCATTAATTGAGAACCAGGAATGAATCGAACTCTTACAAACCATAAAGCCTTGGTAGAGAGTCTTGGTTATTTTCAAAGCATGCCTTATGTCTAACACAGGACTACAGTAGTAAAGACTGAACTCACAACACTAACGAGTTGGTGTTGCTATACTAGATTGCCAACCATCGTTCGCCGGCGGTTTAAAATGTAGTTCGTATATAGTTCTGGCACAAGACCAGTGTAGGAGGAGCACCTTGTTATCCAAGCTAATCATTCTATCATATGAGTTTATTAACCACTGCTATCCGATAGATGCACTTAGTGCAATAAAAGGATTCTATCTGGAAGACAGATTACCGGTCAACAAGCTGTTTTGGGATTTTTTTACATTAGAAGGTAATTGGGATCCGTTATACCGGCTAAGACGGCATTTTTCCTTATATGTCGTGTTCTCTATTTACCCCAGTAGTTAGCACGGTCAGTGTTGATTGTTGTAAATCCTTGGTTGGAAGGGTTGCATCTGTAGACCAGACTTGTTTTTGCTTACCTAGAGTGACCGGTGGAGAACCAGTGATTTCCAAGCGTGCGTCATGTGTTGACCGAAAATACTGGCCGAAGAGAATGTCAACTCACTAATCTGCATCTGAACTGATTGGAATTTCTTGCAGTGACATTTTAATCGACTAGCAATAGCCGGCTTTTTTGGACAAAGCAGCCAATGACCAGTCAGGTGCTGCAAGGGGAGGTGGACAGATTGCATGTGATAATAAGCAGTGTGCAGCTGAGTGACACATTCAAGCTTTGGACATTCTTGCAGTCATCAACGATTGGTGGCCATTCTAACTACAACAACAACAATAAAAACGCTAAGAAGAGACTAAAAAAACAAAAACAATAGACATAGACAAACAGGTTAAGTTTAAATCTGACCGAAAAAAAAGGCAAGAAAATAAAGTATTTCTGTCCAAGATCAGCCTCGGGATATTAATTTGGAATATTTGAACGAGTAATCCCAACAGCCAAGAACGAATATCAAGGTTTGACGAACGATTTAAAGTAGAGAAAAGAAAAAAGATAAGAAACGAAGGTATTTGTTATTTTCCAACCTGGTAAATTATTTCAGCTTCATTCTGCGCCTCACTAGTTGATATAAATACAGGCTGGCTAGGATATTTGCGACAATGATAAGGATTTTCTGTTCTGTGTGTGGTCTCCTGTTTGAAGGTAAGACGTTGCTGTAGGAATGAAAATCGGTCTAGACATTAAATCACACACAGAAAAGACATTGAGAAAGAAAAAAAACGAAGAGAGAGAAAGTTAGAAATGATGTAAGGGAAAGGAAGACAGGTGTTTGTTTAGTGTTGATAGAGATTTTATTCTTGAACATTGTTTTGGAAGATTAAACCAATGTAGATTGAATTCGAAAAAGAAGATAAAAAAGAATTTATCCAGATTTTAAGTTTGTAATTTTCAAAAATGCTTACGGTGCTACATCAAAACATATACTTTAACCCTTTCATAAAATGAACAATTTCAATTAAAAAAAATTATAAATCTTGCCTAATTTTTTGCTTTTAACTCATAAAACGAAGAAAATAGATAGATAAGATTATATATTTGATTAGAATTCCCCAATAAAGTGGTCGTAAGCAGTAAAATATAGTGCTCTATACAGAAAAATGCCGAGCAATATCATGATAGTCCAATGTTCAGAAAAAATAAAATAAACAGAGACCATTTATGATAAGGAGATTCACACAAACGATCTTCAGATGAGCCAGTGTCTGAAGTATTTTCAAACATAGGCTCGCTTGGAGATCCTGAGTCGCCTTAATCTATGTTATTTCATATTACCACTAGAATATCATGATATTGCTTTACATCTTTTGGTTTATATATATATATATATAGTCATTTGCCTGTTAAAAGCGCTGATTTATTTAATTTTTTGTTTGTTCGTTCGTTTGTTTGTGCGCGCGCGCGCGTGTGTGTGTGTGTGTGTGTGTTTTACTGACAATAGAGTAACTTTGGGATAAGCTTTTGGCCCAATAATTCCAGCTCAATGCTATCAGAGGAAAATTAGCAGTTTATTCAGTCGCACGCAAACACATTGTACCGAATGACAAATGCGAGAATATCTTGAGTTTTAGTCTCAATTAGTCACCATTAAAAAGAAAAAAAGGACCCAACAGAAACATTATTATGGATTTAAGAATCTATGACGACAAGAGATGTAATAAAAATTAAAATATTATCTAGATTTTATATTTTAATCCCAATGTTTTGGCTGAAGTGTTGTTTAGCTTTCCTCAGATGTATTTTGTATCATGGCTTTCTCCTAGTGTGAGAATATTTTACCTTTTTTCGATTTTTAATCTTAATTAAAACGATTTACAAATCTACATTAATTAATATATTGCAGGAGAATAAAGTGATTAATAAAATTAGTGAACATACTAGACTCTAAAAACTTCCTTACAAAGCCTACCATTGAATTTAGCGGTACATGTGAGCCTTTGATCATGAAAAAACAGGCATAAAGTTTAAAACTCGGAACTCCAATCATATGAATTACCTTGTGGATATAAACATTGATTAAATATAAGCCGTTACTTAGTGGTCGAGGGTTCAGTCCTTGGATCAGATCATAGCATCACAAAAAATGATATTAGCAAAGAATAAACTAACTCAACATATTCCCTGGAGCGGATTACGAAATGAGAACAGTTTACAATCAGAGACTGATTAAAATGTTTGAGAACGTTACTGAATACAAGTGCATCTGAAGACGGTTAGAAGATAGAAAACCCGAAATTTTGTAATAAGAAACCAAAATGTGGATAGCATTCCGAAAAATTAAGTTTATAATAATCAATAGCAAGTGCTCGTTAAGGGTCTGCACCGAAAATGGAATCGGCAAGCCGAGATCAAATTCTGTTTGTATCTACTTTGTACTAACACTGGGAAAAGGCATAAATCTTTCTTTCTTTCTTTCCAACAGTTAGTACAGCAGATTGTAGTCTTTAGTATTCCAAGAGCCACCAGTTTAGGACAAATTTGAATTGAAACACCCTGCCAACATATCATCAGCTTGCAAGATAAATAAGACACATCACTTTTCCTATCTAACTTTGCTGTGGATAAAGAAAAGGCTTTGTATCGGATTCACCAAAATCTACCATTTCACTATATATATATATATATATATATATATATATATATATATATATATATATATGACAGGATTTGACACAAGGACAATTTTTGCGTAGTACAGCTGGTTTTGAATTCAGTTTGTTTTTTTTTTCTGCTTGACTGGTTGCCTTACCAAGGCAAAAGAATCGAGTCTATTTTATTACTTTATAGCTGGGGTAGGGAATCGATGGATTCATGCTTTTCCCAAGAAAATTAGCGCAAAGTGGTCGGGTAATCGATTCCATTTTCTCTTCCGATAGCCGTTATATATATATATATATATATATATATGTGTGTGTGTGTGTGTGTGTGTGTGTGCGCGCGCGCACTTTCTGAACAATTACGCTAAGTATAAACGATTTACAAATAGAATAAGTTAGGGTTAATTGTTTCAACTGAATGTATTGAAAACTTCAAGCAGGAAGGCGGGAAGGGATTTACTATGCTCCCAATCAATTTTTCTCTCAACATCAATTTAACTTGCAGCTTCTCTATAAAAAGTTTTGTAATTTTTCTTCAACACAGTGGAGAGATTAAGCTAAATTAAAGAACAGCGAAGAAAAGAATTTTATTCGGAAAAAAAAACGAACAACATAAAAAATGTTAACTCCCCCTACCTTAAAAAAAGAAATTTTCCAACTGCACTGAGTCAACAATAGAAATCTACATAAAAAAAGAAAGACCGGGTTATTCATATTACCCAACAATAGTACCTTTGTAAAATATGTGAACTTTCCAGCCAAACATCAAACTTGGCGGTGATAGAAAAGTGAGTGATTAATTCGAAGGGGAAAAAACGCGAATTCACGCATGCGCACTCACTGATGTAAATCAGTGCAAGCCAATGTGTATTTGTTTCGAATTACGTCGTTAAAGATACCTGTTCATTTTTTCATTCTCATTTTTCCGCAGATTTGGTTTTTAAAGATTAACGTTCCTATTCGCTAAAAATTACTGAGAAACCAGTCTATATTAAAAGTGGTGGTTTTGGATCTGACTGCACCAACAATAAATTGATAATTTGTTTCTACACATAAAAGTATATGAAGCTTCCTCGAATTACAAACCATTTCCAAAATAACAGAGATAAAGATTAAAACGTAAACTTGTTAAAAATCTTAATTTTCTCATGGTAAACTCTGTTCACTACTTAAGTAAAATGACCGGAGAAAAATCTGATACAAAAAAAATCTTATTCCTCTAAGATGAAAAGATAACGTTTTGGTTTTAATCCTAGATAATGCTCCTGATTGATTTTAACAGCATGTCAATCTTGTCAACGATGATTTTATGCCAAGATGTTAAGGAATTGCGTTACATCAAGTATATTTATCTAATATTAATAATTCATTCGCGATTAAATAGCTTAAAGTAATCATTTATGCTTGATGATAATCGTTTGTTTGTACACAAATATAAAGTTTCAATTAATATGGATAATCCTTAGTAAAAAATTATGGCTTCAAGTAACTATTCTTGAGACAAATAATCTACAGTTTTATAGTATCAAGTATTCCTATCTAATGCAAAAATTTCCACACATTTGTATAGCTGCAAGTATTTTTATCTAAAATAAATAATTATATGGTTTTAAGAAATTATTCTGTTTAATACTAATTTGTTATATGGTTTAAATGATAATAATCTTTAGTAAACAAGTAAAACTTCCCATAACAATTCTTAAGAGAAATACTTTAGAGTTATACTGTATCAAGTATTCTTATCTAATACAAATAATTCTTAAATAAATCTATTTGACACATAGATGGAACTGTAAGGTTCTGCAACTCTGGGCCAGAGTGAACCTGGAAGTATCGGCAATGAAGAAGTGCTCTACACTTTCTTGAGCTTAAGAACAGAATTCTCACGATCAGATGAAGTTTAATGTCCTACCAAGGGCACCCGCTTCTTTTTTTTGTTTTTGTTTTTTTTTATGGTTAAGGAGTCTTACCCCTCTGCAGAAGAGAGACAGAGACAGAGACAGAGAGAGAGAGAGAGAGAGCTCTACCGATACAGTAGCATAATTCTTCTGGGCTGAATATTCGGAAGTCAAGCATCTTATTTCAGTAATAATACTTCAAAGAATTAATGTGAGCTTGGAATAGAAAAATTGAATTTACTTTTCGGCTTCCCTTTCATATATTCGAATTACCAATATTACGATTCTTGGGTCTTGGGACCATAATTATTTTTTTTTTTAAATCAATTTCTGGGATTAATCGTGGATAACAAAGACTATAAACAAGAAGCGACAACTTAATTTCTCAATTAGAACATTTTTATTTTACATTAAGTAGAACTTGTAAGCTGAAGAAGTCGACCTATTTGAAAAGTGCAATTGCATTTGCCGACCTCCATCAAAGTTGACTGTAGGAGTTACAACTTTTTTGGTATGACAGTCAAAGCCCAAATTAGAATTCTCTTTCAGTTAGGGAGCCGTAAAGAATAGATTAGATTCTTGTAAAAGTTGCAAAGTTGATATCTGCAAAGACTTTCCAACCTTGCTTCCTTTAAAGAACTCGACAGTGACAAGGATCGAAAAGCTTTTGCAAGTGTTGAAAATCGACAACAAAAAATTCTCACCCTTTACAGGAAACAATTTGAAAATTAGTGTAACATTCTTTAAAAGCGAAAAATATTAGAGATGTTTCTTTCATGCCTCAGTTAAACACATTTTTTAAATCTCACTCACACACACATGTAGATACTCATTTGTATATAAACCTATTTCATATAGACATAGAATTATACAACCATATTTACATAATTATACATATACATATGTATAATTCTACTAGTTTTAAAAAAATGCTTAATTATTTATGCACTCACACATATATCGAAAGATAGATAGATCCTTACGTCTGATGATTGTGTAATCCACATGAAACATAGAAATCTACTGGATGCATACATATAACTAAACTAAACTAAAAATAATACACAGAAATAAATCGTTGTCGATATCTAGTTCTATTTTGAAATTTAGCGGACAAAAGCAAAAATGGTGGATTGGACTCTTTTTTTCTACAAGGGTTCGATACTTCTTGTGGCTTCATTTTTTTTTTTTTTTTTGCAACTCTATTTTCTTTCTGTCTGTAACTAGGATCTTCTTTCACTGTTTAGAATGATAACAAAGCCATCTATTTTGTATGCATACTACTTTTATTCATCTTGGACGTGTTTTACATTACCGGCTCGTACAAAACCCGGAGCTGCCCTCGAACATAGATGGAAATAACGACTGCACCATTTTATTCATGGGTGAGTCTAAGCAGCTCTGGGCTAACTAATTCAAGGTTAAAATCTAATTTCTAACTTTTATAATTTATAGTCGCATAACATAAAAATCCCCCAATGAGATCCAAGATCTTATTTGACCTCAGGCGTTACTACATCTTAATCAAAATTAGTTGACCTCAACTAGTCACAACGTTTCTCTCTCTCTCTCTCTCTCTCTCTCTCTCTCTCTCTCTCTCTCTGTGTGTGTGTGTGTGTGTGTGTGTGTGTGTGTGTGTGTGTGTGTGTGTGTGTGAGTACAACGGTTTTTTATTCTAAAATTATCTACACTTCGTGCCTAATAAAAAATTCGGCCAATCTATTATCTAGCACAAATGCCGAGCAAAATATAAATTAAATTTAATCTAATAATAACAAAAAAAAACTTGAATACAGAAGTTGAAGATTTGGTTTCGTTGGGGGAGGTTTCGAGTTACATGAATCTTTCTGGTTAACGAGAAGGTCAAGGTTGATGATACTATACCAGTCGAGAACAATTTTAAAAGTTACCAATAAAACAATTATTTATTAAAAGAAAGAAACTATTTTTTTAAAAATTCAGTTCGATTAGTTTCTGAAAGAAATTTTAATATGAATCAGAAAATATGATTATTTATTTTTAATCTTATTTCTTAGAAGGAAAAACATTTCATTATTTGATAAGCAACTTTTAAAATATAATATGCAAATTAGTTAATCCCATTAAAAAAAAATCTCTCTCTTTGTTAAGTTGTCTTGTGGGCAACAGTGAAAATTGTTTGGGGAAATATTCTATTTATTTATTCACTTATTTATTTATTGACAACATAATTTTACGTGGAATCTGGACAAACAAAAAATTGTCACATAAGTTTTATATGTTTGCATACACATATACACACACGCATGTATGTGCGTCAACTTCGGTTGGGCCACCCTCAGGTGGGCGAACTGCATCCTCTGTCCCCTATGTATGGCACTATGCTGTCTAGTTTTAGCCATAACCCGGCATACGTGCCCGGATCCAAATTTGGATTCGTGAAACTGCTTGCCTCATTAGACCCACATTGCACTTAGTGGGTCGATGAGCAGCACAGACCAGCAGGGTTCGAGTCTTGGCTCGTTCCCGACCTTTCCCTCCCCTTTATCCCCACTTTAATCGGCCTTCGGGCTTTTGACCTTGTGTCAAGTCCTGTCTGGTGGGAGGCAGCGACAAATATATATACACACGCGTGTATGTGCGGGTGTGTTTATATAAAATCGGCACAGTACCGCATATGTGCAACAGTTATTTACAATCAATTTTACCATAATAGATAGATAGATAGATACGAACAGACTAATAAAGAAACAGAAATAATAAAAGACTGTCATAGATAGATATGAAAATGATGAAACAGGGGAAGATATAACCTTGGTCTGGAAACTTTTATACCTATTTTAACTCAATCAGAATCTCACTGAAAAGCTTCTACAAAATGTATTTGTATCAATCGTTTATCTCAGTTTGTTATTCATGCGTAGTACTAGTTAAAGTCATTCTGGGTTATTTTCGTCTTTATTCTCGACACATAGCTAAAGAACTGCTTTTCTGTTTGTCCTTCTAAATTGTACGTTTTCTTCTGTCCTCACTCAATATGCGCCGGTCGTGTTTTACGGCAATCTCTAAATTTGAAAGGACACTACTTCAAGAATCTGCAAGCATAGCCTTAAAAACCTCTACAGTGTAATTACCACTCGATAGCCGAAATGTTGAGCGTTCAAACAGACGACAAGGGGCGTCGTCTGTTACCTTCATTACTCCTTATTATCAGTTTCGCTAGAGAAATGTCTGCGACTCTAGTCACTTCACTCGGCAAGAACCTATTCAAGAGACATGATTTTGACAACAGGGTATTCCGTACGATTTAACATGTATCAGTATTCGATTTAAACGAGCTGACCTCATATCTATCATATTTTCAAGATTCACAATAATTCTCTCAGATTTTTTTATTTAAAAAAAGGCAATCATGTGCCAGCCACCTAATTGAGGTTGTTACTTACTCTCCTCCGGTGCCAGGAGTCAGCGTTCAAGCCTTGATAAAGGCCAGGTCTTCTAATACTGATTTTCAAATCAGGTCCTCTTTACTGAAGGAATTGACGTGATACATTCTTCCTTATTGTCTTCTCTTGACTGGGCTTAAACTTACACAGTCCGGGGTGTTATGGTGGCAGAAGTTCAAAGCCAGGTTTAAAGACAAGACTTTGAATAGTGATTTTTAAAGAAATAATTCCCTCCCCGATTTTAAGTATGAGCCTGACATGATATTCATAACCCCGTTTGGTCCATTTGATTTTATACCAAACCAAGATATAATTTTTTTCAAGACCAGCATTCTCACTGGTGCTAAAGGTTAAAGTTCAAACCAATAAAAGAAAACACTTTTTATGAATGCTGATTTTAAAAGTAAGCATTCTCTACCCAAAAAGAAGACAAATAGAATACAGCTTCTCATTTTCCCTGTTTATCATGAAGCCCTAGTCGAATAAACTGAGAGATTGCGAGAAATATTGGTTAGTTATAAACTAGTTGACGATATCCCATAGAAACTATTACGGGTATAGATTACGTTGATGATCTAGCGCTTTAAGCAAATACACGTCCGCAAGCATAACTTGGAATAAGCAACAAGTGACATTAGCCTCTTTGTTAAATCAGTTAAAGCAGAGTTCATTAATTTTACACAAGATTTTGCCATCTATACATTAAATGACAAGCCTCTGAAACTTATAGACAAGGACTCATTGCTCGGGAGCAATATCTCATTGACCAAAAGCGATGTCAGCATACTCTTAGTAAAACGTGAATTGATAACGACAGTTCATTGACCATAAGGAAATATAGTCTGTCTATTTTTATCATTAAGGGTTTTCGGACTATTGTCTTCATCTTTATTTTTATTTCCACAACGTTTCGGCCGATATGTCCTCCGGCCTTCTTCAGGTGTTTGTCGGTCTCGGGAACCTTCACGGAACTTCGAACTACATCCTTTATTGAATCCACGGGAATCGCCTGTTCTGATTCCGTTAACCATAACTGGGTACAAGTGTTAAGTATTCCTGTATTGTTACTCGCCTGCAGTCAGGATTGAACCTGCAACCTCCATATGATAGTCTCCTTAGAAGCTTAGGGAACAAACGCCTATAACTGTTACGCTAAGTGTCGACACATGGCGCAACGGTTATAGGGAAATGCAGGAAGTATTTCTTCAGCACCTTATATAAATCCTACCCGCGGATAAAGAACTGGGATTCAGATATTTTGAATTCAGACCCAATATTTAAATTTGGTGATTGGTTTGGTTTCTTTGTTTTAATGGCATATCAACCCTTGTGGGTTATTTAATGCAAAATCCATCCTAGAAGAAAAACAGTGATACTATTTAACACATAGCTGGGAGGATAAGGGGGTACATACCTTTCCCAAGAGTATTTGTCCGAAAGTGAACGTAATAAGGTGACCGGAGCTCGAACTCACCTACCACGATTCCGCAGTCCAGCACTTTAATCAACACACCACGAGGACACACCCTTAATTAGATGAAGTTTAATTCAAATCTTGACATCCAATCAAACAGAATGAAACAATTATTGTAACAATGGCTCATCTAAATAGCAACAATAATAAGATGAAGTAAAACTGGTTATAGTAACTATGAAAGTCTTTGAAAAAGCAACAATAATAAGATGTAATAAAATTGATAACTAATAACACTGAAAATATTTCATCAGAAAACTAACTGTAAAAGTGATTATAACGAGATAGAAATAAAATAAAATGTATTGACCCTTAGTTTTGTAATAAAGTCAACAATAATAATAAGTTGGAATAGAAGAGAGTGATACCGATTTTTCTGTATTTTGGGAGTATTTAACTATATGAAGTCGACGAAGATATATCACACGTTTTTTTGTTTTTTCTAAATCGGGTCTCATGTGCATACACATCGGCAAGGCTAAAAATAGCCACGGTCCCCACAATCACTATCTCGCAAGATTCAGACAACTCAAACATCCCTCCCCCTTTTTGTGATGAGGTCCAACTGGAATCTCCGGGACCAAATTCGCTGTTTTATTTTTGCCGCATAGTACTCGAAGACAAGAATGCTCCCACCCTAGCTCAAAGTGTATAGGGAAATTTCCATGTGCGTGCGTGTGTGCGTGTGTGTATGTGTGTGTATGTATGTGTGTGTGTTTGTGTATCTTTTTCTTTACCTGTGTATATTGCCCGTAGATATTTTCTTCTAAAAGGCCAACCTAGAATATCTATTATATTGTCATTTGTAATCGTGCTATGTTCTATTTTTGCGTGACTTTTTGAAGACATACACAAATAAGCCATTATACACGTTAAAGACTTCCAACATGACCGGTGGTACAAAGTGAAAATAACTTATCTTTCAAAGATAAGCTTTTTTCCTTGACTCATTAGCGGTTTGAAATAAAGACACTAACTGTCTGTGCACACACACACACACACACACACACACACACCTACGTATATATATATATATATATATATATATATATATATATATATATATATATATACTGTGTTGGTTGTCATTCTCTCACATCGTGGGTTTGTGCCAAACCAAATGCGATATAATTTGGACAGTGCTCAATATCTGTGATAGAGCAATATAATAATAATAATAATAATAATAATAATAATAATAATAATAATAATAATAATAATAAGTAAATATATCCTAATTTTCATATTTAATAGCATGGAAGCTTGTCTGTGACCTCAGGTTTAATGACGTTTTTTAAACGACAATCATCAGGCAGAGAACGAAAGATAATGAAGAAATAAAAAAAATCGAAAAATACAGTCAAAAGAATGCTAGAATAGTGTACAACTCTTTATGTGTACGTGGGTGTCTGAGTGTGTGTGTGTATATGTGCGTGTGTTTGTGTATGTTATATTTGCGTATTATTGTGTGTGGACGTATACGAAGATACATACGCCGCTCGATAAATTTGAGGTTGACTCCTGAATGTATGAGACGTGATGTGTAGCAAAAGTCGCGACAGATTGACCGAGAAAAATTATAATATATATACATATACATATATATTTAGAAACAAATTTAAATTTTTTTTTTTTCTCTGTCAATCTGTCACGGCTTGGTTACACATCGAGTCTCATACATCCCGAAGACAGCCCCAAATTTATCGAGCGGCATATATACCTTCATACTCACACATACACATACGAAACATCCCTTATACGTCCTCACATAATAATACTTTTATATAACCTACACAAACACACACACACACACACACACATAAAGAGTTTTACACAATTCTAACGTTCTTTTGTCTGTATTTTTCGATTTTTTCAAATTTCTTCATCTTTCGTTCTCCGCCTGAAGATTGTCGTTTATAAAACGTCATGAAACTTGAGGTCGTTAACAAGCTTTCATGCTATTAGATATATAAAAACTAATATATATTTACTCATTATTATTATATGATTAAATTTAAATACTCCTGGTAAAGAGGTCAGTGTAAATAAAATCCACAGAGCATATGATATTCTCTTACAAAAAACCAACAATCGGTCACATTAAGATAATAAATTCATTTCCATCCTGTTAAAAAGCATTGATATAAATCAATGCTCTAAAAATTAACACGACTTCTTCAGATCAAACAAGAAATTGTTTAGAGCATTGATTTATATCAATGCTTTTAACGGGATGGAAATAAATCTATTCACGTAATGTAACCGATGGTTGGATTTTAAAAGAGAATATATATATATATATATATATATATATATATATATATATATATATATATATATATATGCAAGAGGAGATACCCAAAATTTGAGGGGACTAAAAACAACATAAAATATTTATAGGAAATTAGATTTTTTAATTTTTTGTAGAGTGATTTCGAGATATGAATAAAATATCAAACAAGACAGAATAATTTGTAAAATTAGACAAATAACTGACTGATCAATCTAGTCAAATACGAAGTCTTCAGCTTGTCCTTCACACACACACACACACACACACACACACACACACACACACACACATATATATATATATATATATATATTCACGCGCACATACACACGCATGTTTTTTTTTATTTACTTTGATTTTAATTCGGCCCATTCCTCAAGTCATTGAATATTTTTTATCTCGTTAGTAACTGCTAACAATATATATATGAAGAACTAGCCACACACACACACACACACACACACACACATATATATATATATATATATATATATATATATATATATATATAAATTCATGATACGTTTTTCTTGAATGACAAACATTCCTTGCAAGTGAATCAGACTTGGGCAATGTTGTTTAAAATAAACGTAAATAAATCCTCTGCTGTTTCCAAAGGGATTTCAAATGAATTGGCCTTAAAATGTCATCAAGGTAGTCGCTATCAAGTGTTTGTGGCAAATGCTGGACACTTGACTACATCGCACAAATGTCCCTGAAAAATTCTTATCATTTGGAAGCATTAATGGTAAAGCAAAATAAGCTGAGGTCGGATTTCTTTAAAAACCAATTCCTCAGTCGTCTGGAGTGATGGCTTTTTCCCTTTCTTTCATTTCTGTAACCACTTTTATGCCTAAGAAGTTTTTAGCTTTCCTTTCCTATCTTTGACTGTTTAATTTATTTTCGAGGAAACTCTGAACGCTTCAATACGTACTAATAATGTTTAGCATGGTAGTACTGAGTTATTGAATTTGATCATCCCATTCGTGGCTTTCTTCTAGACTAAAACTCAATAGATATCTTCAGAGCCTTACTATCGAACAATCGTTAGTAATCTAACCAAGAGCAACTGTTGGGGTAGTGAGATTGATCCTCACTTGATGGCTCACTCATGTGACCTTATACCAAATTTCTACAAAGAAACTTAAAGAGGTACCCCACAATGATAAAAGAACACATGTCTTGGAGATTTTTATTGCTGCAGAGATCTTCCTCTTTAGAATTTTGTTTTTTCACTGGGTAAGCTAAGGAAACCTGTTATATATCTCTTTTGTCTGTCCCACCACGGCGTAATGGTTTGCAAGATAGCACAGCAGGCTAATGCTGCTACAGTGAGTTGCATCCTCACTGAGTGCTCCATCTTGTGTTAGATTAAGTTAAGCTCAGTAAATACCAATTCTATTCAATACTGACAATGGTAACTAATTTAACAGATTCTATTAGATTAAAGAATTTTAAAAAATAATTTCTTGTAATTTCTAGTATTTTTTCTCTTTATTTGGTACAAAATCACACCCTGTATTTTAATAACGTATTTGAACTTGTACCGTCGTAAACCAAACTAATAAATTACAACACTTGGGTTTTCCTTATAGTGATTGAAAATAGCACCAGGGGTCAACGATGAATCCCTGGTAAGTGCTAGGATTTAGAATGCTGATTTTGAAGATCAACTTGCCATCCACATTTAAAAACTTTACACAACACAATCTTCCTACAACCATTTTTTTCACCATTCTATTATCTGCTTAGAATTCGCTGACTGTAGCCCTTGCTGAGAGGTAAGACACCCCCTCCAAAAAATGGGTATGACACCTCCCTCCAAAAATGGGTGAGACACTAAACTGCATGTAATAGTCAGTTTCTTGCCCTAGAGATCTGGAAAGTGTGGAATACCTCTTCCTAGTAATTTCTCGAAAGTTCACTCTGACCTGGAGTGGTGGTGTCTATTTGAGTCCGATCTATAAGTCAAACAGATCAAATAAACTAATTTGAAAATTATTCGTATTAATTTTAGATAGGAATATTTCATATCAAATTATTTCTATTAAGAATAGTTATTTAAAGCTATAATTCTTTACAGATGATTATTATTAATTGTTATTTGAAATCATATTACTGTCTGTAAACAAATTAAATAGAGTGGGGTGTAAGGGTTAAAGCGATGGACTGCGGAATCGTAGTAAGCGAGTTCGCACTCCAGTCGCGCTATTACGTTCACTTTCGGGCAAATACCCTTGGGAAAGGTATGAACCCCCTTATCCTCCCAGCTATGGGTTAAATAGTACCACTACAGTTCTTCTAGGAGAATGGCTTTGGCAATAAATAACCTACAAAGGTTGATATGCCATTTAAAACAAAGAAACCAAACCAAATTAAATAGAAATTATTCCTTGAAATTACATAATTGTGCAAAAATTATTTATATTAGATAGGAATACTTGATATCCCAAGAGTGTGCAAAAAATAACTCTTATAAAACAACTACATAATAAATGTTAATTTGAACGTACAATGAACGCGATTCCCAAACCTCAAGGCATTAAACAATCCAGCAGAGATTGAAATGCCATTAAAATCAATCAATCCATATTTCCTTGTGTTGCTCTGAGGCTAAAATTATGAAATATTAATTAGATGTAGAAATTAATGTAGAAATCATTCCACGTAAAATTTTTTAGACCTATCTCCTTTGAATTCTCACGATTCGTTGAATGATAACAATTCAGTACTTGAATCAGACCGGAAAAAAGGCAAACTAAACATTGGAATCAAAACAATACTAGTAAAGATATTCGTTCCAGTACTTTACGGTAGAATGATAATTATTAATCTCAGAACTTCAGATATTAATTAGAAAGCTGTAATACACATCAAGCGATAAGCAGTTATCAAAACAATAATGATAAGGATAAACGTTCAAATGCTTTATAGCAGTAAAGTTAGTTTACATCTCAGAATTCAAACAACACGAGTAAGACCACAGAACACACTGGCAGAAACATTATAACTGAAATGAATTAAATGAGAATAGTAGTGAGTAAAATAACAGTGTTTCCTCTCGGCACTTGAAGCAACATGTCCTGTAAAGTTAAAGACAAGTCCTTGCTATAATTTCAGAAAGCAGTGTTTGCACTCAAACACACACCCACACATTTTCTCTTATGCAAACACAGCCCCTCCCTTTAAGAGAGTATTATAAGTTTTATTAGTACTAATAACGCCGACTGTTGTTATAATAAATATAAGAAACACAGGCTTTAAATCAACTGACTCAGACATTTGTGCCTCAAACTGTTCATACCATCTGTCAAGTTAAAAGCATTGGGTGACTGTAACGCTTACGTTTACAGCTGATATATATATATATATATATATATATATATATATATATATATATATATATATATATATATATTGTTGTCGTTATAGTCAGATTCTCCGTTACAATGATCTTTTTCTTCGCTGATTTACTTTTCGCAGGTTGTGAGGGGCTAAGGGTTAACTCCGTCTGAGTATGACGGCTTGTGATCTTTCTTTTTGTTCATGTATTTTGTGTTCACGTTTCTGTACTTATCCTTCTATTGTTTCGTTCGTCACTGTGTAATACAGATCATTTCTGTGGAGTAGTGAGTTAGGTCCTCACTGAGTGGCCATTACCTGTGGCCTTGTAGTAAAAGTTAATCCTGATAAATAGCAAAGGCGAGATTGTTTGCTTTGTACTTTGTGCTTATGCCTTTAGGAAAGGCATGAATCCATCTCTTTTTCCTTAGCTATGAGTAAATGATAGAGAAGACTATGTTCTTATCCTTTATTAAGGAACCAGTCTAAAAAAAATTCTGTTTTAAAAACCGCTTAACTCTGCTTTAAAAAATTACCTTTTCATATCTTCCTGATATTTATTGAGCGCCCCACGTACGCGTGAGTATGACACATGGCCTTTTTTGTAAGAACCAGAAGCATGACCGTAACCCATACACACCCAGTGGTTCCAAAAATGCCTTGAGCCACGTCGGCATTCTCCTAAAAAGGGGTGCTTCAGACGCTTGGCGATGAACCTAGCTCTTCTGGAGAGGATTAGAGCCTGGGGAGACAGCCCCCTGAGGCTCAAGAAACTCCGGTCTCAGCTCGTGTGACATGAATGCTGGCTTCCTGGAATCCATGTCAGATGGCCTCGGCCGGTGACCACCCTGTTATATCCTCCTCGTGATAAAGAGGTTAGGTTAATGCATAAATAGCAACACTGATATAAATCGGTTCACGGCAATACTCGTGTAAACAGGGAATCTGGTGGCCAAGGAATGGGGTCTCCTAAATATCGAGATTCGAGTGTGGAAATCACATATCTATAATTGATTTTATTTTGGTGGGGGACATTTTCTTTTTCTCCCCTCTCTATTTTTTGTATCCCTTTTATTTTCTATCTTTATATCTTATTTTCTTTTCCTTTTTTTTTCTTCTACTCCTTTTTTTGATAATTTCTCATTTCTTCCCCTTTTCTCTTTATTTATTTTCTTTTTCACTTTCTTTTCTTTTCTTTTCTTTTTTTTTTTTTTTCCTTCTAGTTGTCTTCTTTCTTTCTTTTATCTTTACTGTCCTACATTCATTCACGTCTGGTTCTTTCTTTCTTTCTTTTTCGCTTTCTTTTCTTTTCTTTTCTTTTTTTTTTTTTTTTTCCTTCTAGTTGTCTTCTTTCTTTCTTTTATCTTTACTGTCCTACATTCATTCACGTCTGGTTCTTTCTTTCTTTCTTTTTCGCTTTCGGTCAATCAAAATGATGTCAGGATTAAATCTAATATAAAGATGTCCTGCTGACCTGCTACTTGAAGCATACGTTTTGATCAGCTCACTCTTCTGCAACGGGGGACAAACAGACAGATTGACCGCGTTCCTTTCGCACCTCCAACCCGCTCAGCCTCTCCGTCACTCTCACATCTGATAGCGGACGGATGTTCCCCTGCTAAGATGTAGCTCATATTTGATTTTCTTTCTCAATATTTTCTTTTCAAATTTTCAAGTACCTGTTCCTCCCGACACTCCAGAAAGCAAAATACGAGCTACCTTTAAATCCGTTCCAACTACCGACTGTCATTTCTCTACGTTCCCAGCCCAGTCACCTGGGACTATAGAATACACTGACTGTACCTCTGCAGAAGAGTAAGACACACCCCAATGAATGTCCTGGATATGGCACTAAAGAACTTTGGGGAATGTGGATTACCCTTTTATTGTCATTACTCTCAGGCCCACTCAGACCCAGATTGGTAGTACTTGTTAGGGTCTCATCTATGGGTCAAATATGACCTGTTTAATCAATCAACTGCTGAACCATTGACTGATGTCAAATTAAACTGTTGGTGCTAGATAACAGCACTTGAAACCATTTAACCGTGTGCAAACAAATATGGCTTTGGATTGTTTAAATTGTTACCAACAAACTATTCGTTTACAAATCATATTTAATAAAATGGATTTGGCATTAGATAACCTACAAGGATTGATATGTCGTAAAAACCAATCAACCTCTACGTTCTCGATTGTGCCGATGTGACAGAGTCAGATTGATTGATAAATATGAACATAGATAGATAGATAGATAATAAAGTTAACAATTGATTCATATACACTGTATTAAATTTGAAATTATTTGATGACGCAAAAGTCTCTTTTTGTTATTAGATCACGTATTAGTATAATGCTGGATCATAAGCGTCTGGGTAAAAATCATTACAATTTGTTAGGGGAATACTTATTTATCTCTCATATTCACAAGATAGTAATGACTATTTATTCTAATATAGAGAAGAAAAACTCAATTTCCAGAATTACTTATAATATCATATATTGTAGTTCTTTAATGGGAAAGATAAAAATGTTTTATGAGGATAAATACCGGCAGAAAATAGTGTTACTAAAAGTTAGATATATTAGTTAGACTAATATATTTAACTTTTCGTACCACTATCTTCTGCCATTTTTCATCCTCATAAAACGTTTTTATCTTTCTCATTAAAGAGCTTCAATATGTCATTTTATAAGTATTACTGTAAATTGAGTTTTTCTTCTCTTTATTAGAATAAATATTCATTACTATCTTGTGAATACGATAGATAAATAAGTATTCCCCTAACAAACTGTAATGATTTTTGCTTATGATATAGCATTAGACTAAAAGAATAAGATAGCCCTTTCCCGTTAAAAAAATTCAGGCGCACACTTTTCACTTGTCGTTACGTTTATTGGCGTTCCACAAATTTTTAAAATACTGACTTTTTATTGTCATTCGGAATATTTTCTTTTGGAATTCAAAGCAGCTAAAAAAAAACAGCTTGAAAGAAATAATTTTCAACGACCGCTTTGAGTATTTTGAGTAAGTTTGACTGTCTACCACTTCGAAATATTGTTTTTTGACCACTGTCCACCTCAACTGGTCCAAACCGAGGATCGTCATCCATCTTCATTCTTAGTTTTCGTAAACATTTTTGACACGAACAATCATCTTGAGTACTTTCCCATTTAAACTGCACACACGCACGCGCACACTGATAGAGAGAGAGAGAGAGAGAGAGAGAGAGAGAGAAAGAGATTGTGTGTGTGTGTGTGTGTGTGTGTGAAAGAGAGAGAGAGAGAGCAATATATACAAAAACAGGCACGGACGCACACAAACACAGAAATAGACGCACACACAAGTATATATATATGTCGGGGAGATACTCGAAAGAGAATTGAGGGAAATGTTCCCCAAGACACCGGAAATGACGCAAAACTAAGTAGAGGTACGTATATATATATATATATATATATATATATATGTGTGTGTGTGTGTGTGTGTGTGTGTCTGTCTGTCTGTCTGTCAATGTCTGTGTGGGAGTATTCATTTCGATAATTAATCAGAACCACTGTAGATAAAAAGATTATGTACAGGAAAACTAAAAACTGGATTTTTTAAATAATCTTTTCAATGCTACATTCCGTGGAATTCAGGTCTTGCATGTCATGGCCATCTGAATTCTGAAATCAGTGTATCTACACGCACTAAACGACATATATTGTTCAGTGCTTTTTTTTTTTTTTTTCAGCTCTCGACCAAGGCATGCGTCTTTCACTATTAATTTTATCATTCACTTGCATCCGACCAGCCCCAATTACTTGTCAACAGAAGTATCAGATGTCAATTACAAACAAAACAATCATAATTGATATGGTGTGTTTTATATTAAACGTTTTTCAGTCGTGATTCTTTTTTATTAGACGGAACTTTTTACACCCTACCTTAATGGAGGACTAATAATAAATCCTAAATATATATACAAGGTGTGTTCATAAAATCTTTATCTATATTTACTGAGGCAGAAATAAAAAATGAAAAAACACTAACTTTCTTCAAGAAAGGCTCATTAGCATTCAAGAAACTTATTTCACTAAATTTTTCATTGGTCAAAAAATCTCTGAAATTTCCTCTCTTGATATGACTGGAACTTACGTCGCCATATTTCTTGTAATGTCTTCCATGTCCGCAAAACTTAAGATGAATTTTCAATTTAAGAAAAAAGAAAAAGTCATCATAAGGATGTTCCACTTGCACAATTCTATGTTTACCAAAAACTGCTCATGAAAAAGAGTCAAGGCTACTAATCAAAAATTACGGAAAATTTGCACTAAGCAGTCTAGACTTCTTTTCATCGTCTAAATAACTGTCTTGACATAGTCATTTTATTGGATAAGTTGTTCAGCTGTGCACACATCTAGACAGCAATCTAGACGTCTAGACATCATCTCTTTATTATATAAGTTGCTCAACTGTACACACATCTTCATTTACATTCTAAAATTTAAAAAATTAATTTAATCTCGATAGTTTTTTTTTATCAATACGCACACACATATTGTCAGGTTGCTTAATGCGCTATTGGTACTATGTAACCCAGTGCTACCTGTTTTATAGCCGGATCATTTATGACTAAGCTGGTACCCCCACCGAGTTTGTCCGGTGAGGAGAGAGGCTAGACACCCTGAAGAATGAACAAAAAGACTTGTCAAAGGGCAGAGGAAGTTTTTTGCTTAACGGCTTGCTAGCACATTATTCCTAGGAATGTTGGACCCTTTATTCTTAGTCAAGTTATCCAAAGGAAAACACTAATATAACACGAGCTGTTGGTGTGATTATTGGTGATTTTGTTACTGATTGACACTGGATAATAAAGAAGACTTAGAGAGTGATATTCTTATTGCACAAGTGTTGACCATTATTGTACCATGATGTAGAAATGTTCCCGTAAAATCTTTTCATCGACTTACCTTTCTCACGAAAAAGTTCAATGGCGATGAAGGTGTGGAAACATATGCAAATTTAACCACTTGAAAGCATGCAATTATCAACGCATGGGCGACAGGTGTCTTAAACGAACAAATTATTGTCTCCTCCTGAAACAAGGACTGATCCCGGTGAAAACTTGCGTTTAAGCAGCCCAAATTATAAGAACACTGGTCACCCAGGTGAAGGTAAACTGATGGTGGGGGTGTGAGTTTATGAGGGACGGCAGTGATCTGTGGAGATTGTACAGCTTTCATGTTATATATATATATATATATATATATATATGTATCTACTAAGCCCTCTGCACGAGCAGGGTGTAACACAAAGTAAATGTTTTTTATGCGGAGTTTAACAGGTTTGAATTCTGAGTTTTCCTTCTCATGGACTGGTTGCCATACCAAGGCTAAAGACCCAGTCTGCCCAACTATTTTACCCATAGCTGGAGAGAGGATAGTTGTATTCATACTTTTTGCAAGGGTTTTAACATTATGTGAAATACAAACAGCTTCATCGAGGATTTGAATTCAGGTATCCGTGTCCATTTCCTATGATGACATCATTACATCACGAGCGCTTCCATCGTTTGTCATGTTATATATATATATATATATATAAATGTGTGCTTGTATATATATATATATATATATATATATATGTATGTGTGTGTGTGTGTGTGTGTGTGTGTGTGTGTGTGTGTGATATTTTCACAATTTGAAACGTGTTGTACTCTATCACTAAAGACTTATACTTATCTCGTAACCTGATTTAGTCAAAAAGGCGCTTCTTCTATGGCATGTCTTGGGCAGGAAGAGCCCGGCAGAGACCATCCAGATCTGGGTCTGTTTTGAATTCAGAGTATTCCTATTTAAATAGCGTTTTTCACTAACTAAATCGACAACATTATTTTTAACACTTTATATTAGAATATATGAAATCCATGGAAATTTTTCTCCAAAATTAAAAATCTTTCATGCGTAGCCGAGATCTCTATGTACTTTCATTTATCAAATGAGCTCGAATGCTTATCAATTAACAGTTAATATTAATAACTATTCTTTGATTTCATGATTAATTATTTCTGATATTTATTAAAATAAAATGTTTCTCAGAAAAAAATTATTTTTCTTTCTTAAGTATTTTTCTGCTTAATTTTTTAAATATCTTTAACAAATAATTTTGGATTATTTCTTAATTTATTTACTTGTTTATTTATTATTTTTGAAGTACTTACCGATGAATAAAAACTGTTCCTTGGCCTCTGATCTGCAGTCTTCACTTAAGAAAAATGTGCAAAGGCTCTGAAACTAGAAAATAAACGAATAAATGAATAAATAATAATAATGAAATAATCATAATAATAAACAATCAGATTCTGTTGAAATATCATCAGCTTTAGCTGATGTGAAAAACTCGAAAAAAGTATGATTATAATAATAAACACGGAGGAATCTAAGAGGAAAGAAAGCGGAAAAAAGGAAAATGATCAGTGAATTTAAAAGACAGGTAAACAGTTATAAAGATTTCGTGAAGGACAAGTAAAAATATAAATTGAATCAATTTCCATTGCTAATTACGAGGATCATTAAATAAGTTTCCAAAATATTTTCGTATGGCCACTTTTATTGATAGTACACACACGAAATTCTAGTCCCCTTCAAAGTAATCTCCTCCGGCTGCAATGCACTTGTACCGTTCCAACAACTTCTGGAAGGCCCCATGGAAGTCCTTTTGTGTGAGCGTGTCAATGACCTTCGTTACAGCCTCTTTCATCTCCTCAATTGTCTCATAACGACAGCCTCTGAGCTTAAGGAATAAGCAAAAGTCACACGGAGCAAGGTCTGGGCTATAGGGAGGGTGAGGAACTGTCTGGATGCCCATATTGGTCAAATAGTCTGTGACAAGGATAGAGTTGAGGTCTGGTACATTGTCCTGCTGGAAATGCCACTGACCCGATTTGAAGGGTGTTGGCCTCTTCCGACGGAATCTCATCCTGAACTCCCTTAAAACCTCAACATAGTATTCCTTGTTGACTGTCTGTCCAATGGGAACTCAGTGCATATAGATCATGCCAGTGCAGTCAAAAAAAAATGATCATCAAAAGTTTGTGGGTAGATTTGCTCTGTCTGGCCTTCTTGGGTCTGGGAGAGCCAGCATGCTTCCACTGGGAACTCACTCTCTTGGTCTCTGGGTCATAGCAGTAGATTCAGCTTTCATCGCATGGCATTTCTTCCAAGTTTAAAACAGAATTTTATTGCATATCGTTCTTCAAATGTCCAGATTGCATTTTTGAAATTCACCAGCTGTGACAATCAGGCTTTTGTAGGGTGTATTCCAATTGCTGCTGTAGCTGTTCATTTGAACCGGAAATCATAAAAATTGGTCAGTCATCTCATAAGATGTATAGCAATAACATAGTGAATTGTCACGAGTCAACGACAATTTTAAATGCCTGTACAAAAAAATTCTGGAAACTTATTGAATTCACCACGTAGAACAAATTAATGAAGACCTATTACATCGAAGGCAGCGGTCACATCGATACTGCTATATGGGTGCACTACATGGACTCTAACAAAACGGCTGGAGAAGAAGCTAGACGGCATTTACACAAGAATGTTACGAGCAATATTGAACAAGTCCTGGCGGCAACACCCCACAAGACACCAACTGTACGCCCACCTGCCTCCTATCACGAAAACTATTCAAGTTAGACGAACCAGACATGCAGGACACTGCTGGAGAAGCAGGGACAAACTCATAAGTGATGTACTCTTATGGACCCCCACACATGGTCGTGCAAAAGCAGGACGACCAGCACGAACATACATTCAGCAGCTATGTGAGGATACGGGATGTTGTCCTGAAGACCTGCCTAGGGCGATGAACGATTGGGAGGAGTGGTGACAGAGGGTCAGGGATATCCGTGCTACTAGCACGACATGATGATGATGATGATGATGATGATGATGATGATGATGATGATTACATCGAAGCAAAAATACACAAAGTACAGTAAATGTCACATTTTGGAGGAAAAGATGAAACTTTAGCCACCTCATAAACATATGTGAAAGATTGAGATTAAAAGAATACATAACGGAATAGGAATAGCAATACACTAGTAATTATGCAAGATATTTGGTTTTCACCATGTACACAAATGATATTTATATAGCCAAGATGTTTGCTAGGAAACAAAAATGTACAAAATACTCTAGGACTAATACTCTAGAGATCCAAATCAAATAAGACCAGAGTTGTTCACTTTGTATATTGAAGAAACTCCATCAGATCATCGACGTGATCGTATTAAAAGACCAAAAGGTGAAGATAAAAAAAGCCAAAAAAAGGTAAAAATACCAAGAACTCCCTTGAAAACTAAGTAATTTGTAAAGCAAGTTAGCAAAGGTCTTACCCGTAATAATGGAAGAATTTGTAAATTCTCGACAAACACTCGCAGATGAAATGGCGATTTGATTTTATATTGTAAAATTAAAGAAATATCCAGAAAATGTTTACAAAAAAAGAGATTTATTTTATTATTTCCCCTTTAACTGGTCAGATTTTTGAAAAGTGAAGATAACAAATCTGATCAATTTGACGGCTTAAAACAAGCACGGGCAACCTTTTTCGAGAAACGGACCACATAAGGAGTCATGGTACTTTATCAGGCAGGTCGCATTAAACATAATTTATTATCTGGCGTCCCACGCTATTAAAAAATTCTATGTAATTTTACGTTGAAGTTATTTCAACCATTTTCAATATAAAGTAAAGTTGGCGACCATAGTCGAGGGTAACCCGAAAGCTCCCTTTTCGATAGCTACTACACCGATGTGTAGGGGAGGGCGCTAATCCTTTCCCTAGATTGCTCTACTTTACCCTTGATCCGTACCTTATAATGCTGAGTGTTAAGCAAGGAGGCATCAAGCACCATTTTTTGAGTCTTTGGTATGACTCGACCTGGGATTGAACCCAGGTCTCCCGGGCCATTGGCGAACACTCTAACTTGGAAATAGGGAAGAAATTTTTTATCATTAAGGGTTTTCGGACTATTGACTTCATCTTTATTGTTATTTCCACAACGTTTCGGCCGATATGTCCTCCAGCCTTTTTCAGGTGTTTGTCGAACTCGGGAACCTACACGGAACTTCGAACTACGTCCTTTATTGAATCCACAGGGGTTACCTGTTCTGATTCCATTAGCCATAACCAGGTACAAGTGTTAAGTATTCCTGTATTGTTACTCGCCTGCAGTTAGGATTGAACCTGCAACCTCCAGATGATTATCTCCTTAGAAGCTTAGGGAACCAACGCCTATAAAATGCCTATAACCGTTACGCTATGTGTCTAGCCTGTAAGAGTAGTGGCTCTATATTTTTTCTCTCCAGAGATTGTAAATAAAAAGATAGATACATTTATGTACGAACTGTGTATGCATGTATGTATGTATGTAAGTTTTAATTCCACCTTGTTGAAAAATTTAACTACAAACCGCTGAGGATCGAACTCACTGCAGTCCATAAAACAAGCTGGCTAACAATCAACTGCAAACTGCCCAATCATTTAAGCTTAGATAAATCTGGCACCCTGTGAGAATCAAAATCACTACAATAACAAATCAGTCTATGAGATGACCTTTCTAAACAATAATTTAAAGCGAGAAGTCGAATTACTTAATTAGCTTAAGACTTCAGTCGCGGGATTTTCAATAACTAAATAAAAAATAATTAGTCTATTGAATCAGTCTGCGAGACAAGCTTGCTAATCATTACTCTACAGTAAGCGCCCTGTGTATTTATGCATTTATGTGCAATAGCGTATCGGCCAATGTCTCTAATAAGATGAATGGTCAAATAAGAATGAAAAAGAATGAAAACAAATCTATATATGGGTGAAGTCTCATCTTGTGACTCAAAGCAGAAGACTGTTATTTCTTCCCCTCTCTTTAACCCCCTAAGCACGTTTCATAAATAAACAGTTTACTGGAACAAGTCGGTTAGCTGGGGAGATGATTTGGTCTATTAATTCAAATGCTGGCACATGTCACAGACATGTTGAAATATAGATAAAAGGAAACATATCAAAAGCGCT
The DNA here is from genome assembly GCA_963585895.1 of Sepioteuthis lessoniana. NCBI lineage: Eukaryota > Metazoa > Mollusca > Cephalopoda > Myopsida > Loliginidae > Sepioteuthis > Sepioteuthis lessoniana. Next base: position 134,835,270 of record OY757907.1, read on the forward strand.
CAGCCATAGAGGTTGGAACACTAACGCAGATAGATAGATAGATAGATAGATAGATAGATAGATACGAACAGACATAGATAGATAGATAGATAGATAGATAGATAGATAGATAGATAGATCAAGAAATAGTAAACTAGCTACCTGAATAGAGAGATACCAAGGGACCGATTATATATATATATATATATATATATATATATATATATGTGTGTGTGTGTGTGTGTGTGTGTGTGTGTGTGTGTGTGTGTGTGTGTGTGTGTGTGTGTGTGAAAGTAATAAAGTTTCATCTCATGATTGTTTTCTATTGAGTAGAAAATATGTAAAACATATTTACGAAAGTATAGTGAAAAAGAGAGATCTTAATTACTTTTAGTTTATATATATATACATATATATATATATATATATATATATATATATATATATATATATATATATATAAAGCAGTACATATGTAGAGAGAGATTTCGGAAAATATAATTCTAATTATATGTATTTATATACATATATATATATATGTGTGTGTGTGTGTGTGTGTGTGTGTGTGTGTGTGTGTGTGTGTGTGTGTGTGTGTGTGTGTGCGACTATAACCCAGCAAAAATGGCACATCATAGCGTGATTTTTAACTTTGCAATACACTTAAAATGCCCTTAGAAAATAAGAAAATTTCCAGTTCTACTTGCAACTGAGTGATATGTTATGGAGTCTCTGCTAGTGTTGGACATTATTTTTTTATTAATGTTTTACAAGATAATAGTTAAAATCAGTTATTATTTTATGGTGAAATTAATCCACAATATTGATGAAAGTTGGCATAGGGTCAGAAAAAACCAAGAAAAATACTTTGATTACTGAATAATGGTGCTTTGAAGTTACATAAGACTTTGTCAGAAGTATGCTGGAGACTTTTGCAGCGATTTAATTCATAGTCGTCTATGTTATATAAAGATTTTGAATGAGTCAAAAACATTTAAATGTTTTGGTGGATTTAATTCTTACAGAATGAAGTACATTTGTAGCCTTCTACCAGACTAAATTAAAATTATCAATACTTTATGAATGCTTAGTGAGATTGATAGTGATTTTTTTGTTTTGTTTCTTTTTTCACCGTTACTAGTCGTTGTTCGACCTTAGGCAAATGCCAGCATTTTAATGCTGATTTTCAGAACTGATATAGCTCATTTGGATAAATGTTGCGAAGATTTTCTTAAGATTCTAAGATCATCTATTTTCACTGTAAAACATCCCTAACGTTTTCCATTCCAAGTAAACAACACGAATAAGTGTATTCTGATGAGATTCGAACATTATGATTCTTATATCACTTCATTCGATATTTTACCGTAGAAAAAACAAAGCTTCGTAAATACAATTTGAACGATATTAGTAGCGGCAGTCACAACCACACACAACTTATGTCAACTGATAATTAACAAGGCGTCAGGTCTGTGTGATAAGTAAGTGACGTCATCAGCAAGTGGGCGATATACGGGTCAGAGTGACACTTGTCGAGTGAGTTTAGGACAGTTAAATTTTTTAAAAATGATTATTTTGAAAAATAATGGAAAGACGACGAAAGAGAGAAAAAAAATAAGAGCGTGGTAGAAAAAATATTAAAAAAAAGGCTCGCCTTGAACTCATCTGCAAGAGAAAGAAATAGAGACTTTACTGATGCGTGATTTTAGGTTGGCCTAGTGGTTACCATTCTGGCGCGTTGGATAATTCTACTACAGCTGCGCATATAATCCTCTGCGAAGCAGAAAAGATTAGTGATTACTCAAATACTCTAATCTCTCCCATGATTTTCTCGCCGGACAAATTCGGTGACTGATTGATAGAATATGAACCTACTAACATTGATATAAATTTACATATATGTGTGTGAAAAGAAAACAGATGTGCGTGAGAAAAAGAGAAGAATAAAAAGACAAAATAAGCAAAGAAGAGGAATTAATGAAGAAGAAAAACAGAATAGAAAAATTTGTTTTAAAAAGATCTTTTGGGGGAAAAATAACTAAGAAAGAAAGAAAGGTGATATGTGCATGAAGTAAAGTTTAATTCCTTGAATTGTCTTTTTTTTATGAACGGGAATGAACATTGCGAACATTGTCTGAAGCTTTTAAGAATATGTATTTTCACTGTAAATTATATCTGAAGTTTTCCATTTAAAGTAAACAACATGGGTAAGAGGTTTCTGGCGAGATTCGAACTTATATCTCTTTTTTTTTTTCTAATCGTTGTGGCTATTCAAAGAGGTCAAAGTAGATGGTCTTTGTTCTTTTTAACTATCTATCGTCTCTTAAATGGCTTGGGGAATCGAATATTGGCTTTAAAAATCTTTGGCATACAGTACAAGTAGTGCCAGATGATAAATCAAGTTTAAGTCGTTTTTTTTTTTTTTTTTTTTTTTTGCATCAATCTTGGCTTGCTTCGCTTTTCTTTAGATTATGTTCACCAGT